>JAVXUO010001676.1:0-123989 GCA_033065855.1 Escallonia rubra
ATGTTGGCGCGTACATGTTTGGCGGCTTGAAGAACAAGGTCGCCCTCGACGAATGTTCGTTGCTTCACAGTCTTTCCATATGCCTTGGTGAGTTGTTCGTGGTATTTCTTCATACGGCACAAGGCATTGGCTCTCCTTTCATCAAGTCCTTCAAGGGCGGTTATTCTGGTTTCTTCCACTCCAAGCCCACTGCTTAGGGAGAGTCTGGCTGATGCGACTGTAATCTCGGCTGGTACGACACACTCGTCCCCGTAGACAAGGGAAAAGGGTGTGGTCTTTGTTGTTGTATGCTTGGAGGTTCTGTAGGCCCAAAGTGCGAAGCTTAACTTCTCGGACCATGAACCACTTGCATCATGGACCATTCGTGATAATACCCGCAGTAGAGTTTTGTTAGAAGCTTCGGCTTGACCATTCCCTTGTGGGTAGTAAGGAGTGGATGTAGCGTGGTTGATGTTGTATCCTTCCATGAAAGCTCGGACATCCCTGTTGATGAATGGCGTGCCGTTGTCGGATATGATACACCGGGGGATACCAAAGCGACAGACGACGTGGTCGCGCAAGAAGTTGGTGATGGCGCCTCCCATGGCTCGCCGTAGAGGTATGGCTTCGACCCACTTTGTGAAACGTTCCGTTGCAACCATGATCCAAGTGTGACCCCGTGATGTTGGGTGGATGGGGCCTATGAGGTCGAGAGCCCAGGAGTGAAATGGCCAAGGGGCTAAGATCATGCGGAGATCGGACGCCGGCGTGTCTCTGACAGGGTTGGCAGTGTCGGACATGAGAGATCGCGTCAGATTCCATAGTTGGCCAGTAGTATCCCATCCTTAGTAACTCTGCATACAACTTCTGAGAGCCTTGATGCTCACCACAATCACCGTTGTGCACTTCGTTAATCACCTTGACTGTCTGGGCACCCTGCATGCATCGCAGGGTGCGTCCCGAAAATCCCTTGCGAACAACTGTCCTTCCGACACAAAAGACTTGACCGACTTGCGCTTGAAAGATCAAGCCGAGCTGCGGTCAGGCGGTAGAACCCCGTGGGATAAGTACTGGATGAAAGGCTGGCGCCAGTCACCTTCGACGTTAATGACAAGAGCTTCAGTATTGTCCGGTGCGTACGAACACTCGGGGCAGTCCCCTTGTATGTCTGAGGCATCCTTGGCCATGGATGGCCAATAGAGACCCATACGCTGGAGGCGACGGTATAAAGGGGGACCGTCGAGGCCACAACACTTCTGATGGCCGAACTGTAATTTGTGCTTTGCTTCTTCCGGTGCCAAGCACCTGGCCAGAGTGCCTCCGGGGCATCGCCTGTACAAGACGTCTCCCAACATCAAGAAATCTGAAAGGTTAGATGTAATAGCAAGAGATGGAGTCTTAAGTTAGTCGACAATTGGTTGCCTTCAATCGTCTGTAGTAATGTCCTTCGGGACTAGGTTCAATGTTGTGCATCGTTCCGTCCTCTTGATTATGGTTAGCATTCGCTGGTCACTATCAACCCCCATCGTTGATGCGATCGTGGCCAAGCTGTCTGCATGTCGGTTGTGGCACCTGTTATGATGTTCGTACTGGATATGGCCAAATCTTCCTTCCAAGTATTGCACCAAGGCACGATAAGGCGCCAAGGCTGGCTCCTTGACTGCGAACTCCCCATCGACCTGCTTCATGATCAAGTTTGAGTCCCCTTTTACGCACAATGCCTTAGCCCCCATACTGGCAGCCAGCATGAGGCCAATGACAAGTGCCTCATACTCAGCTTCATTGTTAGACACCAGGAATGCAAGCTTGAAGGATAGGGATGTGGTAATATCCTCTGCATTTTGAAGGACAATGCCGGCACCCCCCTGCCGGAGGGGAGCTCCATGGGGTCCTTTGCTAGTGGCTGAGCCGTCGAACTCAAGCGTCCACAATTCACCAATGTCACAGGTCAGGGCCGTCTCTTCCCCAGGCAATTGATCTGAGGTCGGTTCATATTGTTGGCGTGGGAAGAAGGCCAAGAGGTCCGCGAGTGCTTGACTCCGTAAAGCTGTAGGATTCTTGATGGACAGGCCGAACTCGGCCAATAACAGCAACCAGCGAGTAAGCCGGCCAGACAGGGCAGGACGCGTGAGCATGTATCGTAATGGATCGGCCTTGGTGACAAGTGTGATCTGGTGTGACAAGAAGTAGTGTCTGAATTTCTGCGAGGCGTAGACCAAGGCTAAGCAGTGTTTCTCGAGCTCAGAGTAATTGGCTTCGAGGCCCCTGATTGATCGGCTGAGATAATAAACCGGGCGCTCCACCCCATCTACCTCTTGGGCAAGCAATGCCCCCTATGGACCTAGGCGTGGAGGTCAAATAAAGCAAGAGTGGTATACCTCGTTGTGGCACGACCATGGTCTGCGGCGACATGAGAACCGCCTTGATATCTTCGAATGCTTGCTGTTGAGGCGCAGGCCAACTCCACAGTGCGCTCTTACGCGACAAGTGCGGGAAGGGCGTGAGGAGTGCGGCCAAGGCAGGGATGAATGGGGGGACGTAAGAGATCTTGCCAAGGAAGCTCTTCAATTGTTTGGTGCTCTTGGGAGGGGGCATCTCTTGGATAGAGGCGGCCTTAGAAGGGTCAATGTCAATGCCCTGTCGACTGACCAAAAAGCCGAGGAATTTGCCGGAGGAGACTCCAAAGGCACATTTCAACGGATTCATCCGCATGTTGTATTGTCGACAACGATCGAAGACTGCCCGAAGGTCCGTGAGATGTTCACTTTCCTTTTTAGATTTGATGATAAGATCGTCGACGTAGTCCTCCACTGTGCGGTGTATCATGTCATGGAAGATCGCTGTCATTGCTCTTTGATATGTTGCACCCGCGTTCTTAAGGCCGAAGGGCATGACTTTCCAACAGAAGTTACCCATAGGGGTACGGAAGGCTGTCTTGGCACAATCGTCGGGGTTCATCCGGATTTGGTTGTAGCCCGCGAAACCATCCATGAAAGATAAGGTTTCGTGTCCGGCAGCTGCCTCGGTAAGCATGTCGATGTTGGGCAGCGGGAACTCGTCTTTGGGGCATGCCTTGTTCAGATCCCGAAAATCAATACAAATGCGGACTTGGCCGTTCTTCTTTTGCACAGGAACAACATTAGCCAACCAGATAGGGTGAGTGATAGGTTCAATGAAACCAGCTTGTAAAAGTCATTCAATTTCTTGCTTGATCTTCAGTTCGAGCTCGGGGCGGAAGGTGCACGGATCCTGTCGAACAGGGCTGAACCCGTTAGCAATGTTGAGATGGTGCGTCACCAAGGCAGGATCCAATCCAGGCATTTCGTTGTAACTCCATGCCAATACGTCGCGATATTCGCGGAGAAGAGTAATCAGTCCTTCTCTTCGCCCCGGGGCGAGTTTTGTGCCGATGTAGGTCAGTCGAGGTTCTTCGTCCGGGTCAGCCAGGTTAATTTCTTCAAGATCTTCGGCCTGCGGTCGAGGGCCGTCTTCATAGCAGGGCGGGGCAGCACCTGGTGTGAGCTCAGGGTCCGACAAGCAATGCTCGGCCGTACAACACCACTCTGTTTCCATTAGTGGGTGGGGGTTGAGGGGGTTAGGCGGCGCACGCTTCGGTGCGCCCGGACAGCGTCATAATTGGTGGCTGAGCCTTCCATCTTTGATGACGCATTGGAAGGTGGTTTCAACCTTGTGTTACTTAGACTGGGGGATGAAGGCGAGGGATTGGTCGGGACAGCAGATGGCGCCGTCGAGGTTGATGCCTTGTTTCCATTGCCTATTTTGGACTTGGCCTTGGACTTGGCGGGCTTGTCCCCACACAGCTCGTCCCAACCTGGTAGTTTGGTGGAATGAATGTGAGTAGCATTCTCACCATCGGCAGCAATCTCAGTGAAGAAGGAGGCCTCGGCGAAGTAAGACTCGGTACATTCAAAAGGGGCCTTGGTCGCGGGGATGGTCACCGCTACCTCATGTCCCGTAGGACCGGCCACCAGTTTCACACACTGGTGGTACGTCGAGGGGACAGCCTTGTTGGTATGAATCCAGGGTCGCCCAAGCAGGAGGTGGAAGGAAGATTCACTGTCTATCACGTGAAAAGTAGTGTCACAATGGACAGTTCCGACCATGAGGTGGACAGTGATGTCGTCAAGGTTGGACGGCTGGCCTTGCCCGAAGCCAGTAATATTGACGGAGTCACCGATCATCCTCCCTGGTGGTATACCGACCTGCTGCAAAGTGGTTAAGGGGATGATGTTGATCGAGGCGCTGCCGTCTACCGAGGCGCGACAAAATCCGATGCCGTTAACAGTGCACTCAAGGTACAACGGGAGGCTAAGAAGCTCAATTGACAGTGGGTCATCGCCCGAAAAAATGAATGCAGTGGAAGGGATGTGTTTGAGCTCGGCCTGGGCGGCGAAGCATTCGGGCCCGAGGCCGGTAGTGACCTCGATCAAACAGTCCGAGAGATATGTCCGCGCTGCAGGTGAAAACCCTATTTCATCAAAGAAGTCTTTGATCTTCGTCATTCGTCCAGCTAAGGATACTGGCTGGGGGGAGACGGCACACAAGTTGTGACCATAGGGGAGACTTCCGCAGAAGCTTCGGGGACGTGCGGCTCGACGTGGTCGGTAGTAACCATGAGCACCTGATGCTCGCGGTTGTTGTTGCCATGATTTGGGTACGGGTTCTTCCGCACGTCGTGATGCTTCCGCAGCTGTAGGTCGCCCGTCGCGACCTTTCTTGCGAAGATGGCTCGCAATGCATTGCAGTTCTTGAGGGGATGTCCAAGGGCTTGGTGGTAAGGGCAGTCGTTAGGCCGGGTTCTTTCTTCGTCTGTAATGGGGATCCTCACAGGTCGTAACTTGAAGTTGTTAGCAGGGGCACCCCATTCTGTCAGGAGCCCTTTTACCGTATTCAACTCACACGGAAAGGCGTGCAGACTCTCCTGCTGTCGCCGCATGTCGGCACGTTGGTCCCCCTCCGGGAACTGACGCTTAAAACCAATGTGATTATTGACGTTGTTGTTGCTGTTGTTGTTGCGCTGGTTGTTGAATGTGTCAGCTGAGGCCAGCAGCGCATTCTGCGGGCGAGGCCTCCATGGCTTGACATGACCGACCGTCTCGTAAGTACGGCGGGCTGTTTCCTTGAGGTGTCCCCATGACCTCAACTGTAGATTCTCGATATGCACACGGTAGATATCAGTCATGTTTTTGATGCATATGGGAACCAACGTCTCGTCCTTGCTGAAGTCCGTGCACTCAAGGCATTTGAGATGGAAACGGTGCACGTACTCATTCAAGTCTTCCCCTTGGTTCTGGCGGATGCCAGCAATATCAACAACACTCACGCGTTCGGCCTCGTAATGGAACTTGTCTAAGAACAATTGGACCATGTCGTTCCATGCGTGGACAGTCCCCGCAGGGATCTGATGGTACCAAGTGTAGGCCAAGCCTGTAAGGGACTTGTGGAATTCCCTCAACTTTAAGCTGTCTCCCGGGCCATACTGTTCCAATGAGCCTGTAAATCTTGTCAAATGCTCACGGGCGTTGCCCTCCCGTCCGTTGAAGAGCACAAAGGCTGGTTGTTTGTATTTCGGGGGATAGGGTATGGTGGCAATATCATTGACATATGGGGCATGGCCTGTCAGGTGGGCAGAGGGATGAGGCGTAGAGTTTTGTGACAAGCGATGGATGAGTGTCTCCAAGTCTGAACGAGTGACATAGTTGGGAGACGGGTCGTCATGGACGGTTAAAGGGTGGTGGCTGGCTGGGATGCCGCGAGCTCCCGAGCCCCCAGAAGGAGCAACTTGGAGGACAGGTACAACGGAGGGTTGATATATGACAGGGGCTTGTGGTGGTAATTGTATATGGGCGTGGGTTGGGCGAGACATGTCCACTACTTGGCCAGTGGTTTGATGTTGTTCGGTTGGGTAAGGGTTAGGTTCCATCTCAATGGAGTCATGGGTCTCAGACGAGCTTCGCGTCGGCATGCGCCGAGGTGCGAGGACAGGGTGGTTCTGTTGCAGCACAGGTCCAAGGTCTGCCTGAGGTCGGTGTGATGGCATCACGGGATGTAGTGCAGCGGCTGTATGAGGCGAAGATGTCACAAGTCCTACCGCCAATGGTCTGGTTGATTGAGGCGGCGGTGGTCGCGACACTGGGGCCTGAGCGACGTCAAGAGCCAACTCAGGTCCATGGGGTTGGACTGGTGCAATGGTTTGTTGGGAGGCCATCGCCTGTATGGACTTTTGCATTTCCATCACGGCTGTCATAAGAGTGGTTATAGTGGTCGAAAACTGTTCGATGGTCGCGTTGACTGCAACTTGTATGTCAGGTGCGGTAGTTTGCGGCTGGTCTTGGGGACGCACAGCACTGGTCCCCTCCTGTTCACCTGTGTGGTCCTCTTCTTGAACGGCATGGATAAGGCCCCGGCTGGCAGCCCTCGTAACTCTTCGTTGTCTAGTCATGGAGATTAAGTGTGGAAGATAGAAAGACTGCGGTACGATGCTCACCGCCGCAGCAGAGTCGCTAAAATGATGCCAAAGAAAATTGGTTCGTACTTACGTGGAGGTGCCACAAAGGCTGCAGTCCGTGTCAGCTTCCAAATATACAAAGTGGGAGACAGCAAAGACGGAGTAAGGGCTGAGGGCAAGGCTTCTCAGACGGGCCGTGAGGAATGGCAGTGCTGCGAAGGCAAAGCTAAGACGAACAGGGCCGACAGTCGATAGTCCAAGTCAGGGTCCACGTCCGGGTCCAATGCTACGGTCCGAAGTTACGGTCCAAAGTTACGTTTCTCTCACTAGAATCCAAGAGCTCCCAAATTCTAGAGTGAGAAAGTGATTTTTGTAAGAAAAGCCAAAAGTCCCTTTTTGAGTTGTAAAGTTCACTATTTATAGGAAACAGGGTGCTTATGTCATAAAGTGCCACATGTCGTCCCCTGGGAGTGACACGTCACCAGGGGGTCCCAAAATACCGGTTCTCCGTTGGACTGCCGGTTCCTAAATTCGCGTTGCTTGCCCCACACAGCGTCGCTCTACCTGTCTGAGAAGACTGACCATACCACGGTAGCATGATCAGAGTAAGCCCGTTGCCCCAGCCACCAATCCAAGCCCTTACTGAATCCCATGAGGCGCGTAAAGAGACGCACGGAGAACCTGACAGTGGAGAGGGTTACCCATGTAGCCAACTGCCAGGCGGACTAGGCGCGATGCCCTCCGAGGACCTGCTCCCGTCCCGGAGTGACCCGTGGGTCATTGTCCTGGTGATGTCGACGATCGACAGTAACGTGAGTGGACATAGTCACAGCTTCGTGCTCAGAGTCCGCTGCGAGGGATCCTCGTGCTGGAACCCCCCCGTGATTGAGACGGCGATGGCTATAAGGTTGTGAGCCCATCCCGGTACGAGGGCCGAGGCCCCTCCTGTTGATTGAGACGGCGATGGCTATAAGGTTGTGAGCCCATCCCGGTACGAGGGCCGAAGCCCCCCCTGTGATTGAGACGGCGATGGCTATAAGGTTGTGAGCCCATCCCGGTACGAAGGCCGAAGCCCCCCTGTGATTGAGACGGCGATGGCTATAAGGTTGTGAGCCCATCCCGGTACGAGGGCTGAAGCCCCCCCTGTGATTGAGACGGCGATGGCTATAAGGTTGTGAGCCCATCCCGGTACGAGGGCCGAAGCCCCCCTGTGATTGAGACGGCGATGGCTATAAGGTTGTGAGCCCATCCCGGTACGAGGGCCGAAGCCCCCCTGTGATTGAGACGGCGATGGCTATAAGGTTGTGAGCCCATCCCGGTACGAGGGCCGAAGCCCCCCCTGTGATTGAGACGGCGATGGCTATAAGGTTGTGAGCCCATCCCGGAAGCATGTAACATGATTGTGGCGCATGGGCGCGGTGCCTACAGCACGAGACAATACCTGGTGCCGGGGCACATGTTATGACAGTGGCGCACGGGCGCGGCGACGCACGTCGCGGGGCAATAGTTGGTGCCGGGGGCACGTATCATGACGATGGCGCAAGGGCGCGGCGACGAACGTCGCGGAGCAATATTTGGTGCCGGGGCGCGTATCATGAGAATGGCGCAAGGGCGCGGCGACGAACGTCGCGGAGCAATATTTGGTGCCGGGGCGCGTATCATGAGAATGGCGCAAGGGCGCGGCGACGAACGTCGCGGAGCAATATTTGGTGCCGGGGCACGTATCATGAGAATGGCGCAAGGGCGCGCGTCGGGTGTCCCGAAGACAGGATGTGAGCTATGTGTACCTGTCATAACAAGATAATGAATGCAACATGTAGTAGTGACAAAGTTGGGAGTGATGGTATGCGGTCGTCGGCGACGGGTCATTCGGCTGTAGCGCGCGACTTTGGGTGACGGGCATCGCGGGAGCGGTGTGCGGTCCCGGGCGACGTATGTCACAAGGTTGATGCACGACGGACGTCGCGAGGTTGATGGACGACGGACGTCTCGAGGTTGATGTACGAACGTCCGTAAGGTGATGCACGACGGACGTCGCGAGGTTGATGTACGAACGTCCGTAAGGTGATGCACGACAGACGTCGCGAGGTTGATGTACGAACGTCCGTAAGGTGATGCACGACGGACGTCGCGAGGTTGATGTACGAACGTCCGTAAACATCGCGGAGGTGCAAAAACTCGAGAAAACAAGTGCGCGCGGGAGGGGAGGCCATAGGTCAACATTGGGGGGAAGGCCAAGGCCACCACCCCTGGGGAGGCCGAGGCCGACCCCTTGGGAGGCCGAGGCCGACCCCTGGGGAGGCCGAGGCCGACCCTAGGGGGTGGCCAAGGCCAACGGCCAACTCCCATGAAGGGAGGCCAAGGCCACTTTCCCCTTCGGTGAACTTCGGGCACGCCGACGGTAGGTGTTTTGATAAGCAAAGGCAATTTCAATCGTTGAGTTACAACGAGCGTGTCGATGTGAATCGTATCCATATGACGAACGAGGTGTCAAAGTCACGCGCAAAGCGTACGAAGCGAAAAGAGTGCGAAAAAGGGGTTTGCGCGGAGGGGTGAACCACCGGGGGAAAATGGCCGAGGCCAACCCCTCCTGGAGGCCGAGGCCGACCCCCTAGGCCTGGGGAAGGCCGAGGCCGACCCCCTAGGGTTGGCCAAGGCCAAATGGCCAACTTCCATTTTCGGAGCCCAAGGTAATTTCTCCTTTTGCAAACTTCGGGCGCACTGTCGGTAGGTGTTTTGATAACAAATGACAAATCCGAAAGTTGTGTTGCGATGAGCATGCTACCAAGAATCGTACCCACATGATGAACAAGGTGCCAGAGTTATGTACGAAACGTACGAAGCGAAAAAAGTGCAAAAAGGACTTTGCACGAAGAGTGAAGAACCGGGGGGGACCGGCCCAGGCCAAACCCTCATGGGAGGCCGAGGCCGACCCCATGGCCTTGGGTGAGGCCGAGGCTGACCCCACGGTCTTGGGTGAGGCCGAGGCCGACCCCATGGGGTTGGCCAAGGCCTTTGTCCGTTGACCCCTTTTGCTCCGGTTGCGCCGTCGGTCGACATTTTTGGTAAGGTGTTTGGGTGATCTTGGTGTGACGATTGCGCTAGCGTGAGTGACGTCAATGCGAAATAAAAATGTGTGAGTCGTGCACGAGGCACGTGAAGCGAGAAAGACACGTGTCTTGGGTGCGCGGGCACTGACCGGTTTGATGCGCTGGAAAATTAACCGTTGACAATGTTGACGTGTTCGCGCGTAATGGGACCCCTAGCAGGCCATTGGGTCTGACCAAGATGGGTTGGGAATAAAGATTAGAGCCGAGCGAGCATAAGAAGAGATTTTATTCTTGGTTTCGATTGTTAGAACCCTTGCGTGGGTGAACGTTATTGTTTAATTTTCTTAGACTTAGATCTGGTATTTCAATAATGACAGTTGATTGAGAGTATGGTTTGATTGACGGATAGTTGCTCTGACAGCTTATTGCATTACTTATTGAGGTTGAGGACAACATTCCTAGTATTCCATGTCATTGTATGATCAGAAAGACGTAAGCTTTTTACCGATCTGATTTTGAACTCTAGTCTTCCATGCTTAAAGATGTTAAGAACTTCAGACTTATGCTTCATAGAGTACACCTATACTTTCCTTGAGAAACCATCTATAATTGTAACAAAAATAACGAACTCCCCCATTTAAGACATGCTTGATTGATCCCCAAACATCCGATTGCACATAGTCCAAAACCCTTTTACTAGTATGAGAAGCAGCTTTAAAACTAACTCTTTCTACTTTTTAAACACACCAAATTTGCAGACTCCAGCTTCCATGATATCACTTATAATACCCCGACCTTATGTCTGGTTTATGGTAAATCCTATCTTATTAGTTATAAGGTATTTGGCAATGATTTTTGAGCAATAGTATATTTAGTCTTTAGCGACAATTTATAACAACCATAAGTTGTAGTTTATGACGCAGGGTGCAACAGAGAAATGAATGAAGGTTATTTGGTAACTTGAGAAGCTATATTTAAATTAGGGTTGATTTCATAAATGTTTGATCTCTCAGTTAAGTTATTTTAATATTTCAGATGGAAGCCTAGAGGGAAAAAAATGAAATGATAGAGAGAGATTTGAGGTTATAAAAAAAGAGACACTTGAAGCAACTAAAAGAATATATATATATATATATAACAAAGTAAAACCAAATAAAGGAGAAAAGAATAAATAAAATAAAGAGAACAAGAAGAGAGAAGACGCGCAGTGAGAAAAGGGAGGGTAGCTGGCCCTAAATAGGGCGGCGCCTCTGCCATGGTAGCCCTATTACCTGCCGCACAAGCGGTCAACGATGACTAACTCGGATCCCCGCGCCTTCACCAAAATGCCCCTTCATCGAGCCTCTACAAGCATCGCGTCGAAGCCACCGCGCCTCAACCACTGTAACCGTTCGATCGATGTTGCCGACAGACCTGTCACCGGCCAGTAACTTCGGTCAGCAGCCTCATCACCGACCAACTCCTCTTCTAGATCACGGCTGCCGTCGCCCATCCTTCGTCGAATACCACCTGGTCTGTGCGTATAATTAACGACGAACCATCACTGGCCAGTCACCATTCTTCTTCTTTAACCGCCGATCGGTCACCGTTCGAATACCCGCACCCATCCTCGCTATATAACTAGTGGCACAACGCCGCCACTGGTCATTCCTCCACCATGCCAGGGTTCTTCCACGGCAGCCGTAGGTAATTTTTGATCGATCAGCAAAGTTGACGCCAGAATAGTAATCAGCCTACCCACTACCAGATTTCCTCGATCCAAGGTTTGCCGTTGCACAACATCAGAGCACCGGCGTCCTTCACCGTCGATGGGCATCGACTAGCCATGACTGGCAATCAACTATGACCGCCGATTGATGTCGCCACTGGGATCTATGACCATGACATAAAAATTGGTTTTGTAGAATTATTTGTGAATCAGGGTTTGGTGGTGTTGTGATTTTGGTTTGGTTGGCAATGGCCTAACAACGGCGCTTACATTGATTATGGAGGGTTATATGTGTGCAATGGTGGGTGTATAGTGCATGTGTTTGAGAGTTGTTCTGATTTTGGTGCGGTGTGGAGCGTAGGTATCACGAAGGTGCTTGAGATGGCTAAAATGATACCACGGTGGTGCTTGCAGTGTTTGAAATGGGATAAACTATGATGGTGTCTGTGTGTGTATGCGTTGTGATTGAGGGTGTATGACGGTATTTTCTGAGAGTGTGTTTATGTAGACCAATTGTGTATTTATCTAGGTAAAAGTTGCAAGGGTGTGAGTGAAATGGGTGTACATGTGGGTATGGAGCGTCTGTGTGCATGCATTAGGCGTGACTTGTATTTATAGCAGTGTATGAATATTTGACCGGTGTGTGGTGTTGATGCTTGATATTTTACAATGGTTGAACCTGGTAGTCATTGTTGTGGGATATCGGTTAATAAGTTATGAGTGTGAGATGACATGTACATGTAATGATGAGCTAGTGGTTGGTTCGATGCAAATGCTGTATGTGATTAGTGGTTGTGGGTGGACGAGTGTGGATATATAGCACGGGTGTGCATGCATGTTTGTATGCGTATGGATGTTTGCAGTGTACAACGTGGACATGCAAATTGAGTCTGTATGTAGTATGCAACATGGGACACTATGATTGTATACTTAATATAGAGTGTAGTGTGGCATTGAATTTGAGTACGGAATCGTAAAGATTATAGTGATGGACTGGTTGTGGGTTGTTAAAGGTGACACCTGTGGTGGCAGATTAGTAGTGGAAGCTAGCAAGCAGTATATTGTGTTTTAGTGAATATTGACTATGAAACGGGGTTCGGTGGTACAATTGCAATATTGGTGTGGTTGCGGTTGCGGTTATGGTTTAATGATGGTGACGTGTGTCTGTTGTGCATACAAGGTGCGTGCGGTGTGGTGGTTGTTAGACGATAGTGTGCAACATGGTGCTTGTGAGGCATTGTTGTGTAGGTGTATTTTGCGGATGAGTGTGGTTGGGTACGTTGGGAGGTGTGGGTTAGTATGTGCAGGTGGAATGTTTATGGTAGTACAAACAATGTGCGTAAAAGAGGTGTAGTAGTGGGTGTATGTGTATAATGGTTGTGTACACTGTGCATATAGGGTACTGTGCGTACGTGAGATATGCATGTGTGTGTGCGTAGTGGGCGGTGTAGATGCTGTATATTATTAATGTTTGTGGGTGAACGGGAGTGTGTATAACGTGGGGGTTCAGTGCATGTGATTAGGCAAGTGTGAAGGTTGCTTGGTGGTTGCTAAAACGGGTGAATTAATGGATGTTCGGCAACGGTGATTAGATGCCAAGAATGATGTGGTAAACTAGGCATGATGTTGGATGGGTATGTAAAGGTCGGACAGTTGACTGCGCCATCAAATTCTCTTGAAGACATGTTCAACACGATTGTTGTGTTGAGACTGACGATACTTCGGGTTGTCGTAAAGCTGAGAACACGAAGATAAAAAGAAGGGCATTGAAAGTGCTTTGAACCAAATGTGGTAGCATGATCGTCGTTTTGATGTGGGGAATGCGTAGCATCAAGTAAGTGACCCTTTGATTCAACTAGTATTTTTTACATATAATGTATATGTTTTCTATGGTTAAAAGTGGTATTTATCAACATTGACTGTTTTAAATTATGTTTAGTTGTTCTGCCTTGATTTGCTAAACAAAGCTTTTAATGATTTATTTCTCGTGAAAAACTGGACCAGCATGTAAATGATATTTTGTTTAGAAATTGAAATGGATCTCATATATGAAATTTTTTGTACAAGTGAGATGTTTTGGAAAGTGACGTTGTTGTGAATATTGGACAATTTGAAAACTATCAAAAGGGGTGTGAGGATGGTTTGACCATCAATTGATGAGTGATTGTGTTTATGATGAACCAAAAGGGGTTTTTTTTTGTTTATTCGATTGATGTGCCTCATATCCAACGGGAGAAAGTTGGATTTCGGGTCTTGGTCCACGGGGCTTGTACGTTGATGCGCAGTACTGTTGCTTGTGGTTCGCCCTTGCGTCCATAGATTATATTTATCTCGGGAAGGGGTAGGGATTGTGGGCCCTAGTCAGGGGGCGTATACCCTGACCGAATAATATTTATCCTAGGAAGGGGTAGGGATTGTGGGCCCTAGTCAGTGGGGCCTGTACGCTGACCGCATCATATCGTTTGAACTAATGTTGGATTGAATTGGTTGTCATGAGTTTTGTGCTAATGATTTTATACATCGGTTTTATTTCATGTACTATATTTCATTTACTGGATAATTACTTTATGATTTTAGATTCAAATGTTGCTATGATTTTTTTTAAAAGTGCATTATTTTCTGGCATGCCATGGTCCACCTGGTTGAATCATTGGTTACTTACTGAGCACGTGGAAGCTCATCCCTTACTTATCATTCCAGGTTGAAAGTAAGGTGATGGTGAGGAATACAGGAAGAGACAAATTAGTGTGGAGCTTCGGAGACTACATGGAATGAGTTGCTAAATATTTAGATTTTGGTTTAGCTTTAGTTGTTGACAATCGGAGTTATGAAGTGTTTTAGTATAAATGATGCATTAAAATGAAAACATGAAAATGTATTTAAGATTTTGTAGAAGTTTATAATTTTCGTTGCAGTTTATATTGGTCTTTTAACGCGTTAGGCCTGGCAGAACCCTCGGTTGGAATCTATTGGGTCTGCGGCCGGTCACGTGCCTAGCTCTCGGGCCTACCCGTGGGTTCGGGTCGTGATATCACTCCCTACAGTAACTTGCGCTTGTGAAGTTCCAGCATACCTTGTAACATCCCAAAATTTTCAGTGAAGTGGACTCTAGAGCAGAATAGGGTTGCCGAAAGGATGAACAGAAACTTACTGGAGCGAGCTAGATGTATGAGGTTGAATGCATATTTGCCTAAGAGTTTCTGTGATTAACCGTTCTCCATTACCTGCCATTAATCACTGAGTTTCCGAAGAGATATTCTCTGGTTAACAAGTTAGTTTTTCTGCAAAGAGAATTTTTGGTTGTCCTACGTTTGTTCACCTTCAGAATGAAAAAAGATCCAAACTTGCTCCTAAGTGAAAAGAATGTATATTAATTAGGTATGAGGAAGGAACAAAAGGATACAGGTTATGGCTCCAGTGGCCAAGAAAAAGGTGATCAGTAGAGATGTGGTATTTAATGAAGTACAGATGTTAAACATGGATGCAACTTCTAGCAAGAGGCATGGTCACACAAGTGGAGATAGAGTTACATGAGCAGAGGACAAAATCAGCTGACGAGTCTATAGTTGAATCTACAGATTAGCAGTCTTTAGAGGATCTAGAGGAGCATCCTAATGATTCTTGGAATCTAGTCAGAAATAGAGAGCATGTAGCAAGAAACCAACTCAAAGGTATGGTTTTGAGGACTTGGTCTCTTTTGCACTGATCATGGGAAGTGCTAATCCTACCAGTTACAATGAGGTTGTCAAGGCAGTGGATGTTAACTTGTGGTTGATAGCAACATATGATGAGATGTAATCTCCATGGAAGATTCAGACTTAGGAATTAGTTCAACTTCCAAAGAGTGTGAAGGCTATTGGTTGCAAAAGGGTTTACAGGAAAAAGAAAGATCACAAGTACAGGGCAAAACTAATGGCAAAAGGGTATTCTCAAGAAGAGGTAACTAATTATAATGAGATCTTTTCGCCATTAGTGAAGCACACTTCTATCAAATTGATATTGTCCATTTTAACAGCACAGAATATGGAGCTGGAGCAGCTTGATTTGAGGATAACTTTTCTCCATGGTGATTTCAAGGGGAGGATCTACATGCAGCAACCAGAGGGATTTATTGAGCCTAAGAAGACAAATCATCTGTGCAAGCTGATGAAAAAGTCCTTATAAGGTTTAAAACAGTCTCCTCGGCAGTGGTACAAGCGATTAGATACATTCATAATAACTCGTGGTTACTCTCGCTCTGAGTATGATTGTTGTGTGTATTATCGAATCCTTGATGATGGTTCACTATTCTTGCTTGTATTATATGTGGACGATATGCTGATTGCTGCGAATTGAACATTAGGTCTCATAACTTGTACTTGAAGAAATTATTGAGCATGGAGTTTGATATAAAGGATCTTTGTTCTGATAAGAAGATGCTTGGCATGGAGATTCATAGAGATCGAAAGGCAGGAAAGTTATGGATAACTCAGAAAAATTATGTTGAAAAAGTACTGTAGAGGTTTATAATACTCTACGCTAAATCAGTTAGTACACCATTGGGAGCTCACTTTCATTTATCCTCACAACTTTGTCTTAGTACAGAGGAAGATATTGAGTATATGTCTCGAGTATCGTACGCAAATGCGGTTGGTTATCTTATGTATGTCATGGTGTGTACCAAACCTGATATATCACGTATAGTTAGTATGGTCAGTAGGTATATGAAAAATCCAGGAAAGAAGCATTGGGATGCAGTAAAGTAGATTTTCTGTTACGTAGCAGGTTCGACCAACTTTGGCATTATCTTTGATCGTGATGGGGCAAGAGGTGAGATCTCTGGCTTTGTTGATTCTGATTATGCTAGGGACTTGGATTACCAGAGGTTGAAAACTAGATATTTTTTTACATTCTATGGAGGGCTGTTATGTTAGAAATCCGTGTTACAATCTATTACAACATTGTCAACTATGGAGGTATAGTACATGGCATTAACAGAGGTAGCTAAGGAGGTATTGTGGCTGAATGGACTGGTAGAGGAGCTTGGCTTCAAGAAGCATGGTGTTTTGTTATAGTTTGACAATCAGAGTGCAATGGATTTGGCAAAGAATCTGATTTTCATGCTAGGACCAAGCATATTGATATACATTATAATAGGGTCTGGGAATGGATTAATTCTAAACAGATTGTATTGCATAAGGTTCACACTATTGACAACGCAGCTGCCATACCCACGAAAACAGTCACGAAAGAAAAGTTCAAGTATTACTTGAGTTTGATTCACCTCTGTCTTGCTGAGTTCAAGGTGGAGTGCATTCCTACCTTTAAAGGGGATGCAAGGTGTACTACCTGAAGAAGGTACTAAAAGCATATTACACTTTTTTATGGAGTGGTTTGTTAATACAAGCCAACGTGGAGATTGTTGATATATGTCTTGTATTTATGTCCCACATCGGTTAATAAGTATATAAGACATCTTGCCCCACATTGGTTATCTAGAGAAAATCATTGCTTATCTCTAAGTATATAGAAGTTGTCTTGTATTGTGTTTAAGGTCAAGAGAGAAGAATCATTCTTTGAGAAGGCAAACAATTTAGGGATACACATAAGGAAGCGTTATAAATTTGTTTTGTGCAAAGTGGATTTGAATTCTCTCAGATTTCTTGTGTTCTCTTGTTTGGTTATCGTGTTCTATACATATTTATCTAGTGCGATTTCATAACATTAAGCATAGTGCCAAGTAAGGATGGAATTAATACATTAACCCACAAGAGATTAATGGTCGAAAAGGAGTTCGATTTACCTTGGAGGACGTACAGGAAGAAAGGAAGGTGTGGCAAAACACATTGGTGGCTTATGTGCTGGGAGCCAGACTACCTGTACAAGTCATGAAGGGTTTTTTGGAAAGAAAATAGAAGCAGTGTGGTACGTTTTCTATAAGCTGTATGAAAACATGAATTTATCTTGTTAGATTTGATTCGAATGATGCATATAATCAAATACTGGAGAAGGGACCATAGTTTTTTGAAAATAAACCAGTTATTGTTAAACCATGGAACGCTAGTATGTCTATTGAGAAAGAAGAATTGGATATTGTGCCTGTCTGGATAAAATTACCATATCTGCCATTACAATTTTGGTCCAACAAAATGATCAGTCGAATTGCTAGCTCTATTGGGAAGCCTTTGTACATGGATAATATGACAGCTACAAAAGAAAGGGTGGCTTATGCCCGAATTTGTGTAGAAATAAAAGTGGATGGAGAATTACCTGAAGGCATACCAATTGGGCAGCCTAATAAGCAAATGTTTATACAGAAAGTGGAGTATGAATGGCTGCCAATAAAATGTAGTTGTAATTTTTTTGGCCACCATGTAAGCAAGTGCTTTAAGAAGCCAAAAGCTGTGTATAAATAGGTAGCAAAGGAGAAAGAACCTGAAGTGGCGGAACCAATGATGACAGAGTCCAGGCAGCAAATTAGGAATCAACAAGAGGAGAGTTTGAGCAATTCAATATCTCAATCTAATCCTGAATGGACTGTTGTGAGATCCAAAAGCTCTGGGAAAGCTATACAGACAGGAAAAGGGAATTGCAAGTAATAACAGCCAACAGCTTCAGCATTCTTGAGAATTATGAAGAAATTGAGGAAGGGGAACTAGTCAAAAGCTTAGAAGACAATGTGTTGGGAAGGCTGCCCAAACAGGATTACGAGAAAAGAGGGGAACCAGGTGGGAAGGTAGTAGCAAATTTACGATGTTGAGTCTTGCTAGTTGGAATATAAGGGGCCTAAATGACCCTAAGAAACAATATGCAGTGAAGAAAGAACTAAAGAAATATAATATTGGAATTATGGGTTTACTAGAGACAAGAGTAAGAGTGGAAAACATTGATAGGATTACACTGAAGTGGAAGAAGGACTGGAAATTTGTTCATAATGTAAACAATAGAGGTATTTCAAGAACCTGGATGGGTTGGAATATCCAAAGAATGTAGGTAACTATTCATAGCTCATTAGCTTAACATATTACTGGCATAGTGATATCTGCTGAACATACTTTTTACTTGACCTATGTATATGGTCATAACAAAGGTGAAAAATGATAGTATTATGGCAACAATTGACTCAGGAAGCTCAGAGTTTTGGAAATACTCCTTGGTTAATCATGGGTGATTTTAATGTGGTAAGGAATGAAAAGGAGAAATTATGAGGAAATGGGATCAACCCTATGGATACCAGAGAATTTAATCAATGTCTCTATGATGCTCACTTGATAGAGTTACCTACCATTGGGCTATTTTACACTTGGTGTAACAAGAGAGCTGAAGATACCATCATGTGCAGATTAGATTGTGCTTTGCAAAATGAAGAATGATTAGATAAGTATCCAAATACACAACTAGAAGCATATGCCCCAGGTTTATCAGACCATGCTTTCTTACAAGTCAAAATAGGGTATGAGGAATATAAAGGGAAGAAACCTTTCAAGTTCTTCAATTTCTGGATGAAACATTAGTCCTTCAAAGGCTTACTGGAATCTATTTGGAAAGAGCAAATTGAAGGTACTGCTTGTTTTCAGCCGAGCACTAAGTTGAAGAAGCTCAAACCTGTACCAAAGAAACTCAATGGTGAACATTACAGTAATATTTCTTTGAGAACTGCACTGAAACTACAGGAACTTCAGCATATTCGAAATCAAAATTTGAAAGATCAAGACCTGAGGTTGATTATGAAGGAAAAAGAAGTATATGCACAATATTATGATTCAGTACAAGCTGAGGAAGCATTTTATTTTCAAAAGGCCAAAATAAGAGACTTGCAATTGGGGAATGAAAATACTGCATATTTCCATAAAAAGATGTAACTCAATAGATCATGAAATAAAATTTTGGCTATTAAGACCGTGGAGGGACTACAAGTCACTGTGGCCAAAGAAGTACACCAAGTTGCTATAGACCATTTTGCCAATTTCCTTGGTAAACATGTTCCCCCTACTCAGATTTCAAGGACTAGACTGGATAGTTTCATCAAGAAGAAAGTGGAACCACAGGATCAAATAAACTTGTGTTCACCAATCCAGAAGATGGAAGTTAAAGAGGCTATATTCTCTTTCAAACACAATAAAGCTCCAGGACCATATGGCTTTAATGCTGAGTTTTATCCCCAGAACTGGGATATGATAGGGGAAACAGTCACTGCTGCATTGTTGGAAATGCTCAACAACAACAAAGGTATCAAACACTTCAACAATACAGCTTTGACCTTGATTCTTAAAATTCCTCGTCCTAGTACTATGAAGGATTTTAGACCTATAGCTTGTTGTAATGTAATCTATAAGTGTGTGTCTAAAATCCTGAGTACTAGACTTAAAAAGGTGCTACCAAATTTGATTTCCCAGAGGCAGGCTGCTTTTGTAACAAACAGGAGTATAGCGGATAACATCTTATTGATGCAAGAATTGGTGAAAAACTATCACAAGAATGAAGGTACTCCAAGATTTGTAATGAAAGTGGATATCCAGAAGGCATATGACTCTGTGAGTTGGGAGTTTCTAAAGACTGTAATGCAATGTATGCAGTTCCCTTCACAGTATATAAACTGGATCATACAGTGTGTTACCACAGTAAAATTCTCTGTTAACCTCAATGGGTGCATGGATGGCTATTTTGCTAATGCTAAAGGTCTAAGACAAGGAGACCCTATCTCCCCATATCTTTTTCTTTTAGTAATGGAAGCTTTCTCAGGGATGATAGATGCATATTCTACTATGGAGGATTTTCATTTTCATCCTAGATGCAAAGAATTACAATTAGTCATCTTTGTTTTGCTGATGATCTGTTTTTGATTGCTCAAGCTAAAGTTGAAACCATGGTGCTCATAAAGAGGGCATTACAGGAGTTTGAGGAATTATCAGGGCTGGCACCAAATTTGGACAAGAGCTCTGTATTTTTTGCTGGTATAAATCAGAGAGATGCTGAAAACTTGGTTGATATCATAGGAATACCAACATGGAATCTACCTGTTACTTATCTTGGAGTTCCCTTGATTTCTACAAAATTGCAGTATAATGATTGCAAAGTGTTGATTAAGAGAGTGACTAAGAAAATCAACAGTTGGGCAACTAAATACCTATCCTATGCAGGTAGAATACAACTGGCATGTACTGTGTTGCTTAGCATGCAGGTGTACTGGTGTAGTATTTTCATACTACCTAAGAACATACTAAGGCAGATAAAGGCTAAAATAAAAGCCTTTATATGGACAGGAAAGCACAGTGCAGAGCCAGAAGCAAAAGTAGCTTGGGAACAAGTATGCTTGCCAAAAAAGGAAGGGGGGCTAGGCATTAAAAGGATGGATGAGTGGAATAAAGCAACAATGTGTAAATATCTATGGGAGTTGGCCAGGGAAAATGAGTCATTGTGGATCAAGTGGTGTGATATGGTTATTATAAAAGATAGACATTTTTGGACATTTAAGCCACCAGCAGTGATGTCTTGGACATGGACAAAATTAATGAAGCTCAGGGGAACAATTCAGCAATGGATCAAATATAAAGTAGGGGATGGGAAATTAACTTGGCTATGGTTGGATAATTGGCTTCCCAAGGGCATGATAATTGCAAGATATGGACAAAGAATTGTCTTTGACTCTGGATTGCACATGAATCCAAAGGTCAAAGACATCATTTGCAATAACTCATGGAGACTACCAGTCATAAGATCAAATGCTTTAGAAGGTTTGTGTTTAGCTCAACTTCCAGATACACTCATATGGACTTTAAACAAGTCTGGTTAATTTTCTATCAAATCTGCTTGGGAAGGAATTAGAACAAAGAAAAGTACAGCCCCTTGGTGGAAATTATTGTGGTTCCCTGGACATATACCAAGGTGTTCTGTGATGTTATGGTTATTGTGTAATGGAGGATTAAGGACAAAAGTAAAATTGAAGAGCTGGAAGATACTGCAAGAGGATCAATGTGTGCTATGTGCTCTGTAGGCAGAAACTGAAGATTATCTTTTCTGGCAATGTGCATATACTCAGGAGTTTTGGGGGTTAGTCTGGTGTAAACTGCAAATAGCTCCTCAAGTGCAAAGTTGGAATGAACTGCTTAACTATGCTTGCATTCATTTAAAGGGAAAAGGTTTGAAAACAAAGCTATGCAAAGTTCTAGTTGCAGCTACTTGTTATGGACTATGGCAGGAGAGGAATGCTAGAGTCTTTAAACAACAGGCTGCTTCAGTACAGGGATGTCTAGGGGTGATTCAACAATGGGTGAAATACAAGGTGTTTAGTTGGAATAAAGCTCCTGCAACCTCACTCAATCAAGTGTTATGTGAAACATGGGACATTGATAAACATCTATTGATGAATGGGGGGTAGCGTGTTGCTGCTGGAACCATACTGAAATTTGATAGAAGATGATATAAGATGTCTTGTAAAATTGTAAAAAGGCTAGTCTTGTGAATTGTCAAATAGTCATGTATGAACTCCTATGTACATATTTTTTTAAGGAATGAAATATCTCACTAGGACCTTTACCCAATTTTTTTTAACTTATGCTTCCTAAAAATTTGTTGCTAAAGATTGCCGATAAAAATTAGTCATGCTAATCGACACTAAATATTGCGCATGAAAATCATCGCTAAAAATTAAATTAACCTGTTAGACAATATCAAGGTTAAGGATGTTACATGGGCAATTTATTTTTGATTGCCAACAAGAACACGTGAAATGAGACAGACAGAATGTGAGTAATTAGTAGGTGTATAATGTTTCTGTCAATGCAAATTTCTAAACTTTGCAAATTTCGAAAGGCTGGTCAGAATCTGATCATTACTAGTGCTTCTCCCTTTTCCAAACTACTTAAATGTCCTTGCAAAATGATAAGATGTTTTTACTTGAACAGCTCGGGTAAACCTCCTATTTACTTTTCGATCATTTATAATAAATTTCTGCTCAGCTGGGGTTGCACTTCAAACGCTTTAGAGGTTCCATTTTTTATTTTTTTTTGGTTGTTGCTATTTGTTGTTTTAATTTTGTCGATAATGCATATTAAGATGGATTATACCTATTTATTATCTGTTATTCTATCATCTTTGGAGATAGCTTTCTTCATCGCTAGCGTTACGATTCCAATATATGTAGCTCGAATGTTTTGTCTTATCTTAAAGTTCTGCTTATGGATTTGCATGAGTGAAAAGAAGATACCTGAGTGTAAGTTGGAAGTTGGAGCTTGTTTGTTGGTACCGTCTCAGTAACAATTGAGATCGATTTCGGTTTCAGGTGGACCGGCGCCACAGCATCATCCGCACCAATTGCCATTTTTTACTTTTCATGTGCTAGGCTGACACTTCCCGAAAATACTTAAAAGAGTCACTAAACCATCCAACCATCCAACCCAACCATTACAACAGGCTTTATACCTTTCTTAAAGTCCTTAGCTACCTGCTGCCATGGAGGGACCTCCCCCCATGATGGAAACATTAAGGAAGACATGTTTCTAAACATGAGACCAGCTTTATTTCAACTTGATGAACAAATGGTCAAAAAAACACGTGCTAGAATGGGTAAAATTTTAGTTGGCAGGTTTCGACCAAGACTCAAGTGTTTTCTCCCAAAGGAAGATTCAGAGAAAAGTAAATGCTTGCTGGAACCTAGAGGGTCATGTAGGTGGTAAACAAGGTTCCTTCTCTTTTCCTGTTTCACTTCTCAGAACTCTCAGATGCAAACTTGATTTTAAACAACAGTCCCTAGAATTTCTTCGGTGCCCTGTTAATACTAAAGGCATGGTACCCCCATGTAATCTACACATCAGTGAAATTTCCAACTGTGGACTTGTGGATGAGGGTGAGCAATATACCTAGTGATTGCTATCACTACTATTTGGGTGAATTGGTGGGCATGGCTATGGGGATTGTCCTTGATATTGATTGGTCTACTCAAAGACAACGAAATCGGGACTATTATCGAATTAAAGTTCTTGTTATTCCAGTTGCTCCTCTCTTGCCTGAAGTTTTTATCTATCTTCTTGATAGCCAAGGATTTTAGCTGTTGCATGCAAATATGAGAAGGTTTTTATCACTTGCTACCGATGTGGGAGGATTGACCACACAAATACAAATTGCACAGCTTCATCAACAATTGTAGTTGATATGCTTGCAAGACGAACTGCCCATATACCAAGTCCCAATCACTATGAAACCTTCTTTTTGAACAATTACCCTATGTTTTCGACGCCCCTTCGAGCATTCCCAACACTACAACAAAATTAGGATGTTACGACGCTTGTAAAGGGACGCTATACTGAAAGCGTCCTAAAAAGTGGAATATGGGGCGCTAAGTAAAAAAGCGTCCCTTTTTCTGGTTAGATGTAAGGACGCTTTTGTCAAAACGATGGCGTTTCAGTATACGCTGAGTCCAAAATTTCATTGGCGCGCAACAAAAAAGAGAGAAGACGGAAGAAAGCGCCAATTGGAATCTCAATACTACACCATTTCAGCTTTTGGTTTCTTAATTTTCTCTTCGGCATTTCGTTCGCAGTGAGCTTTTCCTTTTCCATTTCCATTTCAGTCTCTCTCTCTCTCCACTCATCTTCCATCCATTAACAACATCCATGGCCAAGATGATTAATTCAAGGAAATTCAAGACCTAAAAGTAAGTCGCTCCTTCCTTTCTCTATCATATATACCTTCTCGTTATTTGGTGTATTGTGCATTCATGCATGATTGTTTACTCGGTAATGCCAAAGGTTCTGTATGGGTGATTTGAGGATGAGGTTTCTTTATTTTTTGAGTGCTTTGTATCGAAAGAGGGTTTGAAGTGGTAGAAACATCTTGGGTGGTTGTTTTCTTCATTAGATTCATGACTGTGCAATTGACTCCCAGTTAACTGTGCAATTGAAGTGGTAGAAACCTCTTGGGTGGTTGTCCCCTTAATTATTTAGATGAAGAAAACTGTACAATTGATTCCCAGTTTTTGCCATTACATTTATAGATTCCCAGTTTCTCTCTCACCTACTTAGCTAACTTGTAATTTGGGGGGAAATCGAATTGGAAAAAGACGAATAGAATAGGAATCGAGTATGCTACTGGGATTATTCACCACGAGGGAAGATCTAGTGATAAAAAAAATGCGAGAATGAAGGTTTGTAATGAATAGAAAACAGTTCTCAGATGAAAACAGTGCCAAAAAGAAAGCATAGGACTCCAAAGTTGTCACCCCTAATTAAAGATCTCAGTCAACAGAATCCAATTAACTTTTAAAAGTTAGAGCTTAAAACTGCAAAATAACAGTTTTGATTTACCTGAAGCCCGTTTGGTTGCCATTTTCATACTAGTTTTCTTTGTCTACAAACATGATGGATTATCGAGGAAATGTGAGTATTTTTGGCATTTTCAGCATGTGTTGTGATTTCTTGAAATGCACAGATTTAAGATTTCAAAAATTGCGATGGTCGCGCGTCTTTTAGAAGTTTTCATCTTAGATAATACGTTGTGTAATTTCAGGGGACAACAAAGCAGGCCCTAAGGGAAATTGGTAAGTGCAATATAAACCTTTCCATATACTATAAACAGTAACAGAGGAATTGCAAAGGCATGGTGGAATCCAAGGGAGCGTCACCTGGATGTTTATAGGCTAAGGAAAAAGGGTGCTCGCATTACTGTAACAAGATCGAGAAAGAAAAGGAAAGGGAAGAATGCAAAAGTTGGAGTTCATTCGGAATAAGATATTTTGATTTCTAACGTGAGGTAATTCTTCAACTTGATTGATTAGTAAATATGGATGTGCAATTACATGGTATATTGCTCAGGTGCAACATATATAATTGAGTTCTAGCACAATAGGTTTGCATATAAACATGGATATTGATTGGCAAAATTTGAAACTACCATGTATGTTTACATATGATGGTACGAATCCTAAAACCAAGCAGAATGGAGAAAGAAAATTGAAATGGCAAAAGGTTTACACTGGGACTGTTAGGTGTGTGTGACTTGGTGATGACTGATTGTATGAAGAACTGGGCTGAATAGCTGGGGGCTGAACACTTGGTGTTCTGATGTGTGTACTTGTTCTCATGCGTGTGCATATGTGGGTAGCTTAGTGCTGGCATGTTGCATTAGTGTTTTATCAGTTCTAAGTTTTGCCAGGAAAAGAAAGCCTGCCTACCTTTAATCACTAGTAACCTGTAATATTCTCTAGAAGAGAATTGGTAGGATTCTTAGTTATAGCACAGGTTCTAGAAGAGACTTTGGCATTCTGTTTCTGTGCTGGCTAATAGACGCTGATGCAATTTCCTTTATGCAACTCACCCCTGTTAGCAAATACAGAATTTCATAACATAAAGACAAGTGCTGGCATTAATTTTAATAATTGCCATTAAAGTGTGACAAAAAAAAGTCACTAAAAACCTTTAATGACAAAGTTTTGTTACTGCTGGGAGGGCTTAAAGCAGTTGCTCGAACCAAGGGTTGGAGCACGGATAAGAAGTTTAAGCACAAGCTTGGTTTTAAGTACGGATAAGAAGTTACATGTGGTTTACATGATTTTACGATAATTTGATTGGCACTTCATAAATGGTCATTGATATTTACTGCACTGCTTTGCATGATTGTGTGTTGTATAAATTATGTGCATGAGATAATTGCAAAGAATGTCTTTAACTATTTATAAGTGACAAAATTAATCGACTCTTAACTAAGCTCGAGAGTCTTCACAGAGATCATCTGAGCTTAAGTGCTTTTTAAATGCCCTTTTGAATTGAGAAAGTAGACTGATATAGATTGTTTATTTGCTTAAGGTAGACAAATGGATATGAGTTGAATGAACCAACGTAGGATCAGCAGTGCATATCTTAAAGGACTGGAAGAGTTTCTTGAATTGTTGCCCATGTACAATTGTTGAATTTTGCCATTATAAAACGCAAAAGTAAACTTTTAATACATATACACAATCAAATAATAAGTACATCTTTGTATTTGCATGTGGAACTAGAGAGCGTTGATGGGATGTGATCAATGACTTAAATGGTGACTTAGATGACTATATTTTTCTTTTGGATGGACTTTGGATAGCTTATTAGTCACGGGTCCTTTTGTGATTGTTATTCGTGTTAGGCACTTAGAATTAGTGGTTATCTTTTACTTTGGAGTCAATGTAATTATTAACTTGAGACATCTGGTTAATATGAAGACGTTAGATGTTATCCTTCAATTAGTTGGTTTTTAACTTCTTATGGTTGGAATGTGAGTATGGACTAAATTGGGATACATTGGTCTATTGATGTGGTACAAATTGCAATAGGTGACGTAGGCATCACAAATATATAAATATTTGTAATTTGGTACAATAAAAATGGGAACATATGAGAACACCAATAAGCGTCACAAAAGAGTTATTGGAACGCTCTTTACCGTTGCTATAGGGCATCTTGAAGTCTTCTAGTTGACCACTTTATAGGACGCTCAATTGCGTCTTCTTAGGCGTTACCTTTGTCGACGCAAATAACAAGGCCAAGAAGCGTCCTAAAAATTTATTGGAACGCTTCGTAGCGTTGCTATAGGGCATATTGGAGTCTACTAAATGAGCAATTTATATGACGCTTATTTGCGTCTTGTTAGGCCTGACCCTTATTGAGGCGCTTATGTGCGTTGCCATAACTTATTGTGACGGCCTCTAATGGGGCGGGGTTACGACGCCTTTCAAAGTGTCCCAATATGCTACTTGTAAGGACGCTTTTGAGCGTCCTTACAGCCCAATTTTATTGTAGTGCAAATTCTGATTGGAATCGCATATCACGTATCAATATCTTTAGAGATACAACAGGACTACACCTAAACCACCAGTATGATGCCTTTTTCCCTAATCCTTTCATTATGGACAACAATGACAAAAACTTCAACACTGCCCTAACATCCCTCAATTCCATTTCTACCGAAAACGTGGTTGAAGAACATCATGTTCTAAATGAAGTTAATGAACCCGTTGTAATGAATGCTCTAGGCAATGATTTGGAGGACATGAACCTTCATAATATTCTCGCGGTCATAAATGCACATGCAAATGAATTTGGACAAATTGAAATTGATGAACCGAATGATCATAATCCTAACCGAATGATCACCCAAATGACAACCGGAATTACTGGAGGAACTATGTATCCACGCGCTGACCATAATCCTAACCAATGATGAGTAAATCTTTGGCAGATCTGGAACAATATCGGATATCTTCCCTTCTGGCCTGGTGACCACGTAGATACCACCTTAACTGACTACATCAACACAAGGGCATGTGGATCTGACAAATATCTTTGTGGATGAGGAACAATTTAGGACCTTATCCCACAAAAATCCTGTATACCTTCTGTCCCTATTTCAAAATCCTTCCAGATTTGAGGTAAGCTCCCCATCTACAAAACCAAATCTTCAGGAAAGCTAAACTTTACCTTTACCTTTGACCCATAACCCATTGGACATTCCTGACTTGGATCGGCTTAAGAGCAGGCCATAAAAAATATTAATTGGGCTAAATTTGTTTTATGCCTCTCTGAATATAGGCTTCAAATGTTGGGATATCCTATTAATACTCACTTCGCCAAATATAACCACTTCTCTCTAAGCCCAACTTAGCCCATTAAATTCCAAAACCAATCTAGTTACCGGCCCGCCTAATGCATAACAAGCTTAACTTCAATCCCACCCAGATCAAATCAACATTTCTGAAACCATCACCAATAATCCACTTACCAGCCAACCTTAATTCCAACCCTGAAACCTTAGCACTTTCCCTTAACAACAACCTAGAACTGGCCTCTCTTGCTTTGTTTGACCAAACCTCCTCTCTAGTAGGGGTGAGCACGGTTCGGTTGGTTCGGTTTGAAGGCTGAATACCAAACCGAACCGACCACCATCGGTTTGGAAGAAAAAAAACCAAACCGTAGTTGAACGGTTTGGTTTCAGCGGTTCGGTTTCAACGGTTTGGACGGATCAAACGGATTGGTTTGGACGGATTGACCGGTTTGGGTTAGTAATTATTTTTTGGATTTTTTGGGCCTAAATATTGATTATTTAGCATTATTTATACACATAATAACTAGTTTTTTAGAGCCTACCTATTGAAATTAGGTAGAGTTTACACATATATGTGGTGGTTAGATCATAAGTATACCAAAAATTAAATAGTGACTAGGATTTGATAAAGATTTATAAGTTTTTAATTAGATATATATAGGTTCGGTTTGGTTCGGTTTAGAACGGTTTCGAAAAAACGAAACTGAACCAACCGAACCGATCATTGGTTTGGTAAAAAAAAAATCAAACCAATTGTTTCTTTAAATCGGTTTGTGATTAGAGGGTTTGGTCGGTTCGGTGTTCCTGGTTGGATTTGTTTGAACGGTTTAAATGCTCACCCCTACTCTCTAGCATTTGCCTTAGCCCAAAATTCCACATACGGCTCCTCATTTACCTTTACCCCTCTTGATGTTCAACAACTGCTTAATGAAGTCATCCTGTATGTCAAGCCACTCATTGGTATGGCACTCCATGCTTCTGGTGGAAGCCAAGTTGATGATCGTGCACCTCTTTCCACTGAGCAGTTAAATGCAGGACAACCCCTTAATACTACATCTCCGGGGGGAACTCGTTTCACGGTACTAGACTTTGAGGCTAGACTTTGAGGCTTACTAATCACATCAGCCAATCCAGCGCAAGCCCTTTTCAACAAGGATCGATACGAGAATGCTCAGACCTTGGTGAGCACCAATTGGATCCAACGGTGACCAAACGCCCCAAAGTGACCTGTGATGAACCCCCTAATTTTCCAGGTGCTACTCTCATTCTTTGCCTCTCTACTACACTGGTGCTTTAATTTCATTATGTATATCGTTCCGGTACCTTACATAAGCATAGTTTGTTATCTTTTGTTACTTTTCTGTACTGTGGGAAATCTATTAAATGCAAAGTGGAAAATCTGCAAGTAAAAAAAAAAAAAGTTACAGAATTGTACCTAAGACAGGAAACCTTTAGGATGTTAAGGGGGTTAGTATAGAATATGTGCTTTATTCTTTGTTTAGTCTTACTGCCAAACAAATATGCATAAGGAGTGGTCACCTGAACGGAGATGGAGTTGTGGTCCTTCAACAACCATATGCTGGTCATCGATTCCCTTCAAATGTACATCAACCCTTGCCTGTTGATCATTTCAGATCGTTTTCCTCTATCATTAAGAGATGCAAGCTTCTCGCTACAGTAAAAATCCAAAAATCATGGTACCAGAAAGAAATTCTAGACAGTGTTATGGAAATTGGGTTCATTTCTCTCAAGCATTGCACTCGCCTGAAGCGAAGTAGTGGGAAATGTGATAATCCATATCTTAATCGCTCTTCGATTGACTGACTGGGTTTTGAGTTTTGCCCCTGAGCAAACCGTTCACCCTCAGTGAGGATTCTGAGCTGGAACTGTCGTGGGTTTAGTTATACCCTCACAGTTCATGCAGTGCTCAAATTGACTCGAACACATAAAATATCTCATTTGTTCTTACAAAAAACGAAACTATCTGCTCGTGGGATCTCCCGTGTATTCTCAAGACATGGGTTTTTTCTCTCTCTACAATGGGCACTGACCGAAGCAGGTAGTAGGATCGAGAGGAGTTTTTTGGGGTGGATGGACGGAAGAAGTTAATGCTTTCGTCTTGCTTATAGACAAACACCTTATTCTTGTCCATTCCAATTTGGTAATGAAGCTTTTTGGGTCCTAAGTTTTATCTATGCATAGACTGTTCTGGCTAAAAAGAAAATTGACCGGACAAGAACCTCACATCCAATATCTGCTATATTACTACCGCTTTTATTGATTGGGACTTTAATCAAGTTATGGGCCCATCGGAAACATATGCTCCCAGTACTTGAGCATTCTTGGCCACAAACTATTAGCTGACTTCGTGCACCACCATCACTTGGTGGACCTTAAATGGGTGGGATTGCTGTTTACGTGGACGAATAACAGACCTTTGACCATGCACCTATCCTCCTTACTCTAAAACCTAGCAGTGCTTTCCTACCTCGACCTAAGATTTTTTAGGCTACGTGGTTAAAACACCCACAATGATAGATTATTATGCAAATAGCCTAGTCTACTTTTGTACCAGGTTCTCTGCTCTTCAAAGTCATGGCGTGGGGAAGAATAATGATGAAAAATGAATATCTAGAACAAAGAAAGATTTGGCAACATTGAGATGCAAATCTCGAATGCTAAGGCCCAATTGTTGTACTTCCAAAGCCTTCTTCCCAATTCGAATGCTCAATTACTTGAACATAGTGCTAAGAAGAACCTGCATGAGCTCCTCGAATGGGAAGAATGAGAAGAACTTCACTGGGCCAAGAAATCACGAATTAGATGGCTATAACTGGGCGATTGCAACACAACAATTTCCATACCTCCACTCTGATCTGAAGAAACTTAAATAAGATATCCTTTTTCATAGAGAAGCGAGAAATATTTATGATAACCATAGCTCAATCTCTTCCTGTCCCTGTGACCACTTCACAAAAATTTAGTGCCCATAAACCCAACGCCACTTTACCTATCCATCATTGTGTGTCGAAACAGGGGCGGACCTATGTTGTGGCAAGGGGGGCACTTCTGAAAAAAAAAAATTTGGTTTTCGGGAATCGCACCACCCCGTTCCCGAGACGCCGTTCCCCATCCCTGATACCCCCGTTCCCCGAGACCACAACTCGGCGCTCTCTCTCTCTTTCTCTCTCTCTCACCGGTGGACAGTGGATGTAACGACCGGCGACTAGATCTGGCATATTGCCGGCGACGCCACGCGACTGAACGGTCTGAACCCACCTTGTAGATCTCCGACCGGCGACCAGATCTTGAAGAAACGGCACTCTGCCGGCGACCAAATCTCCGAGTCTTTGTTCAGCGTCCGACCACGCGACCAGTCACCAGATCTGCTTGACAGAGTGCCACTGCTTGATGCCGTCCGACCACGTGACCAGATCTGCTTGACGAAGTGCCTCACCCAGTCACCCTGCCGGCGACCGCGAGCTGCTGCACGGACGATTGCTGGGATTTGCTGCTGGGAATTTGTCTGTTGTATGTTGCTTCATCCCAATTCGTGGTGGAGCTGCATCCAGCCGTGGTGAATTTGTTTGTTGTCTAGTTGAGTGTTGTCTACTTGAGACTCGAGTGCTTGACGGAGTGGCCCACTGTTTTGGTAAATTATTGTTAATTTATTGTTATTATTTATTTTATATTTGTATGTCGATGCTTATGCTACAGACTTGGGTTATTTTGCATATATATAGATGTCAATACAAATATATTTGTACATTAAAAGTATCATAAACCTAGAGTTTAATTCTAAAATTTTGAGTATCGAAACATTGATATAGTTTAATTTCAGTGATTATATAGAGATTTAGAAAAATTCTTAAATTGTGTTTAATTCAGTGATTATATAGAGATTTAAAAAAAAATCTCTATATAATATTATTTTACTATAAAAAAAAATGGATGCATTCGAGAGAATTTTTGCACCCCCTGAAAAAAAATTCTGGTTCCGCCCATGTGTCTAACCTCTCGAAAACTCTAACTTACATGGACTCATTGTGTCTCTAACCTTGAATGGGAAGAATGAGAACAACATCATTGTGTGTCTAACCTCTCGAAGACTGGTATATAGCAGTGATGAATTCTAACTTTTTTAGGTGTTGTCAAGTAAAGCTCATTAAGCTAGAACATTTTACATAACCTCAGTCAATAGTTTAACCACTTGTCAATGGACTCAGCTAGCATCCCTAAGCTTAGACCCAATTTGCATGGACTTAGCTAGCATCCCTAAGCTTAGACCCAATTTGCCTATAAGGGGCCCTGAGCTTATGAACTCAAAGAGGTCCTGTACAGAAAAAACTGACGTACATGTGTTGTTGGAAAAACTTAATGTAATGGATCAACAATTGTATAGGGATATATGGAATTGCCTTCCATCCATAAGCATCTAGTGCATATTCACCAATTGTAATAACAAAACAGAAATTTCACATATCAATAATTGCATAATTGATATATTGTATATGTTAATGGTTGAAATTCAATAGTCGTGGTGGTATACATAGACAGCATGCATGTATAACTCTCAATGACTTAAGAAAGAAGAGGGTAGATTATGAGCTTGCAAATTAAAGGGCAATCTATCACGTACAACACTAAAAGTAGTAAAATTCCAAAGTGGCTGTGTTCTTAGTATTCTACATATTTCCAAACACTCACAATCAGATTTTTTAGGTACCAACAAAATAAGTTTTCTCAAATGCTGGAACCATTAGATTTTACAGTGAAGAAATTGTCAGATCAAAACATAAAGAAAAATACAATAATTGGAAAAGAGGGAAAGCTAAAAATGCAGACATAATTAAAGGCATTAAAAAAAGAGAACAGAAAACAAACTAAGAACCTAAGGCCCCGTACGTTTACGGTTTCGGTTTTATGTATTTGTATTGTGTTTTCGTTTTCAATATTTTCGTATCCAATCACAAAATATGGTTGTATACTTTTATTATTTTCACCACTTTTTTGTATCTACTTTTTTCGGTTGTTTTTGTATGTTTATCATTTTCATTTCCGTTTTCATTACTGTTACGACCATTTTTTTCCGGTATTACCCTTACTGTAGGGATGATAATTTGCTATTATACCCTTACTTTGTCCTCCAAAATAAACATCCTACCCCACTTGTCAGACCTCTTTCACACCACCCAACCATCTTCTCCACCGTTCCAAACACACCTGCCATCTCTCTCTACGCAAACAACTTCCTGCTTCTCCTCCTTCCACTGACGACCTGCTTGACTTCCCCAAGGAGGACGAGGTAATGGCCGACGCCTTCTTCGGCAATCTCGCCGTGGATTCCGGCGAGATCACGCCGGTCACCACTGTCAACAACTTCAATTCCTCCATCTCCGGTAGCGAGCACCAATTTTTTCTTTTTCTCCAAAACCCACTTCCTACAAATCTGCCCCTCTATGATATTCCCTTCCCTTTCCCTTACATCTGTCAATTTCTGGAATCTTTCATGGTGATTAGATGCATGACTTTTTAAATTGCATCTCTATTGTCTCCACCCATGACCCACGACTGCCATTACTAGCCCACCAACCTTCTGCCCCATATATTCCAGTCATAACCACCTTCCTAGATCAGCAACCAGCCCACCAACCTTTCTACCCTCTGTACTGCAATCAACCCAAATGAAACGAGCACACTTTTTCACCTAAAGGCCTGCCAACGGTCATCCTTAAGAATAGCGCTGATTAAACATGTGATTAGTGTGGCCATTTGATAATGATCTTGAGATTGTCTGGTAGGGGACGTTGATGAGGATGCCGGCGTGGCTGTAATACCTGGACTGTGGGGTGAACAAAAGGATAGAAAGGGAGGGAGAGGGAGAGAGAGAGAGAGTCTGACAATTTGCAGACTTGGGAAGAAAATGGGTGAACAGTGATAGGAGAAATTGTTTTCTCTGACACTGAGTTGAGATTGTTGAGAAAAGTGGAAAACACCTCCAAGGTGTTTTCCGATTTTTGATACTATTTGAGTATTTGTATCCAAAATGAAAACATAAAATGGTAAAAGTACACAATAAAAGCATCTTTTTCGTTATCATTGCAAAAAACAGATACTGAAAATGGTAAACGTACGAGGCCTAAATTGATGCCAAAACCAATCTAAGTTCAGATAAAAATTTAAAGGAAACTATCAAATTAGAGACAAAGAGATGAGAAAAGTAAAAATCTCATATCACTTGTGCAGCACGAGACGCCTGGAAGTGAAATCTGAACATAAATGCCCTAACTAAGCTTAGTGATGGAGGCGACATAGTAGATCGAGATCAGTGGTGACCGGGTAGATAGAGATTGCTCTGCCAACAAGGTGCCAACTGTGAGCTTCACGAACCAAGGTGAAGGTGGCGCTGACATACTGGGTAATTGGATGCCGGGGGGGGGGGGGGGTGGGGGGGGGGCGGGCACAGAAGAGATCGAGAGATAGGGAATTGGATTGGGGAAAGGGAGGTGAGAGATCAGGAGAGAGGAAGACAAGCAAAGGGATTATTAAATTAGGGTAATATGTTTATTATTATATCCGTAAAACTAAAAAACCTCGGTTCTTGAATTGACAGTTAACTTTGTCTGGGCGCTAGAATTCTTCTCTCGAGAATTCTAATCTCTTCAAAATTCTAGGGTTTGATAGATACATAATGGCAACACAAAGGAAGTCGAATAGATTGAGAGGGCCTCCTAAAGATGCTTTCGCAAAGGATTTTGTGGGCAAACATTGGACACAACCTTATGAGACGAAAAATTCAGGCAATCGAACAAGATAGGAGATGATGACGGTTGCTTTGGGTTCAGAAACCTACAGCGATGTAAGTGACTTACAACGGGGAAAAATTCAGAAATCTAGTTCGGATTCCGATGACTTACAACCGGAACAGATTCAGGAATCCAGTTCAGATTCCGATGACGACAAAGAATTACGTGAACTGATTAGAGATCTCCAGGCACAATTGAAAGAATTGAGACAAGAGAATCAAGAATTGGAAGAAAACATGAAGACCATAAATGCGGAGCAATTAAGAAGTGCTGCTTCAGAACAGACACAAATTGCACAAGAACCCCAATCGACAAAAACAATGACGCGTGAAGTGAACGTGAGTGGAACATGTATTACCCACGCGCCTCATAATTTTGGTTCTAGCGCCAACAAAGTGATTGAATTCCCTGCTTTAACAGAGGAAATTGTTGGAAAAACAGAAAGTATATCAAGCCCCAAATGCGAAATCATAAGCTAGTATTATAGGCCCTAATCGAGAATTTGTACATAAACATAAACTGGAATTCATAAAACCACAAGATATTGAGGGGCAAATTGGAGTACAATTTTCAATAGAGGATATTGAATCGGGTGTGAATCAATGGAGGAATGCAGTGATGGTCTATACATTTGGCAGTAGACCACCAACGCATGTTATGCAAAGGGTATTGGAAAGAAGATGGGGAACATACAGCAGTATTGCTGTAAGTCTACTAAAACCAGGAATCTTTCTTGTGAAGCTTGATAATGCAGACTCACATGCTATGATAATGGAAAAATGACCTTGGTCTTTTGACAATAAACCTATGATTGTCAAGCCCTGGTCCCAGGATCTCTCATTAGAGAAAATAGGCTTGAAAGTTGTCCCAGTATGGGTAAAACTACCCCATTTGCCTTTACAATTCTGGTAAAACACTATGCTAAGCAAGATTAGTAGCACATTGGGTAAGCCTCTCTTTACTGATAGAATGACAACATCTGGAGAAAGGCTAATGTATGCCAGAGTATGCGTGAAAATGGATATTGAGAGCATTTTTTCAGAAAAGGTGCTATTAAGGGGTCCTAATGGATGGAATCACACACAGCAAGTGGAATATGAGTGGAAGCCTGCCAGATGTACTCATTGCAAGACTTTTGGACACTGGGAAACAAGTTGTCTCCTGAAACCGAGAGTGCAACAGGTATGGAAGGCAAAGACTATATATTAGAGAATGAAAAGGAAAACGGGAAACTTGCACAAACTGGTCAGCAAAATGAGCAAGGTAACGATAAGCCCACCATTAGGCTGCATAATAGCTTCCAATTACTAGATCAAGGAGAGCAGGAACAAGGTGAAGCTTTAGAGGAAACTGCTCCAAACAAAGACCCTGGAAATAGACAAACAGGAAGCAAGGCAACCAGTGCAACACTGAAGCAAAAAAGCAGTAGCCTACCTGCTAGGAAGGGAGAAGGTACAAGATCTGCTTCATTATGTTAGCTAGCTGGAATATCAGGAGTCTAAATGACTCAGCAAAGCAATATGAAATAAAGAAAGTAGTCAAGTCTCTTAAAATGGGTTTGATTGGCTTGATAGAGACTAAAGTTCTTGTGGAGAAAATTCCTTCTATTATAAGGAAATGGAATAAAGAATGGCAGTTTATCAACAATGCCACAAAGAAAGGTGCGTCTAGGATAATGATAGGGTGTGATACAAGACAATTCCAGTTTAATGTGATTGCTAGTGATCTCCAAAGCTTTACTGGGACAGTCATAAGGAAATAAGATAACATGGTCTTCTACTTATCATGTGTATTAGGGAATAATAAAGGAACTAAAAGAAGAGAGCTATGGGAACAACTACAATAGATGGGAAGGCAAATTGGACAAAACCATGGATTGTTATGGGAGATTTCAATGTGGTAAGAAATTCAAAGAAAAAGGCTGGTGGGGCTCACATCACAGTCAGTGAAGTGGAGTTTAACCAATGCCTTAATAGGACACACCTGGAGGATATATCAACTATAGGCATGTTTTATATGTGGAGTAATAAGGGAGATGATGAGTTGATCAGATGCAGATTGGATAGGATGCTGCAGAATGAAGTTTGGACGGAAAAAATCCTTCTCTCCCAGGTAACAGCCCATGAACCTGGGATATCAGATTACTCTATGCTATGAAAATCTATAAGGAGGAGTATAAGGGGAAAAGACCATTCAAATTCTACAATTTTTGGATGATGCATAAGTCCTTTAAGGATATTGTGAGAAATATATGGGACAGACAATATCAGGGGACAAAATGTGCAGTTTTGAGCCAGAAACTTAAAAACTTAAAATCCAAGCTCATGAATCTAAATAAAGCTTGCTACAGCAACATTGCTCAAAGAACAACTGAGGCAGGCATAAAGCTTCAAGAAATCCAAAGGAAAATTCTGGAAGATGGGGAGGCTAGTTGGGTGCACCAGGAACATGAAATCCAAGCTGAATATCATCATTTGGTCAAAGCAGAGGAAAGCTTTTACCATCAAAATCAAGGGTGAAGGAGATCAAATTGGGGGATTTGAATACAGCTTACTTTCATAGAAAGATGAAGGTACATAGAGCCTATAACCAAGTGATGTCCATATTCACTGAGAATGGAGAACAAGTTTGTGGTGCAAAAGCTATTCATCAGAAGGCTATAAATCATTTCTCCAAATTCCTTGGGGAAGCTGTTAGTAAACATGATAGGACCAAGGGAAGGCTTAGAGAAGTCATCAAGAAAAACCTCACCTACTCAAATCAGGCTAGGCTATGTTAGTAGGTCCAGTTACACTGATGGAGATCAATGAGGCAGTCTTCTCATTAAAAACTAATAAAGCCCCAGGACCAAATAGATATACAACTGAATTCTTCCAAGATAATTGGGATATGATTGGTTTTGATCTAGAAAATGCAGTGAATGAATTCTTTAGCACAGGTAATGGGGTTCACTTCTTCAATAATACTGGATTGACATTGGTGCGAAAGGTTCCATCCATGTCCTAGAACTATGAAGGATTTTAGACCTATTGCTTGCTGCAAGGTGGTCTATAAAGTGATCTCAAATATCCTTTGCAAAAGAATAAAGGAAATTCTGCCTAAACTCATTAGCACAAGGCAATCAGCTTTGTGAGGGAGAGACATATAGCTGACAACATTTCGCTGATGTAAGAAATTGTTAAAAATTACCACAAAAAAGGTGGTAAACCTAGATGTGTCATGAAGGTGGACATTCAAAAGGCCTATGATTCAGTTGGATGGGATTTCCTACAATGTACTATGGAAGTGTTTGAGTTCCCTAGATCCTACATTCAATGGGTAATGAAATGTGTAACTATAGTGAAAGCAATAAAATAACCCTAGAGGGGGGGGGGGGTGAATAGGATTTTAAGACTACTTTAAAAATAACAACCAACAAACATGAAGCACAAACGCTCAAGTAAACAAATAACCAATCTCAACACAATATGTAAAACAATAATGTAAAGAGAGAAGGGTTTAGAGATACTTGACAATGAGAATTAAATGGTTCGGCTTGATATACCCACAAGCCTACGTCCACCCCTTCAAGGAAGTCCCTTGAAAGGCCCTAGAATCCACTAGTATGATCTTCCTTACGGGTCAAGATCGAACCTCTTACAATCCCTTGATGCTATGCCCACATCAAGAACAAGCTTTGACAAACCCAAAGCTCCAAAGCTTGACAACCCCAAGCTTTGATACAAGAACCTTTCAATGATGAAATGAGTACAAGATTTCACTCTTAAGAAGTAGATGAGTACAAGTTGAAGTACTAGAACAAGAGAAAGATGAGAGAATTGATGACTTGAAGGATGCTCACTCTCAATCAAAGAATTGCTCACAAAGATGCTCTCTTTAATGATGTAAAATCATGAAGATGAAGAGAGAAAAGTTTAATCTATGAGCCTTGATGTTTCTCTAATGAATGAAGGCTTAGAATGTGGTTTCCATGATGTATAATGAAGCCCCAAATCATTTATATAGAGAAGAGATCAAATATAGCCGTTATAGGCATAAAGTGGCCAAAACTGCCATTGCAGTCGACTGTAACCAATGCAGTCGACTGTAATCCCTCTAATATAGCCGTTGGAGTTTTGTCCTCGAAAATAGCCGTTGGAACAGTATTTTGACCAATGCAGTCGACTGAATTGGAATGCAGTCGACTGCATTACCCTACTGCCTATCGGCTGCCTCACGGAACCCCCTTTCCTATTTTGGGCATAACTTTCTCTAGAAAATTCGGATTGAGGTGCCGTTTTTTGCGTTGGAAAGATAATGAAAAGTTTTATCAAGATATGAAAAGATTAGCACCAAAAACAGTTTTGAGAAAATCTGAGTGAGCTCCAAAGTGCACTCATTTTCAAGAACCACACTCGTGTGAAAGGTTATGAACTCACATGCAATGCACAAGGTGTCCTAAGGTCTTTTTAGGTCATAGTCATCAATCCAAGCATCAAACCAAGACTATTTACATAATTGTAAAGATCAATCATAATCAATGATAACTTAGCCTATGCATTCTTTCTTGCTCTTTGACATTGGACTTGATGAAGCTTCCATAGCATGTCACCATAGCTTTAAGCTTCTTTGGCTTTAATCCATCTATCCAACTTCTCAAATGTGTCTTCATGAGTGTGCATGTATATACCTACTAAGAATACACTCAAAGCACACATTAGAACATAATCAATGTGTAGTTATCATCAAAACAAGATGTAAGCCTAGGTTATCCAACCATATGGCTAACAGATAGTAGATTCTCAATAAACTTAAATGGAGCAATGGATGGATATTTTCCTAGCTCAAAGGGATTGAGGCAAGGAATCCCCATATCTCCTTCTCTCTTCTTATTGGTAATTGCGGCTTTTTTTGGTCTACTAGATGATCACACAGCTAAACCCAGTTTCAATTATCATCCCAAATATCAAGAACTACAGATTAACCACATCAGTTTTGCAGATGACTTGTTCATCATGGCTGCTGCAGATCAAGTTTCCTTGGCCTACATCAAGAATGCTTTGGAGGAGTTTGGTACCCTATCTAGACTTATACCAAATTTGGACAAAAGCTCTATGTTTATGGCTGGGGTACAAGAAGAAGATAAGGAAGCTCTGTCCCAAATTATTGGAGTAAAAACTGCTCAACTTCATGTCAACTATTTGGGGGTGTCCCTCATTTCAACTAAGTTACATGTGAAAGACTGTCAAATACTGTTGGATAAACTCACAAGGAAAATTGATAGTTGGACCACTAAATGCTTATCCTATGCAGGTAGAGTCCAGCTTGCTACATCTGTGCTTATAAACATGCAAGTATATTGGTGTTCTATGTTTATTCTCCCATAGAAAATCTTTAAACAACTTGAAGCAAAAATCAGAGCTTTCATCTGGCATGGAAAAGACAAAATGCACTAAAGCCAAAGTGGCTTGGAAGGATATGTGTGTCCCTAAACAAGAAGGGGGGTTGGGGATGAAAAGACTGGCTGAGTGGAATAGAGCAGCTCTATCCAAGCATATTTGGGAACTAGCACACAAAAAGGACTCACTATGGGTTGAATGGTGTCACTCCTACATCATCGAGAATAGGAATATGTGGACTTTTCAACTCCCTGTGACAATGACCTAGATATGGAGAAAGATAATCTAGTTCAGAAAGAAAATGCAGCAGCTGGTGTGGTATGATATTGGAAAAGTTGAAAATACCTGGCTCTGGTATGATAATTGGATGCCTCAAGGAAATCTGATCGCACAATATGGTAACAAAATCGTCTATGATTCTGGACTAAGGAAGGATAGCAAAGTGAGTGCTATAACAAAAGATGGGCACCGGAAATTACCTCAAGCAAGATCTCATGCACTTAGCAGTTGGATTGAAGATATTAGATGCATCAGCATGCCTCAAACGACTAGAGAAGACAAAATCATGTGGAAAGGGAATAAGAATGCCATATTCTCAATAAGCTCAGCATGGCAGCTCTTAAGAACTAAAAATGCTTTGGTGCAGTGGTGGAAATTAATTTGGTTCAGTGGTCATATCCTTAAGTGTGCATTTTGTGCTCTGGATGTTATGCAAGGGAGGATTGAAAACTAAAAACAAATTGATGAAATGGAATCTTAGTATGGATGATACTTGTCCTCTTTGTGGAAATCACAAGGAAGATAAAGATCATCTCTTTTGGAGATGCAATTGCACCAATGCAGTGTGGGATGTTGTATTGAGGAAACTACTGTTACAGTTTCAAGGGGCCTCTTGGAATCAATTCCTTTGATATGCTACCAAGAAATTCAGAGGGAAAAGTTTTCAATTAAGCAAGGCTTAGAAAGCTTGGGATGGTTGTCACACTTTACATGCTATGGTTTAAAAGAAATAAGAGAACATTTGAGCAGCAACAAGGAGCTGATCATGATGATTCAACAAAGGATCTGCTGGTGTCTGAGAAGCTGGAAGCAAATAAAGGGGCACAATGTAAACAAAAGACTTTGCTCCAATTGGGAAATTGATCGGAGAATGTTGTTGTCTTAAGACAGCTATAGCTATATTGAAATATAGGACATGTATGCTGTGAAAGATTTTTTGTTGTAGAACATTTGATCGATTTGGTAATAAAAGTTTGACTTTCACCCAAAAAAAAACCTCAAAAAACTCTTAAAAACACAATTAGGAAATTTGACTAGAAAATCCGTCGCTAAAACTTTTAGTGACGGAGATTTTTGTCGCCAAATCTTAGTTAACTTTTACAGCTTCACATTGGCTTGTTCGACGACGGAATTTATGTGACCGAGTTAAATTCCGTCACCAAAAACTTATTTTCTTGTAGAGGCATCATGACATTCCTGCCGAATTGTTTTTCTACGAAGTTGCTGGGCAAATAGGCAGTACTTTGGTGAAGTAATTGCGATAGGTTGGTCGCCGGTTCGTCAAAATCAGCGTGATTATTTGCGTATCTTAATCTGAGTTGTGGTCAATGACCCTCTAGTGGCTGGAGTATTTGTTCCTACAGTTGGTGAATGTAGGAACTGGGTGTGGGCTGCAAATGAGAAAATCTTCCGGGTTTGCTATCGTTGTGGCATGATTGATCATGTCAATCAAGAATGCTTAAGTTCTCTGTCACAAGCTCACTGGAAAATTGAGCTTGTGAAAAAGGGGCCTCAGATGCTTCATTAGTCTCACAGGCCCCTTTTTTCACGAAAAATTCGGGCATTTGCAAACACTAACTGGAATCGTACCAGTCACATTTACATAGATCAAGATTCTCATGTATCAGTGCATGGTGAAACGGTGTTATTGTATGGTTCAGTGATTCATCATGACCCTGGTGCCTCATCTTCTTTCAAGAATCGAGAAGCAATTCATCATCAATCATCTGAGCCTTCTTCTGAGAAGATGATCTCTTCACCGGAATCTGCTTCTTCTCCAGCGACGGATGACGTGGCAATTGCAGTCAATGCAACTCCTAAACTGTTGGAGACGTGTCTTCCGGCGTGGCAGGTTGTTTCACCGGTGCGTGACGCGTGGCACCGTATTTCTCAGGTAGCTCATCAATTGCTGTACTCTATCTTTCCGGATATGGGACGGAAGTGGGCTGAGGTTTTCTTTGGACCCAAAGCCACTGAGTTGGACCTTTGTTTATCAGGCGCTTTTCCTGATCACAGACTTTAGACGGACAGGACTCGTCTTTATTCCAAGTCATGGATTGGGCCAATCCTTTAAATCAAACGGACAATATCTTGGCTGTCCATTAGCATGACAAATCAGTTTGGGTGTAATTCTGGTTTGGATCTAAATCTTCAGCCCTCTAATGAATCTAATCATCAAGCTCATCCCAATTCTACGGTAGGTTGTCTGCTTTTGTATGTTCAGGGAGTACAACCTGATGACCAATAGGTCTTCTGGGCTAAATGAGAACATGGATACTGTAAATATGGATTGCCAATTGCGCTCATATCGTCGACCGATGGTTTACTGCAAGTTCTTCCTGTGCCAACCCCTTGCTCTTCTCGCTCTGATTCCGTTTCTTCGGGTTCAACAGGGTCTCATAAAAGAAGAGCCCTCTTCTCATTCGAAGACTGTTGCCTTATCAGCATTTAGAAATCTGAATTGTTTGCCTGTGGAGTCCTGTGATTTTCCTGCTTTAAAAACTTTGGTTAGCGGTGGTTTACCTCTTTCGGCATCTGCATTCGCTCATGAAACACCACAACAGTGCTCTCAGGTCATGCCATCTTTGTGGCATTATGCTTTTGGGGTTGAGCTTCATCAACCTCTTATCATTAAATGAAAATTTTGAGCTGGAACAGTGGAGGTTTGAGTCAACACTCCACTATTAGAGTTTTTACTGGCGTTTGCATAGGCCTGATCTTATCTTCCTCATGGAAACCAAATTACCTTCGAGCCAAGTAGCTCATATTTTTAGGAATACGGGGTTTAAAGAAAGTGTTGGAATTGACCCGCTGGGGTGTAGTGGGGGTGTTTGGCTTGGCGATTCTCAGAGTTTTTTTTATTGGTGTTTAGTTTCCTGACAAAAACTGATTTCAGTTGATGGTCGGGATGGGGTAACTGAATTATATGGTTTTATCTACAGGCATCCTATGGTACATTGTCGTAGTGAAACTTGGCTCCACATTCAGAAAATTTTAGAACCATACTCAGGCCCTCTTTGTTTATGTGGGGACGTTAATCAAGTTATGTCTCCAACGAAAAAACTGGACCACATTCGGGTATTTTTCCTACGCGCAGAGTTGCGAAATTTTCTTGAAAAGTTTGGATTGTCGGATATTGGCTGGTAGGGCTCCCAGTATGCTTGGATGCGGGGTTCTCCTCAACTTAGATTTGTTCCTTGAAAAACATGATAGGGTTATGGGTAATCCAGATTGGATTCTCCGTTATCCTGAAGCCATAGCCATTAATCTTGCCATTGTTCGTTCAGACCATGCCCTCTATTTTAATATATTCTAACCGTAATATAATATATAACTTTTAGAATATTTTTGGTAAAACAAAATCGTTTGACATAAACTTTTTTGGGTGAGACCACATGACCAACAAATGACCGTGCAATTATTATTAACAAAAATCGCAATAATGGTAAAGCTCATTCTTAAATCTGATGGTCGAAAAAGATTTAAACTTATATAATGAAAATGTCAGTGTATCTAAAGGTATGCAAATATTATTTTGGATGTGATCTCTATTTTTAAGTTTATTTAATTTTGCTTCTAAAATTCTAAATATGCCGTTTTTTTTGTATTTGATTTTGACTATCATGTTCTTAAGACTAACTCTCTAATATAAATTAAAGATAAAAAATCATGTGTCTAAAAAATAAGAATAACATATGATTTTTAGAACAAAAAATTTCTGTTACAGTTGATTTAAATTTATTATAGTTTACTAAATGCATATGTATTTATACATAACATAATCATTGCAAACAATTATCTATATAATATATAAAATCATTAATGAAATTATAGGACAATTTTTTGGTTTGATAAAAATGCTCGATGAACAAAGTAGCTATTTAAACATAAATAAAATTTTGAAAAGAAACACACACATATTAGATGAAAAAGTGCAACTAAATCAAATTATTCTTAATTATTATATTTGAGAACATTTTAAACCTTTCAAATGCAAAAATTATGATATGTCATTACATTATTTTTTTAGAGTGAAATAAAAATATAACCATTATAAGTGTCCCTAACTATCTCAAATATTATCTCGAATAGGGTCTGAAATAAAAAAGATAACCCTAGAGGGGTGGGGGGGGGGGGGGGGGGGGGGGGGGGGGGTGGGGGGGGGGGGGGGGGGGGGGGGGGGGGGGGGGGGGGGGGGGGGGGGGGGGGGGGGGGGGGGGGGGGGGGGGGGTTGGGAGGGGTTTAAGACTAATTTAAAAAATTAACAATTAAACACTACAAACTTAGAGGAACGATGAAGAACACCTTAAAAGCTTCAAGCACCAAACAGCAAACCCAATAACATAAATAAGCACTCTAACCAATCTCTACACAAGTATAAAATAATAATAAAGAGAGAAGGGTTTCGGGATACTTGACGCTTGAGATTTAGATAGTTCGGCTCGAATTACCTTCAAGCCTAGGTCCACCCTTTCAAGGAAGTCCCTTGAAAAGCCCTAGAATCCACTAGTATGATCTTTCTTACAGGTCAAGATCGAACTTCTTACAATCCCTTGATGTTATGCCCACATCAAGAACAAGCTTTGACAATCCCAAAGCTCCAAAGCTTGACAACCCTAAGCTTTGATACAAGAAACTTTAGATGAAGAAATGTGTACAAGATTTCACTCTCAAGAAGTAGATGAGTACAAGTTTAAGCTCTAGAACAAGAGAGATGATATGATGACTTATGGAAGTGTATATCTCTCAAATGTAAGCTCACAATAAATGCTCTCTTGAAATGGATGGGAAAATGATGGAAACTAAGAGAGATTGAATAATTGCTTTGATCTTTGAGAATATGAAAGATAAGAGAGCTTTGAATGCAATTGATAAATCAAAACTATGCCCAAGATGACTATTTATAGAGTTGGGAGTTAATATGACCGTTCGGAGTTAGGTGGAGCAATAAATGCGCCAAATAGTAAATACAGTCGACTGTAATGTGCCATTGCAGTCGACTGTATTCCCAAAGTAGCAGTTGAAAATTCAAAATTTTCAACTTGCACTCGACTGGAATCCAATGTAGTTGACTGTAACAGGCTACTGGAAGTATTGCAATCGACTACATTGGAATGCAGTCGACTGTAATACCTCAATGCCCAACTTGCAGTCGACTGCATTCCAATGCAGTCGACTGCATTCCAGAAAATGCAGTTTCCTTGTTTTCAACGAATGAAAAACTTTTATGCATGCAAGGGAAACCTATGGGCAAGTTCTAGGTATACAGTCATCGTAACGATCATCTCTCTATGTCTAGTTTACAAAGAAGGAAATAAAAGCATTGTAAAACTCAATCGACGAATTCCTTCTTTGGAGCGATCCGTTGAGTGTCTTTGATCGATTTGCTCGTCTAGTTGTCCGTTTGCATGAGTATAAGATTGTACCTATTTCTTCATCAACTCAATGCATGTTAGACAACATAATTATCAATGTTAGTTATCATCAAAACCAACTATAATCCTAGGTTAAATAACCGTAGGGTTAACAATCTTCCCTTTTTTTATGATGACATACATTGATTCTACGAGACATAAAAGATAATATGCGCAATGAAGCATAACAGTCTCACTATAAGCCATAAGGGGTCATGAGAAGAAATCATGACAAAAAGCTCCCCCTATCTTAAGCAATATAGATATCCCCCTAACTCAAGTAATATATGCTCATTATCAAAACCACACAAGTATGAATCAATAATCTTTCTCCCCCTTTTGACATCATTAAAAGGATCAAGGGTGTGTGTGTGTGTGTGAAAGTGATCAACATATGTATCCATCCATGGATAATCAATGTAGCCAACAAGGGCATTCAAAACCAAGAAAACATAAGGACTTGAATATCCATCAAAAGGTATATCAAGACTGAGAGTAATAGCACATAAAAGACGTAATATGAATCAGAAGTGCAGCAAGATGAAAGTGCTAAGGTTTAGAATATCAACCCAAGGTCTAATGTAATACTAGGAGTATCATCCATGACAAGGTCTAAAATACATAATAAAATCTGAAGACAGAAGCATCAAGTCCTAATGACTTAAGGACCCGATGGTGGAGGTGGTGGATGAAAGATATCATCCTCGGGACACTGAACTCCGCAGAAGTCCTCCAAACGAGAAAGGCGTCGACTGAGCTGACTGTGAGCGAGATCCATCCGACCGAAACTGGCATGTAGCTGCTGCTGCATCGTATCCAAGCGAGCTAGCATCGATGGAGAAAGGTCGGTCCAACCAATGTGATTGACCGGCGACAGGAATCATCTCTAGTGAAAATGAAAAACCAGTGTCGGGGAGGTCTAGAAGGTCGGCTATTCGCAACTGAGAGAATGAGAGACGCCGACCAAAGACATAAGATGCATGTGAGTGTACACGACTCAGTGGAAATTCTCCAAGTCAAATTTGCATAAAATAGGTGGATTGAATCAGGATAATATAGGATGGTGTTCCTATCAGTAAGGCAATCAAGATAGCAATCCTGAAGGTGTCTAAGTACACCTATGCTGAATAAAAATGGAGTGTCCAAACGCAAACCGGGAGCCATAGGAGAAGAGTTTTGTGCGGAGAAACGGTCTAAAGCCTAGCGGTTGCGGTCAAACTCTACCGGGGCAGGCTCGGGCTCGGGCGCGGGTACGGGATAAACTAGGGCGTGCACGTTTCTCTCTAGCCATTCTTGAAACAATCTAACAAATTTGGAAGATAAATGACATAAGTAAGATGTATGAAAATGCAAAATAAAAAATTAAGGTTTATGAAATGTTGGAAAAATGATGTTTTCAATGAATTTGTTAAAATAAATCATGTGAAATTAAAAAATATATAAACCCTAGTTTATGCAATTTGGAAAAATGTGAATTTTTTACAAATTCAATGTAAGTAACTATGTTGAAGCAAGTAATATGTATAACTAAACATGAATGAAGAGATAAAACATCTAATTGCATGATTAATTTGAAGAAATTTTGACAGATGAAGAACCCTAGATTATACAATTTGGGGAAGAATCAATTTTGGACAAATTGAATGTAATTAACCATAAATAATCAAGCAAATGACATTTTTTAAGCATGAATCAAGTGATCAAACATGTAATTGTTTAATTAATTGAAGAGATTTTGACATTACAAAAAACCCTAGTTTATGAAATTTGGGGGAAATCAATTTTTGCAAGAATTTATGTAATTAAACTATGTAGGATCATGTCACTACAAGAAAAGAGGGAATTAGCGACGGACTTTTAGCGACGGACTAAAATCCGTCGCTAAAAGTCGTTTCAGAGACGGAAATAACCGTCGGTAAAAGTCCGTCGGTAAAACTATTTAACTACGGAATTATTCCGTCGGTAAACACACCCGTCGGTGAAAGTAGGTTTTTACCGACGGACTTTAACCGACGGGTCTATTCCGTCGGTAAAAGACTTAAAAAGAACAGATCCCCATATCCCTTTTCTTTTCTTTCTCCCGTTGCTCTCTCTCTCTTTCTTTCTCTCTCTCTCTCTCTCTCCCTCTCTCGCTCACCGGCGATATTCCTTCTGTCGCCGGTCGTCACAGAACCCATCGCCGGTCGTCGCAGAACCCGTCGCCGGTCGTCGCGTCGCATAACCTGTCAACTCCGGTCGGCTGTCAGCTGTTCCAGTCGCCAGCGCTGCTTGCCACCGCCATTGCTGGTCCAGTCGTAGCTGCTCTGCTAGTCCTCTTCTCCATTGCTGGTCTCTCTCGGGTGAGCTTCTGCTCCATTGCTGGTCCAGTCTTGTGCCCTGTTCCATTTCCCCTTCAAGTGTTGGAGTGCTGAACATGTTTATGACTTTATGTATATGAAATGAGATTACTGAAACTGTTTATGTATATGAAATGAGATTGAAATGAGATTGCTGAGATGAGATTGCTGAAATGAGATTGCTGAGATGAGATTGCTGAACATGTTTATGTATATGAAATGAGATTGCTGAAAACGAGATTGGAGTTGGACTGTTGGCTGTTGAAATTGCTGTGTTGTTGTTGGCTGAATTGCTGAAATAGCTGAACATGTTATGTATATGAAATGAGATTGAAATTAATTTATTGTGTTTGTGTATTATTATTTTTATTATTTTATTTTTTTTAATATTGCGCCTCGCTTCGAAAAGGCGCGCGCCTGCGCCTGCGCCTTGCGCCTAGGCTCCAGGGACCTTTTGCGCCTTAGGTGCGCCTGCGCCTTTAACAACACTGGTACTAAGTCAAGGCTTGGAGAAGTATTTGTTCTTTCTAACTGCACCCTAAACCCTAAACCCTAAACCCTAAACCCTAAACCCTAAACCCTAAACCCTAAATTGAAGTACTTGAACCCTAAATTGAATGCCCTAATTCAATCGAATCCTAAATTAAACTAATTGAACCCCTAATTAAACCCTAAATTGATTGCCCCAATCTAACCGAACCCTAATTGAACCCCAAATTGAACCCCCTAATCCAACCGAACCCTAAATTGAACTAATTGAATGCCTCAAATCAACCGAACCCTAAATTGAATCAATAGAACCCCCTAATTGAACCCTAAATTGAACTAATTGAATCCTAAATTTAATGCCTCAAATCAACCGAACCCTAAATTGAATCAATAGAACCCCCTAATTGTACCTAAATTGAAGTAATTGAACCCTAAATTGAATGCCCTAATCAAACCGAACCCTAAATGAAACTAATTGAACCCTAAATTGAATGCCCTAATACAATCGAACCCTAAATTGAAATAATTCAAGCGCATCGGATATGTGAATTTTGAACATTTTTTTCCCATTTGAACATTGATCATTTGTTTGATAATTTTAGGTTGTTAATTGTGCGTTTTAGAATTGTGATTATTGATCGATGATTTTAGGTTATTAGCTGTGCATTTGAAGTAATTGCGATTATGAATTGATGATTTTAGGTTGTTAATTGATGATTTTAGATTGTTAATTGTGCATTGAGCATTTGAGATATTGAGATTATTGATGGAGGATGGGACTATTATTGCATTGAATGTGTGATTTTTGTTACTTTTTATTGCATTGAGCATTAGAGAATTGAGAATTGAGAATTGAGAATTGAGATTGTTGACGGAGGATGGGACCCAATTGGATTGAGATACCTGTTAGTTAGCGCAGACACGGACACCACGTCTGATCGACGGTGTCCGACATTTAGAAAACAAATTAACGTATGCCGATGTGTCTGGAGGTGCGTGTCGCTGGGCATCGGACACGTGTCCGGAGGCGTCGGACACGTGTCCAAAGGCGTCGGACACGTGTCGCTGTAATATTCAGAATCAATCAGCCCACATCTTTGCCTAAAACCATCCAAGTTTAAAATGAGCATAGAGAGACAAACAATGACGAAAACGATTAAAGCATGGACAGTACTTTGGACTTTGTAAAACCATTCTTCAATTCATCAGCTCGAATCTCAAAACAATTAAACTACTACTACTACTAGTTGTAATCGTAGTTTCATATGCAGTTTGGACTTTGGACCACACCCTTCATATTCCCATGCAGCTCCAACACGAGCTTTGCAGTGTGTTGTGTGCACCCACCCACCCACCCACCCACCATCCCTCCCACCAACCAAACCCCCATAGCCGCCCCACCTCCCCTCCCCTCCCATCCCCTCCCCTCTTTCTTTCACACACATACACACACACGAACTAAACAAGTAGCGACGACTAGGAGCGCTTGAGATCTTCTGATGTACTCTCGCCGTCTCATTTTGAGTGTCATGCTTTCGACTTTAGTCGGTTCCAAAGTATATAGCAAGCTAGTGCATTACATTTTCTTACTTTCCGTGACATAGGTGGCTATTTGGGTGGTGAAATGATGATGTGCGTAGTTGAGATTTTTGTGGTAGTCATTTTAGCTACAACTCACTGTGGATCTGTTTTTTTAGCACCACTTTAACATAATTTGATAGATTTAATTCAGCTATGAAGTTGATGCTCGTCGATTGAATAATCCTCGATTGGTTTTTCATGTTAAAGTAGGTTAAATGGCTTTTGCTTCAGTGAACATGGACGTTTTAGTCAGCAGGCACTTCTTCAAGGTCATGATGTCTGGTTTTCATACAAAACTTGTATGTAATCCCGCTTTCTCTATGTTTTCGTGTGTTAAAAGTTTTATCTTTCGTTAAAAACTTACATGTCTTACTGTATTATGAATATGTTAGGCCATACCGGTAGCATTTTGGCGATTGCTTACCACATTGAGATTTGAAGAAACTTTAACCAGCCGCAAGGGGTCATGGCTTGTTAAATTGAAGAAGAAGGTTGGCCAAGAGGTTCTTTGCTTCGAAGAGGGTTGGAACGAATTCGTGCAACAACATGACCTCCGGCCATCTAGGAGACTTTGTAGTCTTTCAACACATGGGCCAAATGCGTTTTCAAGTCAGCGTGTTTGATCAAAGCACTTGTGAAAAGCCTTTCCCCTAATGTTGAACTCTGAGGCGTAATTAGACAATATTTTAAATTAATCGCATCGGATATGTACATTTTGAACAATGTTGTGAACATTGACTATTTGTTTGATAATTTTAGGTTGTTAATTGTGATTATTGATCGATGATTTGTTAATCGATGATTTTAGATTGTTAATCGTACATCTGATATGTTGAGATTGTTGACGGAGGATGGGACCCAATTGATTTGAATTTTTTATTACAGGTTTGGGCATTAAAAAATTTAAAAAAAATTTAAAAAATGATTTTTAACTTTTAGCGACGGATTAATTCCATCGCTAAACTTTTTATCCCGTCGCTAATTTCGTAAAAAAGAAAATAAATTAAAGTACGTAAAACATAATTAGCGACGGATATTCCGTCGCTAATTAAAAATAAATCCGTCGCCAAAAATTGTATATTAGACGACGGATTTTATAATTCCGTCGCTAAACTTTTAGCAACGGCCTTTTATACGAGGGACTTTTAGCGACGGTAATTCCGTCGCTAAAAGGTTTAGCGACGGAATATAGGCCTTTAGCGACGGGAAAATCCGTCGCTAAAGACCTTATTCCTTGTAGTGTGTAATATGCATCCCTAAGCATGAATCAAGAGTTAAATCATGGAATAGCATGCTCAATTGAAGTAAATTGGATGAGATAATAAAAAATTGAGCAATTCGAATTTACACAAATTTTGAACAATGTAGGTGAAATCAATCGGTGAAAGTGTTGAAATAATGTAATAGAACAAGATTTAGGAAGGATTACATACCAATTTCAAGCCGATCTGCAAAGATTTGAGTCCTAGTGTGAGAGAAGAAAGAAAGGTCAAAGGTTTTGAGAGAATGAGAAATCTGCCGAAATGGGTCAGATTTATGCCATTTCCCCATAACGCAGTCGACTGTATTCCCACAGGCAGTCGACTGTATTGAACACATGCAGTCGACTGTATTCAACACATGCAGTCGACTGTATTTCAACATGTAGTCGACTGTAATGCCAAAATTCAAACAATCTTGAAATTGAATATGCATATGTGTATGACAATATATATGTGTATGAACTGATTTAAACACAAAGGATATACATGAATATCAACAAACTCAATAATTCCGATAGAAAATAATCAAAATATGCTATAAGTATATGAAATAATGCTCAAGCATGTGAAGTGCAACTTGCATGATTGAACCACAAGATGTGTACCAATAAAGTTACATAGGTAAAGACATGCCAAGTTCTCTTCTAAGAGCGGTAAACCTCTTCGAATCTAATGGTTTAGTGAAGATATCCGCTATTTGGTGATTTGTATCCATGAAATCCAGAACGATATCACCTTTTTGCACATGATCACGAATAAAATGGTGTTTGATTTCTATGTGCTTTGTGCGTTAATGTTGGAAGGAATTTTTGCTCAAGTCAATGGCGCTAGAGTTATCGCATAAGATAGGTATGTGATCATAATTGAGTCCAAAGTCCAAAAGAGTTTGTTTCATCCAAAGAATTTGTACACAACAAGTACCAACCGCCACGTATTCGGCTTCGGTAGTAGAGAGTGCAACCGAGTTTTGCTTTTTGGAACTCCAAGAAACAAGTGAGTGTCCGGAATTTGCACCCTCCACTAATGCTTTTCCGCACGGTTTTACAATCGGCATAGTCGGCATCGGAGTAACCAACTAGGTCAAAATATGATGTGTTCCCAGGAAATCATAACCCTAAGTCGTGAATGCCCTTAAGATATCTAAGGATTCTCTTAACGGCAACCAAATGAGATTCCTTAGGACACGCTTGAAATCTAGCACATAAACAAACACTAAACATTATATCGGGTCTACTTGCGGTAAGGTAAAGGAGTGATCCGATCATACCTCGATAGCGCTTAATATCAACGTCCTTACCCTTTTCATCTTTATCAAGCTTTAATGATGAGCTCATTGGAGTGTCAAAAGTATTTGATTCTTCCATGTTAAATCTCTTGAGTAGCTTTTTGGTGTATTTTGCTTGGTCGATAAAGATTACATCCTTGCTTTGTTTGATTTGCAATCCAAGGAAGAAGTTGAGTTCTCCCATCATGCTCATTTCAAACTCCTTACTCATACAAGAAGCAAACTCTTCGCACAAGGATCCCTTAGTAGCACAAAATATAATATCATCAACATAAATTTGCACCAACAATAAGTCCTTGCCCTTAAATATTATAAAGAGAGTGGTGTCAAGTTTTCCTCTCGAAAAATCATTTTCCAAAAGAAAGCTACTTAGCCTTTCATACCAAGCTCTAGGAGCTTGTATTAAACCATAAAGAGCTTTGCTAAGCTTGAAAACATGGTTTGAAAATTTTTCATGTTCAAAACCGAGAGGTTGAGCCACATAAACCTCCTCCGAAATAAAACCATTTAGAAAAACATTCTTGACATCCATTTGATAAAGTTTAAAATCTTTATAGCAAGCAAAAGCTAAAAGCATTCTCATAGAATCAAGTCCAGCAACCGGTGCATAAGTCTCATCAAAACTAATTCCATCCTCTTGGTTATAACCTTAGGCCACTAATCTAGCCTTGTTTCTAACCACGATTCCAGATTCATCAAGTTTGTTTCTAACCACGATTCCAGATTCATCAAGTTTGTTTCTAAAAATCTATTTTGTGCGTATAATCCTAAAGTTTTGAGGTTTAGGCACAAGGGTCCAAACTTGATTTCTTTCAAATTGAACTAGCTCTTCTTGCATAGCAAGCATCCAAGATTCATGATGTAGAGTTTCAGAGAAGTTCTTCGGTTCAATTTGAGAAAGAAATGCTAAATTAACATGTTGTTGAAGAGAGCGTCGAGTTCTTACCCCACTCGAAGGATTACCTAAGATTTGATCGCTTGGATGATCCTTTTTGTAAGTCCAATCTTTTGGTAATACTTGAGAGTTGTCCGAATTTGAAGCATCATTGCTTACTTCCTTGTCTCCCTCTTGAGAGTTTGATTAATGCTCCCTTAGATCAATTTCTTTGGGAATGTCTTGTAGAATTTCACTTATGTCCAAAGTTCTCATGTCATCGTCCATGTCATCTACATTACCTATGTTATTCCTCAAAAGAAAATGATTAGTCTCATCAAAAGTGACATTAATGGATTCTTCTACAGCCAAAGTACTTTTATTATAAACTCTATACGCCATACTATTATTAGAGTAACCAAGAAACATTTCCTTATAAGTTTTGGAATCAAATTTGCTAAGGTGATCCTTGGTATTTAAAATAAAGCATTTGCATCCAAAAACACTAAAAAAGCTCACCTTAAGTTTCTTATCATTAAAAAGCTCGTAAGGGGTTTTTAACAAAATTTTACACAAAATAATTCTATTAAGTACAAAACATGCACAATTGACCGCCTCCGCCCAAAAGTACTTAGGTAAGCCATATTCGTTAAGCATTGTCCTTGCCGCTTCTTGCAATGACCTACTCTTTCTTTCGGCAATACCATTTTGTTGAGGAGTTCTAGGAGCCAAAAAAATATATGATATACCAAAGTCATCACACAAAGCTCCTATTTTTTAATTTTTAAATTCTCTACCATGATCACTTTGAATGTAGGTTATCAAATATCCTTTTTGATTTTGAACACGTTTTGTAAATGAAGTGAACACATCTAGAGATTCATCTTTGGTAGCCAAAAAGAAAGTCCAAGTATAGCGAGAATAGTCATCAACAATAACAAAACAATATGATTTACCACCAAGACTAGTAGTAGGGATTGGTCCAAACAAATCCATATGAAGTAATTGTAAGGATCTAAAAGTAGATACCATTTTCTTCGGTTTGTGGGAACTTTCTTTTGCTTACCCATTTGACAAGCATCACATACTTTGTGTTTTCTCAAACTTGATCTTCGAGAGTCCCCTCACAAGTTCTTTGCTTGAAATATCCTTCAAATGCTCCATGTGCATGTGACCAAGTCTTCGATGCCAAAGCCAAGATGTTTCATTAATAGCACTAAGACACTTGACATCTTGATTAGCTAAGTCATTTATTTGTATAGAGTAAACATTGTCATCTCTATTTCCTACCAAAATAGTTTCATTATCCTTCATAGATTGTATAGTACAATGAGAAGATTCAAAGATAACTTTAAAACCTCTGTCACTAAATTGACTAATAATTAAAAAAATATGCTTCAATCCTTCAACATATAACACATTCTCAATTGAATGTGGTTCCTTACCAATAGTTCCTTTACCTTTGATTTTTCCTTGAGCATTGTCACCAAAGGTCACCTTTCCTCCTTCTAATCGAGGTGAAAAGAGATATGTTGCCAGTCATATGTCTTGAGCATCCACTATCAAGAATCCACTTCTTGCTACTAGATTTTGCTTTGAGACATACCTATAAACACAAATCAAGTAGTGACTTTTGGTACCCAAATTTTCTTGGGTCCTTGGGTGTTAGTCTTGCATTTGTATTCTTGACCTTTCACAACCCACATTTTCTTTCTACCTCTAACATAAACAATTCTACAAGGACAATAATTAGTCGTATGCCCTTTCTTGTTGCACCAACCGCAATGTGTAAAAGGTGTGCAATAGTTCTTTGGTCGTTTTGTATGAATATTCAACCTAGCTTGTTGTTGTAAAATTTTAGGAAGCATGGCCATGAGATCTAATCCAAGACCACCTTTGTTTAGGCCAATTCTTTGACTTCCAAGCATGACATCCAAATTGTTTTGACCACCAACAAATTTTTCAAGACAAATTTTCAAATCACAAATCCCAACTTTTAAATCTTCATTTTGTTTTTCTAGAGCCAAAGTTTTGCAAGAGATTTTGTTTTGAGCTAAGAGTGTTAACAAATAATTCAACCAAATCGTTATTCACATATTTCACATATAAATGGTTGGAAATGCATTCATTCTTGGTATGCAACTTATTATTTTCCATTATCAACTTCTCAATTTGCTTATTAGCCTCAAATTTTTTTTTTGACAAAATAATATATATTTTTAAAATTTTCTTAGATTCCTTATAAAGGCTATCATAAGCATCTTCAAAGCTTTCACTATCGCTATCACTACCGGAAGAAAGGCTTACCTCATCATTTGCCATGAAGCATACATTTGCTTGTTCATTCTTCACATTGTCTTCATCATTTGAATCGAAGTCACTCCATGTTGGAGTATGTTCGGCATTCATGGCTTTTTCTTTCTCTTTGTTCTCTTTCTTATAGAATTGTCTTTTCTTAGCTCTTTCCCATACATCTCTTCTTTCCTTCTTTTCCCTTTTGTATATGGGACAATCCATCTTCATGTGTCCCAGTTTGTGGCATTTGTAGCAAAGCTTCTCTTCGTTGCTAGCATTTTGTTGCCTTCTCCCACCGTTCCTTCTAAATATCATGAACTTCTTGAAGTTCTTTGCAATCATTGCAACATCCTCTTCATCAAATTCTTCTTCATCATCACTTGACTCGAGGTTGGAAGATGAAGCTTTAAGAGTAATTGATGTAGGCTTCTTCTTGATGTCCTCTTGATAAAAAAAATTGATTTGCATTTCGTATGTCATTAAAGAGCACATCAATTCATCAAGAGGAAATATGTTAAGATTCTTTGATTCTTGGATAGCGGTGATCTTTGCATCCCAAGCTCTTGGTAAAGACCTAATCACCTTTCTTACGAGATCACCATTAGTGAATTCTTTGCCCAATTATTTCAAAGGATTCACAATGTTAGTAAAACGAGTATTCATATCCGTATTGGATTCATTAGGAAGCATTTGGAATAACTCATAATCTCTAAATAATAAGTTCATTTTGGAATCCCTAAGAAGTGAGGTTCCTTCATGCGTAACTTGTAGAGTATCCCAAATACTCTTGGCGGAATTGCACATAATGACTCTATTGAGTTCATTTGTGTCTGACGCACAAATAAGACAATTTTTCGCTCTAGCATTCATACAAATCATTTTCTTATCATGATCGCTATACTCCGATTTGGTTTTCGGCTCCTCATCCTTGTCAACCACCTTCATTGGAATAAATGGGCCATTCTCAACAATGTCCCACACCTCATAATCTTGAGACTCTAAGTAGATTTTCATCTTAACTTTCCACACACTATCATTGGTCCCATTAAACAATGGATGCCTAGTGGTAGAACTACCCTCCATTCCCCCAACGTAAGCCATGATCGATTAACTCTTTTGGCGTTACCCAATATATCAAGAACCTGGCTCTAACACCACTGGAAAACAAAAAAATAACCCTAGAGAAGGGGTGGGGGGGTGAATAAGGGTTTAAGACTACTTTAAACAATTAAACACTACAAACTTAGAGGAAAAATGAAGAACACTTTAAAAGTTTCAAACAACAAACCTCAAACACAATAACTTAAATAAGCAATCTAACCAAACTGCACACAAGTATAAAACAATAATAAAGAGAGAAGGGTTTAGAGATACTTGACGCTTGAGATTTAGATGGTTTGGCTCAAATTACCCTCAAGCCTACGTCCACCATTTCAAGGAAGTCCCTTGAAAGGCCCTAGAATCCACTAGTATGATCTTCCTTACGGGTCAAGATCGAACCGCTTACAATCCCTTGATGCTATACCCACATCAAGAACAAGCTTTGACAATCCCAAAGCTCCAAAGCTTGACAATCCCAAGCTTTGATACAAGAAACTTTAGATGATGAAAAGTGTACAAGATTTCACTCTCAAGAAGTAGATGAGTACAAGTTTAAGCTCTAGAACAAGAGAGAAGAGTATATGATGACTTTATGAAAGTGTATATCTTTCAAATGTAAGCTCACAATAAATGCTCTCTTTAAATGGATGAGAAAATGATGGAAACCAAGAGAGATTGAACAATTGCTTTGATCTTTGAGAATATGCAAGATAAGAAAGCTTTGAATGCAATTGATGAATCAAAACTATGTCCAAGATGAGTATTTATAGAGTTGGGAATTAATATGACCGTTTGGAGTTAGGTGGAGCATTAAATGCGCCAAACGGTAAATACAGTCGACTGTCATGTGCCACTGCAGTCGATTGTATTCCCAAAATAGCCGTTGAAAATTCAAAATTTCCAACTTGCAATCGACTGGAATCCAATGCAGTTGACTGTAACAAGTTACTGGAAGTATTGCAGTCGACTGTAATACCTCACTGCCCAACTTGCAGTCGACTGCATTCCAATGCAGTCGACTGCATTCCAGAAAATGCAGTTTCCTTATTTTGAAAGAATGAAAAACTTTTATGCATGCAAGGGAAACCTATGGGCAAGTTCTAGGTATACAGTCATCGTAACGATCATCTCTCTATGTCTAGTTTACAAAGAAGGAAATAAAAGCAATGTAAAATTCAATCGACAAATTCCTTCTTTGGAGCGATCCGTTGAGTGCCTTTGATCGATTTGCTCATCTAGCTGTCCGTTGGCATGAGTATAAGATTGTACATATTTCTTCATCAACTCAATGCATGTTAGACAACATAATTATCAATGTTGGTTATCATCAAAACCAACTATAATCCTAGGTCAAATAACCGTAGGGTTAACATGGTCCTTATTTATTGATAAGTTATCTTCTATATCAATAAGCTTTATATAATTAAAAAAAACCAATTCTAGGCATTCTAAAACTAACTAATTGACAAACTAACACACTCTGACTTAACTTTAACTACTGTATTCTTAAAACCGCTCTTTAAAATGACTATAAAAAATCATATATGTAAAAAATGAAAATAACATTAAGAGAGATAAAAATGACGTTACAATTGAGATCAAAATAATAAAAATAATGTAACATGTGATTCATAATTTTTTATTTTACCATATGTTTGTCGTAATGAAGGTAAAGGTTTATCAATATAATATATAGCTCTTAGAATGTTTTGGTTAAAAAAAAAGTTGACTGCATTTTTTGGGTAGGACCACACGACCAACAAATAATTATATAAATTTTTTTAATTAAAGTTACAGTAATTACAAAACTTATTCGTAAATCTAATAGTTGAAAATGATTTAAAGCTATACACTAAACATGTTAATGTCTCTAAAGGTATGCAAATGTCATTGTTTTTAAGTTTCTTTAATTTTGCAAAACTATATGAGGGCTACATTAGGAAGCCTTATATGGTGCGACACTTAATTCTAAAACTCTAAATTTACAAATTTATTAGGATTTAGTTTTGACAATTCTGTCCTCAAAACTACTCTCTCATATGAAAAATAGAAAATTATGTATCTAGAAGACAAAATCAACATATGAGATTTAGAAGAGAAATTTATGGTTACAAATTTAAGTTTAATTATAATAAACTTAAATTTATGTATGTATGTATGTATGTATGTATGCATGTATGCATGTATTTATATATGTATTGTATGTATGTTTACAGAAAACACAATCATCGAAAAAATTCATCTACGTAATGTATATGTTCAATAATCAATTAAAAGAATATTCTTTGGCTTTAATATGACGGCGTGATCAACAAGTGGTTCTGTGGCATATATGAGATTTTGAAAACAAATGGCATGTGTATTAAAAATAAAAATAAAGTAAAATAAAAATAAATTAATTAATTCTTAATAACTACATTTTGAGAAGATTTAAAACCTTTAAGATGAAAAAATAAATCTGTCTAATTCTACAAAACTAATTATTTACTAATTCGTTTTCATATAGGGCCTTTATGATCAATAGAAAGATTTTTTTCAGTTATACTTAATTAAATTTCACTACAAGAAAATTAACCATTAGAGACGGAATTTTTCCGTCACTAAATGTAGAAATTCCGTCGCTAAACCCTCGTCGCCTAAACCCTCGTCGCCAAAGGTTTTCGCGACGGAATTAGTATTCCATCGATGAAGCCTTTGTCATTAGCGACGGAAATGGTCATCCTTTAGCGACGGAATTTCCGTCGCTAAAACTATTTTCCAATTTTTAGAAAATTAGGTTTTTAAAAATATATTTTTTATGCATTTTTTTGAAATTACCATTAGCGACGGAAATTCCGTCGCTAATTCCGTCGCCAAATTTTGTGCAGGAAAAATTGTCCGTCGCTAATTCCGTCGCAAAAACCATATTTGTCCGTCGCTAATTCCGTCGCAAAAACCATATTTTGGAGCTGAATATATATTTTTTCGTCGTTAATTTTGTCGCAAAAACGCATATTTAAGAAAATTTCCGTCTCTAATTCCGTCACAAAAACAATATTTAGGTGCTAAAATATTTTTTCCGTCGTTACTTCCCGGGCAAAAATCATATTTATTTACTTTAATTTTGAATGCCCCTAAAAGTTAACAATTAAGTTAACAAATATTCAGCATTTGTTGAGTACTACTAAAAGTTAACAATTGAGTTAATACATCTAAATCAACCACTTGCTTGGTTACCAAAATGAACAAATATTCCTACAAATGTAACGTCAACTCTTGTCACATAAGGCATCATCCACCAAGCTCGTCGAATGTATCATCATTGCCATCCTCAGTAGCATCAGTCGTGGTAAGTTCGGCCTGTAACAAAGCAATTAAAGACATGTTAAAGGATGTATCAATGTACTTGCATAACCGGGCCTAACCATGAATCCAACCTAAAATATATGAGTCAAACAATGATGGAACTACAACAAATATTTGCATTAGGAAAAGAGAAACAAAATCCTGTGTTTAGTGGACTTCAGGTGCATGGATATTGTGTTTATTGTTATGAAAATCATTAACTCTAGATCCCACATGCACACACCATCTCCATGTTACATCCTCAAACACCCCTGAAACTCACCAAAAAAAAAATGGTTATAGTAGCCTTGAATCCCATTTCATCACCAACACACAACATGTTTCATCAACTACAGCAGCCCATTCAACAACCTTACACACACACACATGAACCAACACACCCACACAACTTAACACAGCTACTGCCTCACGGCAGTAGCTGCCTTTTCTTTGCACCAAACCCACACACACGTGCACAACACACAACTCACACACACACTCAAAACACACAGCACTACTCACACACCTACTCACACCTGTATACCCATTGTACACACACATAAAACACACACAACGCACACGGGTAAACTGCCTTACGGCAGTATCTTCTTGCCTTGCAAACCCACATGTTTCCACCATTTCACACCCCACACAAAACACACCCACAGTGCACACTAAATCTACCCAACAACAGTACCCCTCTCTCTCTCTTGGACGCACTCAAACATGCATGTACACGGCCATGGCAGCCGTGTGAACACAGCTATGGCAGCCGTGCAAACACGGCCATGGCAGCCGTGCAAACACGGCCATGGCAGCCCCTCCATGGCTGTCCTCTCTCTCTCTCCTTCTCTCATACACTCACATGAACCCACATATATTCACACCCACATATATTCACACTCTCATACTCTCTCCACAGCTTTACATAGTTGTGCACAGCCCACCCCTCCCCCAACCCCAATGTGGAAGTCCTATGCTACAAATCAGCGCTAGAAGAGCCGATTGTCACTGCTGCAGCCCCCCGCCAAACACACATCACCTCCACTGCTACAGCAGTCCCATGCACACCCACACCACCCCCTGCCTTGCACTCACATCCACACCACGCACACACACACGGCAGGTTGGCACACACACACACACACACACCCCGCACACCCCCTCCCCCTAGCAGTCACCATGGCTGCTCCCTCCTCCCTTCATCCCCATGCACACACAGCTTTACATAGTTGTGCACGGACCATCCCTCCCCCCCACCCCAATGTGGAAGTCCTATGCTACAAATCAGAACTAGAAAGAGCCGATTGTCACTGCTGCAGCCCCCCGCCAAACACACATCACCTCCACTGCTACAGCAGTCCCATGCACACCCACACCACCCCCTGCCTTGCACTCACATCCGCACCACGCACACACACATTTGCTCTATTTTGCAGCATTGAAGCTGTTTGTGCTGCACATCCTACTGCTGATGTTTTCATAAACTTTGCATCATATAGAAGGTGAGTTCTCTTTTAGTAGCATCCTGGTGGACAGAGGTATCAATTTTCTACCACATATTGATTATATATTGGTAATTTTGCAGTGCTGCTGCTTGTTCAAAGACTGCTCTCAAACAGCCCACCATTGGAGTTGTGGCAATTATTGCTGAAGGTGGTCCAGTGTCAAACACTAAGGAGTTAATAGCATATTCAAGGAAAAATAATAAGGTGACATAAAATTGATGGAAACTTGTCCTCTAGACTTGTGGTCTTAAGTTATAGCTTCTTTAAGTGTGGTGAACTTGTTAAGGAGAATGAAGATGAACATAGTCTGGCTCAACTGCTCATTTAAAATTTTAAGTGCCTATTGGTAATGGCCATCATGCAAGTTATTGTTGTTGACTTTGTAATTGGTGGTGAATCGGATGAGGTCCTATGGCGCTCACATCGCTTTGCACTTGCGTTATGAAAAAGACATGCTTCCTTTTAGCAGATGAACTCATGATTTATCCCTAGAAAAAGCTAATGAGCTGAGGATAACGACGTCTGCGGGTGATATGACTTAAGACATGCTTCCAGAAAAAGACATGCTTCCTTTCAAGGTCACAGCCACAATGGCTGTGACCTGCTTGTTCTCACTGTTCCCTCTCCAAAGTTAATTAACCCTTCTTTCGTTAAACTCTAAGCAAAATAGCATCTGCCAATATCCTAGGAAAACCTAAAGGTTGCACAAAATATTCCATTGGTTGTATGACTGGGCGACTCCAACCCGATTCGAAACGCACAGCGTCATCAACTACGTACAAAACCCTGTCCTTTCAAGGGGAAAAAAAATCACACTCCAAACACGCTTCCATCCCCAATCATACACCTAGTTGCCTATGCAAACCAAATTAAAATCAATATGTACTCTACGATTCAACAAAATCGGAATTTTCACTACTCGAACAATCAGTAAGCATCCGTTCACACTAATCAAACAACCCCTCCCAAAACTGATCAGAAAAACGTCAAAATTTCCGACAGGTAACAAAACTTCGTAAAAATAACTCGAACAAGCAAGCAATGCATGCTCAAACGATTGCATTGCTTGAGCAACAAGGGTTAATTAACTTTGTATCTACTGTCTAAAATCCTAACGATTGAAATAAGACCCAAACAATTAAAAGAACAACCCTAATTTGATTATACCAAAAATCAAAACCCTAACAGTCAGTGAGAACAAAACGGTTCAAGCTTAAAGAATTTCCATCAGTGAGTAAGAGGGCTTCGCACATACCTTCAGAGTGGGACGGTTGGTGGCGCGAAGGTTGCCTCCACAACGGCGACGGGGGTGGGAGGGATGGAGGTGCGAAGGCTGCCTCCACAACGGTGACGGGGGTGGGAGGGATGGAGGTGCGAAGGCTGCCTCCACAACGGCGACGGGGGTGGGAGGGATGGAGGTGCGAAGGTTGCCTCCACAACGGCGTCGGGGGTGGGAGGGATGGAGGTGCGAAGGCTGCCGCCACAATTTCTCTTCTGTTCGATCTGTTCTGTTCTAATGTTTTGGCCGAAACAAATTCAGTTTTTCTCTTTGTTTCTTATGTATGTTTTCTATTTTTTAATAATTAGTAAATGCCTTTTTCTGTTATTAAAAATTGAAATACACATTTAGCGATGGAAATAATTCCGTCGATAAACTCCGTCACTATATTCCGTCGCTAAATTATTTGCGACGGAAAATTCCGTCGCCCACTTTTGCTCCCCGCGCATTTTTTCCCTCCAACATTTTAGTGCGACGGAACCTAGTCCATCGCCCAATTCCGTCGGAATAGGTGACTTTTAGCGATGGAATGAATTCCATCGCTAAATTCCGTCGCTAATGGTCAATTTTCTTGTAGTGTTTTCATGACGAATAAAACTAATTGGTAAATTTTAATTAGACAAGTTATAAGCATTAAAACTTAATTCTGATTATGTTGGAATTAATGAGTGGTGACTATTGTGCGAGTTCAGTAGCAAGTAGTTGATTAACGCTCGCTTCTACTACTCTAAGTGTTAAGCCAATATTCTTCTGAAATACGATTTAACAACTTAAAACAAAAGCTTAAACAAGGCAAGTATTTAGCGACTCCACGTATTATGTTGCTATCTATTCCTTATCTTTTAATTTACAATATAACGAAATTACATGTGAACAGACATGCATATGCAAATATCTCATAGTTATTGCATGCAATCTAACCAAACAAATGGTGTTATTTAATAATCGAAACTTAGGAGTGATGCAAGTGAGATAGAATGTGATGATGCTTGAGCATTGGGTGGAAGCGTGAGAGAAAATTGCCGCTGTCGTGGTGCCGTGTGGGAAGGGAACCCACTGCCCGGTTATACTGGGTGCTTTGGGGTGTATCAGGTGTGCTGTGTGTTGGTGTGTGTTTGGTGGGTGATAGTGAGAGTGTGTATATGTTGACGGGGGAAGGGAATGGGACTGCAAAGGCCGCCGAGAATGTTTGTGTGTTATAGGGAATGGTGTGTATGAACTATGCATGGTGGTGTGACTATGAGTGTGCGTGAATGTATGTGCAAAATGGTATGTGTAATGTGTGCGCGAATGATGTAACTACATGTGAAGATGCATGAGGTGTGCTGGGTAATAAATGTGTTTATGTGAGAGTTTGTGAGTGTTTATGGGTGAATAATGAGGGAGGAAGGAGGGTTGCCTGTGATTGTTTAATGTGAGGGGTTACTGCCGAAAAGATGTGAGTGAAAGAGGGTGTGTTTTGGTGGATGTATTTGGTGTTGGTTGAGAGAAGGAAGTGCATATATGGGTCTGTGCGTGTTTTTTGACGCCATTTATGTGAGGGCATTGGGTGTTTTGGGAGTATTATTATGTTTGTGTGCGTGCTGTGTGCGTGCGTTGGTATATATATGTGTGTGTGCTTGCATGGTAAATGGAGTGTGTACTGAGTGCATGTGTGTGCTGGGTACATGTGTTTGTGTATACATGTAAGTGCGTGAGTTTAGTGCATGCAAGTGTGTGTTCGTGTGAGCCTGTGTGCAAAATGGAGGGTGTTTGGTGAAATCTGGGTTAATGGGTGTAGAGTGTGTGTGTGTGGTATATATTTGTGTTGTGTTAGATGAGAAAGGGAGGGGGAAAAGTGTAGTGCGTGTGTGTGTGTGTCCAATGAGCAAGAAAGTGGTGCTGCCTTAAGGCAGTATATTGATGGGTGTGGTGTGTTTTGTGTAGTGAGTTTGTGTGTGTGTGAGGAATGAGTGAATGGGTAGAGTCTGTGTGTAAGTTTATTTCTGGAGAAGAATATTGTGCATAGAGGGAGGAAGAAACAAGAAAGTGAACTGGGTTTTTGGTTCGCGGCGGAATGTGTGGTAGGTGTAACGGGTTAGTGTTAGGTACGTCGCGTGTATTGAATAGTGTACAGCGATTGTTAGCACGTGAAATTTTAAAGTATAATACCTTAGGCTATATTAGAATATGTAGCAAAAGTTTATAATTTTCTGAAATCGTATGTATTTTAAATATTTTATGTAAGTTCATATTCGTAAAATGCTTTTGGAGCATTTAAACTCATGCAAATGTTCTGGAAAAATTAGTAATGTTTTATGGTACAAATAAGTCCCACATTAAGTTCAGTCATTTTTAGAGTTGATTTTTTTATCATGTCCATATCGCATTGGTTTTAGCAAAATAAAAATTTTAAAATAGTTTTGATGTCTTTTAAATTCTGATTTCAATTTACATAACTTTTATAAGTATTCTAAAGCTGTTATAAAAATTGTGGGACTTTATGTTAACCTAGAAACAGTTATGGCTATTTATGGGATTTTATGCATTTAAAGAAATTATTTTTAATTCAAAAATACTTGGAAATTTATAAAATTTATATTTTCATTTTATATGTTGTTTTAAACCATAAAAATGATTTATGGGAATTGATATCCATTATGGGTTATTGTTGAACCTCGAGTAGTGTGTCGGGATTTCGATCTAGGGTGGCCATGTGTGGGACTCGCTTCGAGTTGCGCGGTTTCAGGGTAGAAGTGAGCGCGTTGGGGGTAGTCGATATTAGGTTTATAGTATTATAAGATAGATTGTGTTCTAACAAATGGATAGCCAATCTAAGTTTATTTAGAAATTATTAATCGAGATTTGGTAGCATTGCTTAGCCTGGATCGAGATAAGAAATTCTATTCGAAACCCCATTTCATCTAATTGATATCATATATAATGTTCTGAGTTATTATCAAAATTTTAATGAACTTTGATATTTTATTTGTCATGAAATTGTTCTCTAATGCCAGTGAAACCCTAATTTGAGTCTTATAGTGATCGTTTGGAACTTCTTATTCTCATCAGTTTTATTTAATTTAATCATTGTAGAACTTTCTGAGTTGTGTTTAATTCCTTGAATATTGACTTGAGTTAGTAAACCAAGTAGTTATAAGTATAATCTGTATTGTTGGCGGTAGAAGGATGGTCTGTTGGTTGGTTAGACTAGTATCTAAATGGACTAATCAGTGTACATATGCATATGTATAGCGTATCAGGCACTGACATGATGTCTTTGCTATAGTGTACTACTCATGCTCAATATTTCTTATTCCTGTTTTATTGCACCTAAAGTGTTTTGGAAATGATTATTGATTTAAGGGATTAAGTTGATACACATCCCTACGTTTATATCGAAATGCATTGGTTTTATTTGAAAAATATTTTTGAAAATTATCATTTGACTGTAAATGTAAAATCGTCTGAATCATTTTGTTGTTTTAAATCTTTGATCGACCTTACTGGGTTCTCAAAAACTCACTCTGCTTTGACTTCTTTTCCGCATGTGATAACCAACAATATGATATTTGGAGTGATTAGAGCCTGAACAAGAAGTCAATTGGAAATCCTACTAGTTCTTTTTGTAAAGCTCCTGCGAGGGAAAGTAATGTTTAACTTAGTTTCATGAGCATTTAATTTAGTGATTTATTTAAAAACAATGTAATTGAGAGTTTGAGTTATTTTAGAATCTCTGATACACGTTGGGGCTTCCTTATCAAATTGAGGTAATTAAATGATCAAGTGATTGATCGATCAATTGATTAACGTTTTGAAAATTTTCGGGATGTTAACGTAATTGTTTCTCTAAAATGTAACTACTAAGTACAAGGTGGTAGCCAGTTATTATAACTTCTCCCCCTCCTACACCAGGACATGGTAAAAGATGATATTTCCTTTCGTTTATCCCTCCACAGAATCCCACCCCCACCCCCTCAACAACACAAGAAAAAAAATGAAAAGGAAACAACACCAATGAGCAATCCTACTACACTCTTACCTTGAATGCAGATTTTGTCCTTTGAGCAGTACTTCTTTTCTATCAAACACATTGTGCAAGAAATAGAATCAGCAAAAGTATGTTGTTTCTTCAGTATTTTACCATTTTCACGCCACTGTTTTCCCGTTTCACCAACCCCGCGAACATGAGAAATCGCATAAATCAAACCGCGATCTAACAAAGACAAGTGTGATGTCATGAAACTGGGATTTGAGCATAACTGTTGGAAGCATAATACCAAATCTAGGTAAAAGCTAGTACATGCAAGTCAGACTAGCACAAGCAATAAAGCTTTAGGAGGAAATGATAGTGACCCGGGACCCTAGCTCATTAATCTAGTTTCCCATTCAGCAGAAGAGACAACTCATAATGCACTAAAGTAAATTGGGTTAAGTTGATAAATCTGACTATTCTAGCATTACGACCATTCAACTGCTCCACTTGCTATCGTGATAATGCACTAGATACCGCTAAAGAAGAGCTGGATACGCCATTAACCACTAAACTAGAACACAAGTTTCATTTGGTCGCTGGATTTTAATTTAGTGCCAAAGTGACCATTGTGCTCATCAATTCGTCCACTTAAGTTATTCCGTGAGCTCATTTCTTTCATAATTCACCAAGAAGGTAAACTTAATGATATTCTCAACATTGTGCTATGTGCTAAAGCTATTTGTCATAAAGTATGCTTAAACTGTCGTATTTATTCCCATGATCTAAATAGCTTGCTTGTCAAGCATTCGTGCGAACCTTGCCCTAAATTGTCAATCCTTATAATATAAACTTTGATACATGTCGGGTTTAGAATATGACAAACGGTCTCTTGCACTTATTTTGGAAGCATTGATTTGTAGAAATTCCGTATCTAATGAGTGCTTATGTCGCCCTAATTCTTCACATTGCCAATCCTACGCACACCCACTTTTTGGTAATGCCAAAAGGAGAGCATAATTCATTTAAACATTTAGTTGTGCTTGTTGGATATTGTTGGCTTTGATTGAGAGGGAGCATACATTCGGATGGAATATGCATATGATAACTTGATATGGGGAACTTACATGCTTGAATCATATATTATCTTATTACTCTTGAAATATACATGAAGTATATGAGATTATTGAGCTACATTACATGCACCTCATGCCATTATCTTGCTTATAACTATCTTTTCGCACACGCATAACCTTGTCTTCTTGTTGATGACAATGGGGGAGAAATAATCTTGATTTTATGTGGTATTTGATTGTGTGTTTTTTAGTGAACATTAGATGAGTAACATATCTTGTTTTAGCTAGAGGGAGCTGGCTATGAGCTTAATTTCTATACGAAAAAAATTGACATATCTTGAGTATACTAAAGATGAGCGGATGTTCTAAGTGAGATTATTGTGCTTAATTGAGTATCATATGATACATCTAACCTTATACTCCCTCCGACCCTAAAAATTCGATCACATTGACTTTCCATGCATATTAAGGATTTAAGTTATATAATGTGTGTATTTCTCATTTACCCTTTAGAGAGAGAGGGGCAGAGAGTGGGCCATGAGAAGAAAAACTGGTTGGTAGAGTGTTAAATATGGAGAGAAAAATATAATAAAAAAGTGTAAAGTAGTGGGCCAGGAGAGAAAATGAGTTGATAGAGAGTTAAATGTGGATAGGAAAATAGAATAAAAAAAACGCAAGAAGGGTAAAAATGTAAAAATACTTACAAAATTTTTCTTAATTTGAACGTGATCAATTTTTGTGGGACCGTCCAAAAAGAAAATATAATCAATTTTTGAGAGATGGTGGAAGTATAAAATATATATTTGTCATCACTAAAAAGGGGAAGATTGTTAGCCTTACGGTTGAATAACCTAGATCTTGTGTTGATGATAACTACACAGTGATTATGTACTAATGTGTGCTTTAAGTGGATTCTTAATAGGCATTTACTTACACACTCATGAAGACACATATGAGAAGTTGCATATATGGATTAAAGCAAAATAAGCTTAAGACTATAGTGGACAAGCTATGGAAGTTACATCAAGTATAATGTCAAAGAGTAATAAAGAATTAATAGACTAAGTTACTTTGATTCATGATTGATCTTTATTATTATGTAATTATTCGTGATTTGATGCTTGGATTGATGACTATAACCTAAAATGACCTTAGGGCACTTTGTGCATTGCATGTGAGTTTATAACTTTTCAAACATGTATGTTTCATGGAAATGGGTGAACTTTGGTGCTTAATGATTTTCTCAGCAAAATTTTGGAGCTAATATTTTTATATTTTGCTAAATTTTTTTATAAATTTCCAACGCAAAAATCGGCACCTCAATCCTATTTTGTTAGAGAAAATTATGTCCAATATAAAAAAGGGGTTTCAGTAAGGTAGCCGATTGGCAGTAGACTAATACAATCGACTGTATTGTTGAATAAAGTAGACTGCGTTGTTGGAATTTCAGTTTCGATGACTATGTTCAAGCGAAAGACCCCAACAACTAGTTTACAAGAACAAGTCGGCTGCAATAGCTATTTTGGCACATTTAATGCCTATAACGGCTATATTCCATATCCTCCGTGTATAAATGATTTGAAGCTTCGTCATACACCAATGAAACCACATTCTAGGCCTCCAAACATTAAAGAAACATCAAAACGCATAGATAAATTTTTCTCTCTTTATTCTCATGATTATATATCATTAAAGAGAGCATCTTTGTGAGCGATTCTTTCATTGAGAGTGAGCATTCTTCAAGTCAGCAATTCTTTCATCTCTATTGTACTCGAGCTTCATTTGTACTCAATTCCTTTCAATAGGGTCTCTTTGTACACCAGTGATCTTTGTGCAAGGATTGTGATCAAGGCTTGGGTTTGTCAAGTCTTGAGACTGCTTTTTGGATTCAAGGCTTGTGCTTGGTGTGGGGTTATCACCAAGTGTTTCAAGGGTTATAATCTTGACTCAAAAAAAGAATGTTGCTAGTTGATTCTAGTACTCTTGCAACGGACTTCCTTGAAGAGGTGATTGATGGTAATTCAACCTAAACCATTTAAATTTCCTTGTCAAGTATCTCTAACTCAATCTCTTTACTTATTGCTGTATAATTGCTTGAGATTATGTAAATATGATCTTCATTGAAATATTGCTTGGTTTGATTGAGATTCATTGTTGTGCTCAGCTTAAATTTCCCATTAAGGTGGGGAGAATGTAATATGTCATTTTCTTAATAAATAAGTTTGTGCCCTTTTTGTAATGTTAAAAAGTTTTGGTACTTTTTGAACAAGTGGCTTGAGTTCTGGGGTATTTGAATAATTTTTCATTTTAGGGTTTTGATTTAGACCGGCCTTCTTCTCTTCGGTCTCCCGTTTTTGCGGCAGCCTCTTGTAGTTATCCTTTCTATTGCTGCTTCTTGTTACTTCACACTTCAATTTTTCATATGCACATACCTCAATTGGGTATGTATTATATCTTTTCGCTATTAGCTATATCTATCATGCTTGCAGTCATTTTTGTCTTTCGGAGATTAAGCCCTAGAGTTTTAATTTTCACTTTTGATGCAAGGTTTGTGTGAGTCCAATATGGCACTATTGTCATCGAGATTTAGCTTGGCATTTTGCTTGAATAAGGTAAGGGTTTGTCCTATTTTTGCTGTGATTAGGGGATTACTAGATTGTCAATATCTTATTCGTTAATCATCCAATTTATGTGTTCTTGGACTTTCTGAAAATGTTGTTATGTTTACTTAGACCTTTCAGTCCTAAATTTTCGCAGAATATCAATTTTACATATAAAAAAATTATCTTAAAGTCAATTCGCTGTAGAAGTCCAGAATTTTTCTGTTTCTGACAGCCACTTAGATTTGCTATAGAATCTCAAACACTCTTTGATTTTTAGTGACCCTTATATTTCTAAAAAGCTTAGAAAATCCTACTTTAGCTTTGTTACTATTGAGTTTTTTGAGATTTGTTGTATTTTTGCTTCAAAACAACCATTGAATAAAATTTGTCTTCGCAGAGATATGTTATTTTCTGGTATCCACTTTGATTTGCTATAGAATCGTCATTACTCATTGGTTTTTAATGATTCTTGTATTTATGAAAAGCTCAACTAGTCTACTTGAACTTTGAAGTTTTGAGTTTTCTAAGATTCTGGGCTATATGTGATCGAGCCTTAGCGAGAATGTTAAGGCATAAGGTGGGGAGATTGTGATATCCTATATTGGATGTGGGTTGATTTGTGATGGACCTTAAAAGGACCCTGCCCAGGAACTCATAAGTACCTACTTGGGTAACTCTTTTATGGAATGCAATACCCTGTGGTGGGGCCGTGGACCGGGTCTTACAAATGGCTATCAAAGCTAACTCTCGAAAGCCCGAGCTAAGTCAGATTGTTGATGGTTGGGGGAAACAAAGGCAAGTTTGGGTATATCCCACAAAAGAGGATGGTTGGGGTCACAATGGGTGAGCCGCATTTTATGTTGACTAGAGAGGAAGATTCTAGGCTATGTGTGATAGAGCCTTAGTGAGGAGGCTAAGGCATAAGGTGAGGAGATTGTGATATCCCATATCATCCTGTCGGACGATTTGTGATTGACCGTTAAGACCCTGCTCATAAGGTATTGACTACCTACTTGGCTAGCCTTTTTAATGGAGGCATTGCCCTGTGGTGGGGTTGTGGATTGGGTCATTATAGATGATATCAGAGCCAACTCTCGAAAACTTGGGCTAGGCTATCTAGTCAGGCTGTCAATTTTGGGGAAATGAAGGGTGAACAAGGTACATCCCACATTGGGTAGAGAGGAAAATTTGGGCTACGTGTGATCGAGTCTTAACAAAGATGCTAAGGCAGAAGGAGGGGAGATTATGATATTCCACATCAGATGTGGGATCTAATGATGTTGTCCTTATAAGACCTTGTGTATTATCCTAGAAGTACCTACTTGGTTAATTAGCCCTTTTAAGGGAGACATTGCCCTCTGGTGGGGCTGTAAACTGGGTCATTATAGGGGTATTCATGTTTGAATATGCCTCCTTTAACTAAGATGTTTTAGACTTAGGATGAAGTGGCTGATTCAAATTGGGGTGCCTCTTCCATTCAAGACTCATAATCAAAGACAAATGCGCGTCATTTCATAACCTACTAAATTAGTTTTACCACCTAACTAACATTAGTTCGTAGCTCAAGAACCTCTAAAGAATCTTTTCTTATCAACTATCACATTACCAAATTGAGACTGGCTGCTTTCGTAACTTAGGACACTATTCGCCACATTTGAGAAATTGCCTTTCATCCCAGTTCTGAAAAAACACAATCTAGGGCAAATTCAGCAGCTTCACATGTCGTCGAAGCTTCTATGGATACCAGTTGTATAATTCCCGAGATCTTTTTTGATACTCCAGAGAAAACTCTCCAACTTTTATCATGTATTCCTATGCTAACACCGATAGAATCATCCACCTTAAAGAAGCCACATCAAAACTAACTTTGTACATCCCTTTTAGGAAGGTTACCATTTGACAGGTGCCATATTAAGAGCTTTGCATTCTACCACTTCAGCTTTCTCAAAGCCTTTCGAGATAATGGAAATCCAAGGAGTTTATATCCGGAGCTCACCTAAACTTAATGCTTATAAAATGGATAAATTTCACTAAACTCCCCTGAGGTTTGCCATAATTACACTCAGTTCAAAAAGTAACTTTTTCTCTTACGGTGTTAACTGAAGAATGCAAAAAAGACATGAATGCCCCTCAAACTATTTTATTGGAATTTTAGAGGGAAAACTTGTTGAGAATTGGAGGGAAAACTGCTTCTTCTTGGGAAGGAGAAAAAACTCAGAATTTGAAAGCGCAAATTGCAAGCCCGAATGTAACCCGTAATTTAACCCCTTAAATTAAATGCCCTAATTGGACCCTAATTTAATGCCTTAATTCCCTTAGACACGTAATTGAACCCTAAATTGAAACCTAAATTGAAACCTAAATTGAACTAGTTGAACCCCCTAATTGAACCCTAAATTGAATGCCCTGAACCAACCGTACCCTAAATTAAACTAATTGAACCCTAAGTTGAATGCCCCAATCAAATTGAACCCTAATTGAACTAATTAATCCTCTAATTGAACCCTAAATTAAATGCCCTAATCCAACCGAACCCTAAATTGAACTAGTTGAACCTTCAATTGAAGTAATCGAACCCTAAATTGAACTAATTTAACCCTAAATTGAATGCCCCAACCTAGCCGAACCCTAAATTGAAGTAATTGAACCTCCTAATTGAACCCTAAATTGAGTGCCCCAATCCCACCGAACCCTAAATTGAACATTGAACCCCCTAATTGAATGCCCTAATCCAACCGAATGATATTTCAACCTAGCCCTAGCATTTAAAATTATTTTTTAAATTGAACTAATTGAACCATAAATTGAAGTAATTAAACCCTAAATTGAATGCCCTAATCAAATCGAACCCTAAATTAAACTAATTGAACCCTAACTTGAATGTCCTTATCCAACTGAACCCTAAATTGAACTAACTGAACCTTAATTGTACCCTAAATTGAGCTAATTGATCCCTAATTGAATCCTAAATTGAATGCCCTAATTGAACCGAATCCTAAATTGAACTAATTGAACCCCCTAATTCATTTACAGTATGTAGAGTTGGCTGAAATTTTGTAAAACCCAACATTACAAGAAGCACACAGGTGTATAAATAACATGTGTGGGGGGGGGGGGGGGGGTATTTTGGGTATGAAAATTGCATAAAGTAGTTTGTCAAAGAATCTTTTCACGGAGTTGGGCCTGTTGTTAAATGTGTGTAGTTGTGTGTAATGCACGTACAAATCTCAGGGGAATGGAGTGTAATTTTTAAAGATTGGGGGGGGGGGATGTAATTATGGCAAACCTCAGGAGAGTTTAGTGTAATTTACCCTTATAAAATTTGATAAATAGTTTATGTTTTTTTATGATGGAGTAGCTAGCTTGTTCAGACACAAATTCTTCTAAAATCCCGTTAGTTTCTTAGCTAGTTACTATATCACACTTAAATAATGAAAAACAAAACTTCTTCAACACAAACAATGCCAAGTCGGAGAAAACATTAAAGGGAAAAAAGCTTATTTGGTTATTAGAGGAGAAGTAGAAAACGAATACCATGAGCGGTGTATGCGGTAGGGTTTGTTCTTTGTGACCATAGGATCATCAACATGTAGCCTTTCTAGGGTCTTAACCGAAAGTTATCCACGGCTACTTAGATTAATACACTGCACCTTTTTCTCAATTTCCACGTCAAATTTTCAGATGGCATGCCAAAAGCAACAATTTTCAGATAAGCACACTTTAGTCTTTTTCTTTGATATTTTTTCCACAATATCCTCTTTGGCTTTGCTGACGGATGCAATATTTGTTAGATTATTGGTGCATATTGCATTTTTAATCTCTTATTTCTTGCTTAATCATCTCTTTAGTCTCATGTAATACAATGCAAAATATAGCCCAGGATGGCTATTCCTGTCAGTGGAGCATTGCTGTGGCTGACGTCAATAGGCACAATCACCATCATATAAAGTATTACTCGGAGATGACTCTCTCTCTCTCTCTCGCTCTCGCTCTCGCTCTCTCTCTCTTACAAATGTATAGAGAATAAAAGCTTCTATAAGCTTGTGATCGAGGCAGAAAAATTCCATAGTTATAATGTCGTAGAGTACTGGCCATAACGACCGATACATATCACATTTACCTTCTAGTAGTATGGTGTCCCTTTACGTTTGGTATCAGTCAAATACTGCTCCCTACCAGTTGTATCGGCCGATATATATATATATATATATATATATATATATATATATATATATATATATATATATATATATATATATATAGGGGGCCGATCCCCATCGACCGATGGGAATTATCCACCCAACCGCAACAAATTGTTGCGGTTGCTTGCGTTGTTCTTTTCCCCCCACCCCCTCCCCCCTGATGTCCTTCCCCCCCCCCCCCCCCCCCAAAACAAACCGCAACAAATTGTTGCGGTTGCTTGCGTTGTCCTTTTCCCCCCACCTCATCCCCCCATGATGTCCTCCCCCCCCCCCCCCCCACCCAAAACAAACCGCAACAAATTGTTGCGGTTGTTTCCCCCCCCCCTTTTTCAGGTGGCCCCCCATCATACCCCCCCCCCCCCCCAATCATTACTTTCGGCCCCCCCAAAACAAATCGCAACAAATTGTAGCGGTTGTTTTTCCTGCTCAATTCAGGATTTCATGGGCAATTTAAAAACATTTTTATATCAACCAATAAAAATCAACATTCGATCTAGTTTTAAAATTGTTGTTATAAGCATTTATAATCAGAATAATGAAATATGGTTCAGATAAAATTCCTTACCTCGTTCCAAGCTAATTAAGATATGCTACCAACCACGATGTCAATTAATGATCTCTAAATAAACCTAGATTGGCAATCCATTGGTTAGAACACAATCTATTCTACATTACTATAAACCTAATATCATAATACCCCCACGTGCTCACTACTAACTCCGAAATTGGGTAACTCAAAGCGCGCCTCTCACGCGGCCAACTTAGCGATGAACCCGGTACGCTCTTTAATACGTAACAATATTCTAAATTACTATAAATTAAAATAAACCACTTTTATAGCTTAAAACATTATAATAAGTCAAAATATGAATTTTCTGAAGTTTTGAATATTTTCGAATTAAAATAATTTCTTTATATACAATAAAAACTCATATATTGCCAAAACTACTTCCAGCCGCAAAATAAGTCCCATAGTTTTTGTAACAGATTCAAAATATTTATAAAAATCATAGAAATTTAAATCAGAAATTAAAAGGCATTAAAACTAATTTTCAAATATTCGTTTTGCTAAACATAATACGATATGGAAACCACAGCAAATCAATCCCAAAAATCATCAAACTTTTACTGAGTCCTTATCATACTATATAAACACTACTCTAATTTTCCCCAGAGCATTTTCAGTGTTTAATGGTTCCAAACGAATTTCCCAATTATGAAATTATAGAAAATACTATAAATTCATACGATCTCAGAAAAATATAAAACTTTTCCAAAAATTCTAATATAGTCTATCGTACTATACTGTAAATTTTCACGTGTTACTGATAACTGTACGTTAGTTTACCCAAGTGTCGAACTTAACCGTACGCACGTGTCGAACTTAACAGTTCGACACGTGTGTACACTAATGTACGGTTATCAGTAGGACATGAAACTTTACAGTATAGTACGATAGAATATATTAGAATTTTTGGCAAACTTTTATATTTTTCTGAGATCGTATAAATTTATAGGATTTTCTATAATTTCAGAATTGGGAAATTCTTTTAGAACCTTTAAACCCTGAAAATGTTCTGGGAAAAATTAGAGTAGTGTTTATATAGTATGGTAAGGACTCAGTAAAAGTTTGATGAGTTTTGGGATTGATTTGCTATGGTTTCCATATCGCATTATGTTTAGCAAAACGAATATTTGAAAAATAGTTTTAATGCCTTTTAATTTCTGATTTAAATTTCCATGATTTTTATACATATTTTCAATCTGTTACAAAAATTATGGGACTTATTTTGCTGCTCGAAGTAGTTTTGGCAATATATAAGTTTTTATTGTATATAAAGAAATTATTTTAATTCGAAAATATTCAAAACTTCAGAAAATTTATATTTTGACTTATTATAATGTTTTAAGCTATAAAAGTGGTTTATTTTAATTTATAGTAATTTGGAATATTGTTACGCATTAAAGAGTGTACCGGGTTCATAGCTAGGTTGGCCGCGTGCGAGGCACGCTTTGAGTTACGCGATTTCGGAGTGAGCACGTGGGGGTATTATGATATTAGGTTTATAGTAATGTAGAATAGATTGTGTTCTAACCAATGGATTGCCAATCTAGGTTTATTCAGAGATCATTAATCGACATCGTGGTTGGTAGCATAGCTTAGCTTAGCTTGGACCGAGGTAAGAAATTCTATATGAACCCTATTTCATTATTCTGATTTTAAATGCTTATAACATCAATTTTAAAAACTAGATCTAATGTTGATTTTTATTGATTGATATAAAAATGTTTTTAAATTGCCCATGAAGCCCTGAATTGAGCAGGAAAAACAACCGCTACAATTTGTTGCGGTTTGTTTTGGGGGGCCAAAAGTAATGATGGGGGGGGGGGGGGTATGATGGGGGGCCACCTGAAAAAGGGCGGGGGAAACAACCGCAACAATTTGTTGCGGTTTGTTTTGGGGGGGGGGGGGGGGGGAGGACATCAGGGGGAGGGGGGAAAAGGACAACGCAAGCAACCGCAACAATTTGTTGCGGTTGGGTGGATAATTCCCACCGGTGGGTGGGGATCGGCCCCTATATATATATATATATAGACACACACACAAGTTACAAATTTATTGAGAAATTTAGTAAATTGATCATAGAAAAGCCTATATAGCCTCTTGCTCATACTTATCATTATAATTGTAAATTTCAATCTTCATCGCAATTTTAAGCTTGCTTTTACCTTTCTCTTAACTTTACTTCATAGCTGGAATCTTTTCATGTATACAATGTACTACTTGACACACATAGACACGCACAATAGCTTATTCTTGAACTGAAAGATATTATTCTTGTGACACCCCGAAAGTATTGAATTTTTTTTTCTAACCCTAAGTTGATTAATGAACGGGAGTTATGTTATTAAGTAGCGTCATATTGGCGTTAATTAAGTGGCAGGAAGTGGGAAGAGGTGTAAGGGTAGCTTTGGGGTCAAAGTGAAAATTTTCTAATCTAGAGGGGCAAAAAGTTAATTACATAAATTTTAGGCTATGAAAACTATTGGGGGTCAATCTATAAATCCTGAAAAGCATGCCCAAATGCCAGGTGTTCAAGGAAAATTGTTACTGGTTGCCACCTCATGTTAGGGTGGTGACTAAGTTAATTTACGTATATAGTAATGAAGGGATATGAATTTCGGGTGAACAAAGAAGAGGAAAAAAAAACAAACAAAAACAGAGAAGAGAAGCAGAATAGAGAAGGAACCAGAATAACAGAGAGCTCGAGCAGAGAGGAACTGAGAGGAACTGAGAGATGTTTGGCTTACAGGGTAATCTCCATCTTCCCTTGTATATAAAATTTGTTTGTGTGTGTGTGTGAGTGCATTGTCCAGTGTGTGTAGCGTGAGTTATAGTGTGAGTGTGTGACTCTGGGCATGACAGTGGGGAATTCATGGGCGATTATGGATGTTAATTTCGAGTTGTGATGGTATTACGGGGCAGGGGAGCGAAGAGGGTGAGCTGAGTGAGTGCTTCGGATGTAGGTGAATTTCGTGTGGTTCACTGTGTAGGTTCTGAGCTGTACAGTGGGTTTAGTGGGTGACTGTGTGTGTGTTCTTCGTGCGCGGGTGGATGGTGAGTAATTGTGGAGGGAATAGTGTATGGAGGGATTTAATCTGGCGTAGGCTTGATGGGGATGCAGTTCGTGAGTCTGTGCCTGTGAGTTGGTGGGTGTCCAACGTGTGCAGGCGGGTGTTCTTAAGTGTGTGCGGTTCCGGTGTGTGTTCGTGTGTGATTTTGTGTGTTTTAGATGGGTTAGGTTATAAATTTTAGGTGTTGTAATGTGTTGGTGATGTTGGATGTGGGTTTTAGGTAGAGAAATGGGGAAGAATGGGGTAGCCGTGGGTGAAGCTAGGGCCCATTTCCAGTTTTCAATAAATTTTAATAAATAGCTAGGGCCAGATTTAGTTAACGTACAAAAATGAGACCATAGGTATTTTTAGGAGATCTTTATCAGGGAAAAATTTCAGATTTTTCCGAAAACTGGAAATGGGCCAACCGATACAGGGAACTTTAAAACTTTAAAGTGCAATTTAAAATACCAAACTAGCGCGGTTTCGCGCGAAATTTTTATACAATCCCTAGGATGTTAAGAAGTTTCTTTTCCCAAGAATTTGGATCATTCCGAAGTCATTTACTATTTTTGGCCGAACGAGCTTTTAAGCGCTCAGTCTGAACACCGGTTCGGGATTTTCGGGCGAAAATGTTTTAAAATACTTTTTGGCGTGAGAATGACTTTGAGAGGATAAAAATAACATTTTTTTTTATTTTTTTTAGAATTTTCCGGTGTCGGGAACCGTCAGGGGCATTTCTGTAATTTGCCACTAGACATGGGGTATTTTCGAAATTTTACCGCTTGAACTCCGAACTTTGCGAATGCCTTAATTGAGCATTCTAGAATAAAGAGAAGTGGGGAACGGGTTAAAATTCCTAAATGAGGGGTATCAGCTCTAGTGCAGTGCTACACTAGGGTAAAGAACCGGCAGTCGGGTCGGAGTAGCTGACCTCTGTAGAACACGGTAATAGCTGATAAAGGAAAAAAAAATAAGTTTGTATTATGACGGTCAGTGACTAACAAGTAGGGTCTTATTTGATTAGGTGACCCCGCTCGCGGCGCTTTGAAGCTGTTGGGCTCGTCAGCTAAAAGCCAGCCAAGTAAGGATAGTACGGTTCTCTATATGCTACGAATTTGTTCCTCGTGGCATACCCTTCATTAATAATGTGAAGTAGGATGAGCGTTTTCTGGTGAATATGAGGTATCGGTGGTTGTTGTGCCGGCACCCCTCGTGCTTTGAAATGTCGTTGTGGTTTTTTACTAGCTTGTTCCCTAGTCTACTCTATGTGCGTTACTGATAATTTCAAGCTACCTTGTTGAACCCCGATAGCGTACTTGACTGAAATATCTTGTTGAGTGGTTTGTTGACCGAGGACATAAGGTGGACCGTCCAGTTGTTGTAATTTGTGCTGTGACGATAACGTTGTTCGGGGACGAACACTCTTTGTGAGTTCCCTTCTTTGCCTTCCTATCTCATTTATTTGTCTGAGACTGAGATGAACATCCCGGAATACGGGACATTATGTTGAAGGAGGGCCAGTGAAACGTAATCACCGGCAAACAGGATGTAGGGCGCGTAAGTCGGTCGGGTCAGTTGAGTCCAGTCAGTCCGGTCGGTGTCTGCATTGCATTCGACTTTACAATGACATTGTGATTTTAATGGCTTGTATTCTATTGATGTTTAATTTGGCGATTGGGTGCTCACGTGCATGGTAGTCGGTCAGTCGGTTCTATCAGTATAGTTTATTAAATGTGGTGATAATGTTATTCTGTTGAGCCTTAAAGCTGCTCAGTCTGGCTAAAAGAAAAAGAAACATGTTGCTTGATTCGTTGAATTGATGTGTGTCATCCTTTGGAATTCATGTTTCTTGATGTCGTTGATGTTGATTATTACTTCTCCCAAGTCTGTCACTTTGTTGTCTGCGATACTCCTCGTATTATTTTTACTGGGCGATTTGCGCTCATTCCTTACCTGTAATGTTTTAGGCAGTCAGGGCGAAGTAAGGGAAACTTCGAGGAAAGGGAAAAGGAGAATGCGCTTAATCAGTGATCAGAAAAGTAAGACGATGATACGCATATTTTGGGAACTAGACATTTTGTGTAAATACTTCCGATGTGCTCGTGTTGAGCTTTACGATGAAATTTTTTGTACGGATGGGTTTTAGTGAAACCTTATGTATATTCAAGGATGTTATTAGAATTTCTCTGTATCAACAGGGTTTATAATGCAGTCACGACTGACAACCCGACTCTGGTGATGTCACTAGCGTTGGGGGTGTCACAATTCTTGAACAAACATGTTATACTTTTATAAGAATTCGCTAATGATATAACTGAAAAAGATGGTAATTCTAGAATATGTAATTTAATTAAATAAGCTATTTTTTCCAAATGCCACTATATGAGAACAAATAGCATGTTTAGGAACAAATAGCTTAATTAGTTGAAAAGGGAGGTAAATTGTATAAGACAAACAATTTCTTTCAGAGGAGCTATGAAGGGAGACAATATATGTGTATATTTTTAGTTTGCTAATGAAAAATATTATGTATAAATGAAATTGGTACGTACTCCTGTACGGTATTGATAACTGTGAAATATTCACCAACTTAACATATGACTATTACGTGGCCTTACAAAATTTTAGAGCTTGCAGAAGTTAGTTTTACTATTGTGTTCATAAACCAAATTTAGCTTACATTCTAAGTTTTCTATGGTTGTCAAGTATCAAGACGTTTGGAAAGTATTTATATTTTTCTAGGGTTTCATAAAAAATATATAATTATAATTATGACAGAGCGACATATGATGGACATCATCAGTAATTGGAAAAAGTATTTTAGCATCTATGCTAAGCTTATGGTTATCAACATATATGTTTTGATTAGTTTATAGGTATTGTTACTATTAAATTAACAGGACTTGATGCTTCCACTTCCCGAGAAAATCAAGATCTTTCTCTGACAATTTCTTCATCAGCGTTTACCTCTTTCCCCTGAACTTCTTAAATGTGGTTGCCCGGTTCGAGATTGTTGTCCGTTTTGTTTGCATCACTCGGAAACTCCTGACCATCTATTATGCCTGGATATCATCAGACCTTGTACCAGGACATTCCCTATTTTACAGCTTGGTTTCTGCAATACTTAGATCAATCGATTAATCGAAAGTGTGAGGCATTGCTCCGGCTAATAAGTATCTGTGTGGTTCTTTGGTTGGTCAGGCTCTGGCATAACGATTTGATCTTTCAACACAAGTTGGTGTCTCCAGGGCAAATAATTCATCAAAGTCACAGCTTGATACGTAGTATCAAATCCACTACTTCTTTTCAATGTAGGTTGAGAAAAGTACAGTCCAAGGGCACCCTAGGTCGGTTAGTTAGGGGTGAGCGCTTTGCTTACTTTGATCCTCCTCTTCAACGCATTTTCTTTTCTACTCACTGTCATTGCGCGGTTGTGTCAGCTCATGTCTTTTGTGCAGTTTCCTTGATTGGTTCTCGGCTTGATGGGTGGTTTGGTTTTGGTTTGGCTTTGTTTAACCGGGATTGTGTTCCGATTGGTGCACTTAGTAATTCTATATCTCCTGATGCCCTTCATGCTCATGAGCTAGCGGTGCTTTGATGCCTCAGATGGTTACATCAATTTCTCTGTGAACATGTTATTATTCTTATGTCTGAGTGCGATTTTCTGTTGTAGATGACTAGTTGTGCAGGAAGTTGACCGCCATCAACAGACTTTTTTGCGGAATTTGACTTCGAACTACAGGGCGTTTCACTCTTTGCATATAGCGCAAGGGAAGGCAGCCATTTTGTCTCTTTCATCGGCTTTGGCGACTTTTGCAGTTCGGTAGAGTCTTGCAGGTTCGCATCAGTGGTTTGACAGTGTACAGAGGGACAAGCCTCTGCCTCGTTTCGTTACGTCGCCTTAGTACTTCCCTTGTGCATTTTGTTCTGTGGTTATTTTGTGTTAGTCACGTTCTTAATTAGAGGATGTCATCTAACTTATATGTGTACTGGCCTATGTGTAACTACTATTGTATCTTCTGTTCGCTTTCTGGTATATATTTTTAAATTCTCTCAAAAAAAAATTCCATAAGAGAACATTTACAAAATTTTCTTATGGCCTTTAGCCAGGACTTCAGCAACTGATCCTAATCAAAACCCTAATCCGCCACACCCCTTTTCCCCTATTCTTTCTCTCTCTCTCTCTCTCTCTCTCTCTCCGTCCCTCCCTCCCTCCCTCCCTCTTGTTATGTCCCCAAGGCCTGCAGTGGATGAACAGACAGCTGAAGGTGATAATCAAGCTGCCATTGGGCTGGAGGGAGCTACATGGAACAAGCCTAGAGTCAAGATTCACATAACAAGATCAAGGAAAAGACCTAGAAGCAATCAAGAAGGAAGAAGGATCAAGCCCAGCTTAAACTTGCAAGTAGAATTTAGCGGTAATTTCAGACGGCATCGTTTAGACAAATGGACGGTAAATGAAGATGGTACCGTTTGGACTTAATCACAATAAAGAGAAGACGGCACGTTTAGTCTTAGCTTTACATTTCTTTTAAATGCGATTTAGCGACATGTTTGTAATCGATTTTGGCGTTAGAGCCAAAACCTTCAATTTGAATTCTGTTTGAATTTCGGTTATACTTTTAAGCATGAGGCAGGCCAGAGAGAGATATGCTTGATCAAATTGGAATTGTAAATCTTCTCTCTACCAATTCTCCTGTTCTTCCCTCTTCTGGAGTTCTTCCTTAATTCAATAAAATTCTCTATTCTCTCTTTCTTGAGCAATTGTGAGCTTGAAGGTGTTAATCATGGAAGTAGTAGCATCTCTTCGATATGCTACAACTGGTATCAGAGCCTCTTAATTAGGGCCTGAACTAGTCTTTAGCTGTAGAAGAAATTTTATTTCGATCTTAATCAAAGAATTGCTTGAGTCAGTGAAGATGCCACGATCAGTGAAGAACAGTCAACTCGTCGAAGTTGAAAATCACGAATTCTAGGAGGCTATGGGAAATTGATTGGCTGCTTATGAGTTATGACGTGCGGATGGCTTCTGTTGAAGCTACGATGGGAGACCTACAAGGAAGTAATTCAGCCCTACACCAAGGTTTTACTGACCTGAAGTTGGAGCTGGCAGGTTTTATGGCTCAATGGAAGCATAGATCTGAGGCTAACACCAGATCTAATATGGAGATGGGAGAGACCACCAAAAGAACCACATGATTGAGTACAACCTCCAGCAAATCAACACACCCCCACCTGCAGGTAACCAGCTTCCCCCAAAGTTACCTAAGTTAGCTTTTCCCTGATTTAATGGTGATGATCCTAGGGGCTGGGTGCAAAAATCTGAGCAATATTTTGAGTTGAGTCATATACATGAGGACTATAAGGTTCCTTATGCCTCTGTACACTTTGATGCATAAGCTGAACATTGGTATGCAACTTATATCAAACCTTTGGGAAAGGTGGGGTGGGAAACCTTTGTGAGAGACTTATATGCTCGTTTTTCAGTCTTATCTTGAGTGAGTATTCTGGGAGAGTTTAACAAACTGCAGCAAACAAGAACAATTGATGAGTACTTTAATAAATTTGAAGCTCTGAGAGCTCAAGTAGTTCAGGAGTTTGATTATTTGGATGAGTCTTACTTCTGTCTCAGTTTCATTGGAGGGCTAAGGCCTGAAATACGGAGTAGAGTTGAACAATTTGAGGTTGACAACCTTACCAAGGCTATACACATAGCCAGAAGGGCGGTGGTAGCAATTCACAGTATGTTCAAAGGACACAAGCCTACCCACACTTCAGTGACTACAACCAGCTATAACCAGACTACATGTAAACGAACCTTCAATGGACCAGGGCCCCCTACTAAAAGCACCCCACTCACACCTCCTGCCAAATTACCTACACCATAGTCCACTATGCCAAAAATCCCAGCCCTGCCCTTTCCTACCAACCCTCATAAAGGCCTTTTGCCCACACCTTCCCCATCAAAACCACCACCAAGAACCAACCAGTTGACCACTGAGGAGCACAACAAGAGGGTCACACAAGGCTTGTGTTTCAGATGTGGGGCACCATTTACACCTGGACATAGGAGTGTATGTCCTATGAAATCAATTGCCATGATTATAGCTGATGAAGCAGCTGAAGTTGATTTACCAGATGAAACCAATGAGTTGGTAACTCAGGAGGAAGTACCTAATATAACCTCAGATCATGAGCTGGAACATAAGATTAGTGTACATGCATTGGCAGGCAACAATACTCACACTTCCATTAGAATAATGGGACAGGTTGGGAATAAGATGTTTAGCATCTTGATTGACACTGGGTCTATAGATAATTTCTTAGACCCTAAATCTGTTGAGAAGCTTGGTTGTGTGCTACAAGACACTACTCCCTTCACTGTTGCAGTAGCTAATGGAGCTAGGCTCAAAATAGATACTATATGTAAAGATTTTAAATAGAGTATGGTGTCACAGGATTTTTAGTCCAGTATGAGGATACTTCCATTAGGGGGATGTGAATGTGTGTTAGGCATGCAGTGACTAAGAAAGCTTGGGAGAGTGAATTTTAATTTTGATAATAACCAAATTTCCTTCCAGCACCAAGGTAAGTTAGTTATACTTAAAGGTGGAGAGTTCAAGAAAACAACTATCAAGATGATCACTACCCAGGCTATGCACAAATTGATCCAAGGAAATGCAGGCACTATGTTTGGGCAAATACATGCTGTCACCTGACACCAAAGGACAATAACATTCCACTGGAAATTCAAGGCCTACTCATTGACTAGCAAGATGTCTTTGAAGAACCTAAAGAGCTTCCCCCTCAAAGAGCTCATGATCATCATATCAGATTGGTGGATGGGGCTAAACCTGTGAATCTGAGACCATACATGGTATCCTTTGTATAGAAAAATGAGATTGAGAAGATCATCTCAGAGCTATTGCAAACCGGTATCATTGAACACAGCACTTCACCATTTGCTTCACATGTTTTACTAGTAAAAAAGAAGGATGGGAGTTAGAGACTCTGTGTAGATTACAGAGAACTTAACAAGTTGACCATCAAGGACAGGTATCCAATCCCTATAATTGATGATTTGCTTGATGAGCTGCAAGGTTCAACTATTTTCTCTAAGTTGGACCTCAAGAGTGGGTACCATCAAATTAGAGTGATGAGGGAAGACCAACATAAAACTGTATTTAGAACTCATGAAGGTCATTATGAATTCAAAGTGATGCCTTTTGGCCTCACAAATGCTCCCTCAACCTTTCAATCACTCATGAACACCATTTTTCAACCTTATTTGAGAAGGTTTGTCTTACTTTTTTTTTATGATATCCTAGTCTATAATCAAGACTTGGATTCTCATCTATCTCATTTGAAAATTGTATTAGAAGTACTCAGAGCTAACACGTTTTATGCCAAGGGAAGCAAGTGTGTATTTGCTCAGGAACAGGTGGAATACATTTGATCAATGGGAATGAAGTTTCCACAGACCCTAGCAAGGTAGCAGCAATGTTGGATTGGCCCACTCCAAAAACACTGAAGGATTTGAGGGGATTTCTTGGTTTGACTGGTTACTACATAAAGTTTCTGCAATATTATGGTGTGATTAACAAACCTCTTACCAACCTACTCAAGAAAGATGCCTTCCAATAGAGTGTAGCAGCTAATCAAGCCTTTACAGCACTCAAATAAGCTATGTCTACTAGTCCTGTCCTAACATTACCTAATTTTTCTCTTGCATTTGAAGTTGAGACTGATGCATGTAATGTGGGAATTGGAGTTGTTCTTATGCAAAGGAGCAGACCCCTTGCTTATATCAGCAAGGCCTTGGGGGCCAAGATACTAGGTTTATCAACCTATGAGAAAGAACTTCTGGCCTTAGTGCATGCTGTCACTAAATGGAGCACATACCTATGTCACTCTCACTTTATTGTGAGGACTGATCATAGGAGTTTGAAGTACCTACTTGGGCAAAGGGTAACTTCACTGTTGCAGCAAAAGTTACTATCTAAATTACTGGGATTTGACTTTGAAATACAGTACAAGAAGGGAACTGATAACTCTGCAGCTGATGCCCTGTCTAGGCTGCCACAAATCCAGTAAGGAGAGTGCAATGCCATCACTCTATTATGGCACCAAGAGCTGCAGGACAGCCTAGTAGCAGATGAGTAAGCACAACAGGCCATTCAAGAACTTTTACTTGATCCTATGGCCACATCATTTTTTACTTATCAAGGAGGTATACTGAGGTATAAGGGAAACGTGTATGTTGGTAGCCAAGGTCACTTAAGGAGCCAAATTCTGGAAGAATTACATTCTTCAGGTGTTGGGGGGGGGGGGGGGGCATTCTAGTATGCACAATACTTATAGAAGGGCTTCTATGTTCTTCTTTTGGCCTGGTATGAAACAGATGGTGCTACAATTGGTAAAGGAATGTCAGGTTTGCCAACAGAACAAACATGAAAATGTCCCTTATCCAAGGCTGCTACAACCTCTTTCCATACCTACCCAACTGTGGACTCTTATATTAATGGATTTTATTGAGGGTTTACCTAAAACCTTTGGCAAGGATGCAATATTAGTAGTGGTAGACAGATTGAGCAAATATGCTCATTGCATTGGACTGACACATCCTTTCACATCTGAGATCATAACTAATCAATTCTTTGATGTGGTTTTCAAGTTGCATGGGATGCCTGAGTCCATAGTGAGTGATAGGGACAAGATCTTTCTTTCACACTTTTGGACTAAGCTTCAAGTTACTGGGACTAAGCTTAACCACAGTACAACTTATCACCCATAAAGTGATGGTCAAACAGAAAGAGTTAATCACTGCTTAAAAAATTATTTGAGATGCATGTGCAGTGATAGGCCTAATCAATGGGCTAAGTGGTTGTCTTTAGCAGAGTACTGGTACAATACCAGCTACCAATCAGCAATCCAAATAACACCCTTGGAAGCTGTATATGGTTACAAACCAAGGCTTCCTAGTCTTACCAATCCTGAAACCATCAACATTTCATAAATGGATAACTATTTGCAAGGCAGAAATAAGGTGCTATCTCTACTCAAGGACCACTTGGTTTCCGCTCAGTCAAGAATGCAACAATATGCTAACTTGCATAGGACTGAAAGATCATTTGATGTTGGGGATTGGGTTTACCTTAGACTGCAACCTTACAGGCAGACTACTCTAGCATTGAGGAGGAACCTCAAGTTATCACCAAGGTTTTATGGACCATATCAAGTTCGGCAGAAGATTGTTCAGGTAGCATACAAGCTTAAAAACCAGAAAATTGTTCAGTTCATCTAGTTTTCCATGTCTCCTTATTGAAGAAAAGGTTGGGACAACATGTACCTACTTCATCCCAGTTGCCACCCCTTGGCACGGAAGGTCAGTTTTTAGTAGAACCTGTGGCTATCATGGATCATAGAATTGTAAAAAGAGGCAATGAAGCAGCAGCTCAAATGTTGGTTAAATGGTCAAATGCTAGCCAAGGTGATGAAACCTGGGAAGATTCGGAAATTATGAAGGCTTGATTTCCTAACTGGAAACCTTGGGGACAAGGGTTTGGTAAAGGAGAGGGGAATGTTATGTCCCCAAGGCCTGCAGTGGATGAACAGACATTTGAAGGTGATGATCAAGCTGCCATTGGGCTGGAGGGAGCTACATGGAACAAGCCCAGAGTCAAGATTCGCATAACAAGATCAGGCAGAAGACCTATAAGCAATCAAGAGGAAGAAGGATCAAACCCAACTTAAACTTGCAAGTAGAATTTGTCGGTAATTTCAGACGGCATCGTTTAGACAAGTGGACAGTAAATGAAGACGGTACCGTTTGGACTTAACCACAATAAAGAGAAGACGACATCATTAGTCTTAGGCTAGGTTTGACAAAAAAAAATTCCTCTTTTTTTTCAGTTTTTAAAAACTGAAAAAAAAAGGAGCGTTTGGTAACCATTTTTTTTTCCAGTTTTTAAACCGAAGAGCAAAAAAAAAAACTCCAGAAACTGGTTTTTTTTTTCACTTTTGGTTTTTTTTTCTTAGACCACCACCACCACCCTCCCACCGCCGGCAGCCACCTCAGGCGACCACCGCCGGCCGCCGGCGACCACCGCCGGAGACTGCCGGCAGCCACCTCCGGCCGCCGGTGACCACCGCCGGAGACTGCCGGCTGCCACCTCCGGCCGCCGGCGACTGGCGACTGCCGGCTGCCACCTCCGGCCGCCGGCGACTGCAGGCAGCCACCTCCGGCCACCACCACCACCACCACCACCGGCCACCACCGCTACGCCCCACCACCGCCACTGCAAAAAAACAAAAAAAAAAGTCAAAATAAAAAGGGTTACCAAACGCCAAAAAAAAAAACCTCAAAAAAAAAAGGGGTTATCAAACACCCACTTGTTTTTATATAAAACAAAATTTAAGTTGTTCTTTAAGAACTGATAACCAAAATTTTTTTTTTGTCAAACGAACCCTTAGCTTTACATTTCTTTTAAATGCAATTTAGCGACATAAGTTTGTAATCGGTTTTGGCGCTAGAGCCAAAACCGACAATTTGAATTTTGTTTGAATTTCGGTTATGCTTTTAAGCGCGAGGCAGGCCAGGGAGAGATAATGCTTGATCAAATTGGAATTGTAAATCTTCTCTCTACCAATTCTCCTGTTCTTCCCTCTTCTGGAGTTCTTCCTTAATTCAATAAAATTCTCTATTCTCTCTTTGTTGAGCAGTTGTGAGCTTGAAGGTGTTAATCATGGAAGTGAATTTCAGTAGCATCTCTTCAATATGCTACACCTCCTTCCCTCCCACCTCCCACCCCCCCGACCCCCACCCCGTCCCACCCTCTCTGCCGCACCCCCACCCCCGCCGCCACAGCGCGCGCCACATTAGGAGGGTTGCAAATTTGTATTTTTCCTGTTGTGGCTTGCGTCTCGCTCCGGCACTGGCGCCGTACACAGCCGTTAGTGTTCTTTCTCTGTTTTTGGTGGTTATTGGGGCTACTATGGCTAAGGAAGGCGTTGAAAGTTGGAGGCGTCGAAAACAGGTAAACAATTAAGACAATTTTGGTTAATTAGGTTTCTTGCCATTAGTTCCTCATGAGTTTATTACTACAATTTGATATGGTTAATTACCTATATGGGATTAGTACCATATGTTAGTACCTTGTTAAATAAGAGAGTCTGCTATTGGAGAACTGGTGCAACATGCTTTACAGCGTTATTGTGACAATGGTCGCATTAATCCGTAATTTTAGTAAGTTTCCCCCAAATAAGCAGTCCTTAGGGGTAAAACTTTCAAGACGGATGGAATGGGTCAGGGGGCCTAGCAATGAGCAATTTACTTGGAATATGGAGCTCACGATTTGCCACAGTTGGATTTAACATAGTCTGGATTTTATCTACAAGCTTTGGTCGTTCGGGAAGGAATATTGGGGTCTCCAAGAGGCATTCTAGCTCCATAGTAGATGAATGATAGCCCATATAGTTTAATTGTGTTGAAAATGAAGCCCACTTATTACCATTTCAACCGGCCTACCTAAGGATCCCAAATGGCCGGTTGCAATAATTCCTTTTGCCATTCAAAGTAGAAGTTCCGAGCGAGTTTAGAACTATCTGTTTACCAGAATTTTCAGTGGCTTAAACATTCGGGCCTTTACACCGATCATATGTCACCATAGAGGGCCTGAGAGAGAATCCTCTGAGGTTTACATGCTATATTCATGTCTTGTTAACTAATTATAAAATCCGCAGCCTACGTTGGGGATCCAAATGACCAGATGCAATAATTCCTTCGCCATCTAAAGGAGAAGTTCTAAGCGAGTTTAGAACTATCTGTTTACTAGAAACTTCAGTGGATTAAAGAACTCGGGCCTTTACAGCCGTGATATGTCATGATAGAGGGCTTGTTAGAGTATCCTATGAGACTTCTACATGCTGTACTGATGTCTTTTAAACAATTTAAAAAACTCTCTTTTATGTACTAGTTGGTTCATTCTATCATTATAAGAGATGCATAAATTAAGTCAGTGGTGGCATTATTAGAAGAGGAAGTGGTCCACATTCTTTTATAGTTGTTCAGGAAGAACATCTGTTTTACGTGGAGCCAGAGGCTCTCATCACATCAGGTTCTTAATACATATTTGATCGCCCTACTACTGCCTGTGCAAGAGAAAGCAACAAAAAAAGTCATGACAGGATTAACGGATGTTTTTTTAGTTGAGTCTGTGTGTAATTTTTTGAAAGGAAGCTACTTCCATTAGACAAGAGCTTGCAAAGGAAGATAAAATCTCTAACTCTCCGGTCCATCAAACTTGGGGTGTTTGGTCGGGTTTCTCTTTTTTTTTTAGGGCCAAGACTTGAAAGGCTAGGCCCATTTTCAAAAAGAGCTCCGAGCTCTTTTCTAAACCTCTTTTCACGTGGGGCTAAAATCTCTAATTTTCAGTGGGCAATGGCCAGAAGATTGATAAAGTAGCAACCATGTTGACGAAGTTGCCGAAAGAATCACGTATAGCTTGAAAGATAAGAAGTATTTGGTACTTCTTGGTGATGTTAGGCAAGGTCTAAATTTAAATCAAATTGGAATTGGAATTGGAATACCTAAGACTCAAGGTAGTAAAATAGTACTGAGACCTACTATTGGCCTTGTTTGTAACTTAATGGTGGAGGAGGTGATCAAGATGAGAAAGTTCTGTGACAATGAGGCACTTAACATGTTTCAATATATCCTGAACGTTCCAAATCTTAGTGACAACCCACATATCGAAAGAATTATGTGCAAAGTAGCCGAACATCATGATTTTCATCCTCTCAGGACTGAATTGGCGGCTAGTGCCTTCAAATTAAGAGGCCCTGGAAAGGAATGGTGGAAAGAAGGATTCAATGACTTGATAAAGTGGTCTAGAAAGGGAGATCATCCCATGAAAAAATACGTGTTTGGTTGCAAGATAACTATGACAACTTAAATGACGCCTAAAAACTGCTTCCTTTATGGTATAGTATATCCCGAGGTCACCGACATCTACGAAGATCGTTTCTTGGATTGTTGGTCCATGCAAGATTTCTTTGGCAGCTATGATGATGTTGATGAGATACTACGCCATCTGAAGATGGTGTCATTACTCGAGGAAGGTGCGAATAAACAATGTGTTAGAGAGCAGAAATGAATGAGAGAAGCGGCACTTTTTGTCTTGTCAACTAAATTTGCACATAAATATTTGGTGAAAAATAGTGAAGCATTACAGGAGCCTCTACATTTGGCAAATTGGAGACATAATGAGGAACCTCCTTGGCGGACGATGATTTGGATACTCCACCAAACTGTTCAGATTCTTTGATACTTTCCACACTTTTTTTGGCAGAGAAACTCAAATCTGAAAGCAATTCCCACATCATTCTTTGAGTATTTGAAGAAACTTAAAGTTTTGGACTTGTATCGGTGCAGGAAACTTTGCTCCACCACCATCTTTATCAAAGCTAATCGGCCTTAAGGTGCTCTATCTAAATGGTTGCAGTGCTCTATCTAAATGGTTGCAGTGCTTTCGTGAGACTTCCTTCCCAAATAGGAAAACTTAAGCATCTTGAAGTGCTTGATTCTCATGGCAGCAGAGTCAGTTGTCTACCGCCTTAGATCCGTAGCTTGATCTGTCTCAGGCGTCTGTTGTCTGTCACTAGTTCTCAGTCAGTGAAACTAATCATGAATGTTGTCTCTTTGATGAAAATGAAAAAAATTCAACTTTACTTTTTTGATGAGGCTGAAGCCAGTCTTACAACTAAAGGTATTTTCTGCATACTTTTGTTGTAAAAATCTGAACTAAGGCCATTTGAAAATTCTCACTTTTAAGAACAGAATTAATTACTTTTAGCGAATGAATATTCCGTCTTTAAATGTATTTTTTGTATTTTCATTAATTTCTAAATTTCCCTAAAAAAAAATAAAAAAGACTTTTCTGCTACTGAAGATTTTTGGAACATAGATTTTTGGAGTAGCTGCGACCACGTTTATGATATCTTCAGCATCTTACATTGTAGCTGTGTTTGTAATGACAATAGATAGCATCTTATCGTGGTCCCGACATTTGACATTGATGAAATGTTCTTCCAACTTAGCAAGCCTTGAAGTTTCACTATAATGAAAGACACAACCTTCGGGTTTTCCACGACTTGAAGCACTAGTGATAGACAACAACAGATCAAACTACAGATTTGAGGTAGTAGACAACTGACTCCACTGGCATGAAAATATCAAGCACGTCATGATGCAAGTTTTCCTCTTCAGGAGTCTCACCCAATCACTATAGCCATTTAAATAGAGCACTTTAAGGCCAATTAGCTTTGATAAAGAGGGTGGGAGTGCAAAGATTCCAGAACTATTCAAGTCCAAACTTTAAGTTTCTTCATATACTCGAAGAATTAGGCAGGAATTTCATCTATATCTGAGCTTCTGTGCAAAAAAAGTGTGGAAAACATCAAACAATATGGGTGGTTTGGTAATGTATACACATCATTGGAGATTCTCTTGTTATGTCTCCAATCCATCAAATGTGGAGGCTTCTTTAATGCTTCACTCGTTTTCACCAAATATTTACGTTCAACATTATTGAGACAATAACCTCTATGTTAATCAAGGCTGTGGTGATGACCAACAAAATAAGAGAAACAATGAACCTCAATCACATTTATTGAGGTTTTTCACCATCTTGACGAATGAATTGCCGCACGGCTCTTTCTTTCTCAGTTACATCAACAAGCCTTTCTAGTTGAATAGAAATACATGTTGAATCCCGGGGGTATATGCTCTTTTAAGTGTCACCACTATTTGTTTCGAGAAATGCCGATAACAAGTAGAGGGGTGAAATAATAATATCTTTAACACCTGACACGTTCGGAGTTCACCACTACCGAAAGGCGATTTGATACTGTGTTTGTTGCTAGTTAGCTTTGAGGCCCTAGCAACCTAGGATATCTTGTGTATACTTGGTTATAATATCAGGTTGCTTAGGAATGCTGGCTTGGTGTTTGCAATGAGTTTTTCTTTGTTCCTACAGGCCACAATGGGTCGAACATGTTTTCTGGGACTGACCAGTGATGAACCCAATCAACAGCAAGCTATATTTTCCTATATTAATGCTGGTTTTACATGTGAGAAATCCATCTAGATACATCCTAGATTTGGGTGGCTTGTATGGTTATCTTTTACACGGGACACCTGCAGCCCTATAAGAGACAGGTCTCTGTTGAGTGCATGTGCATGTTTCTCCATTAATTAGTGAGAACTTCTAGTGCCCAGATCTTCGATTTTTTCTTGAATATTCTGATTATGTTCCATCTTGCATCGTAGTGATTATGTACCTTTGGGGCATCTTAATTTGGTTGATGCCTACAGTTATTGATTTTATTATTTATAATTTATGTAAACCTCTACCAATCCAAATTCCTAGGTGATGTGATTGCAAGTGGCCGAATGTGATGGATGGCGGTTGAGTAGTGTTGTTGAGATCAAAAGCATGGTTAATTGCATTAGTTGTTCGATAATAATGAGATTGTTGGCGTTGGTGATTAATGGCAGAGAACATAGATGATTTAAATGCTAGAGAGCTCTAAAGAAATTGTGAGAGAAAACGGAAGGGGGTAGTTTAATCGAGGATGGCAATTGGATCTGTACCCAAGGAGCGGATAATTTTGACCATGACCGGGCCATTGGGTGGGTTTGGTATTTACTTTCATAACCCGCAGCAGATACGAGGCGTGGGTATGGTTGTAAGTGTATCTGCCCTGCTATCAGACTCGACCCGCTCAACTTTATATCCTAAACAAGATTTAATCTGAACCGTCCATATTTCCTTATGTATAAACTCTAGAAAGCCCTAGCCATTTCATCGTTATACCCATTGTCTCTTCTTCTCCTTAAGCCGTCACACCCCCAATTTTTGCACAAACTGCGGTCGCCTTTAGCCAGTCGTCGGTCCGCAGTTCGTCCACAAGCAATTGGACCGCTACCAACTCCGGTTGCTGATCCATTGATGGAACCGCATTGCTCTTCTTCTCCTTAGGCCGCCCAACTAACAACCACTGTCCACCAAGGCCCGCTGTCAAACGCCTGTCCATCTACCAACAACTCCTCACTTCTATGTTTGACATCAAAGATCCATCACCTGTTTTATTTTTTTTATTTTGCAGCTGCAAACTTCCTTATCGAAAATGAGCAACTGGCTTGGGGGAATGCCCATTTACTGTTGATGATCTTTTTGAGACTAGAGATAATAAAATGTAGAAAGCGATGACGTCGTTTTCCTTGGGGTGCGAGTGAAGTCCTATGAATCACGGACTCTAGTGCGGGTGGGATACGATACAAGTACGGATGTGCAGATATGTCTGTATGTTTAGCATTTCCATTTTGTGTTTTTGCAATGTTTGCAAAAAGATGTTTTTTTTTTCCGTGTATTTTTCCCATTTTCTGTATTTGTTTTCACTACAAGAAAAGACGTCTTTTGCGACGGAGTTTTAGCGACGGAATCGATTCCGTCGCTAAAATGAGTTTTACTGACGGAAACCTCCGTCAGTAAAACTCCGTCGTAAAATATTATTTAAGCGACGGATTTATTCCGTCGCAAAAAACTCCGTCGGTGAAAAGGCGTTTTACCCACGGAAACCTCCGTCAGTAAAACTCAATCGTAAAATATTATTTAAGCGACGAATTTACTCCGTCGCAAAAAACTCCGTCGGTACAAATATTTCTTCACCGACGGACTTTTAGCGACGGAGTTATTCCGTCGCTAAAAGCCTTTTTAACTCTTAGATCTGGTTTGAACTATCACTGCTTCTCTCTTCGAAAATCCCAAAACCCATTTCCGGCTATTGTGCCACCGCCGTTCTCACTTCCTACCCCGCCTCGGGCGCCACCGAAAGCCTCGACACCGGCGGCGACCTCCCTCGACTCCGGCGGTGACTTCCCTCGACCCCGGCGGCGTCCTCCCTCGACACCGGCGGTGACTTCCCTCGACACCGGCGGCGACCTCCCTCGACAATGGCGGTGACTTCCCTTGACGCCGGCGGTGACCTCCCTCGACACCGGCGACTCCCATCATGTAAATTTTTTTTATAGTGTTTAATATCACTACCCATTTTTGTCTTTTATTATGTTACAATTAAATGCCCTTTATGCTTCATTTTTGGTAGCAATCGCCGACAGTCACTACGGCAAACTCCGATAGCCGTCCCCCACCGACCATCGCTGCCGTCCAACTCCAGCAGCCACCTTTGTCCGCTGCCTCTACCAACTAGAATAATGAAAATAATCTCATCCAAAAATATGACTACTTTCAAACAAAATAAATTAGAGGCTAAAAAAGTTGACTCGTATTGTAAATGATCGGGTTAAGTGGCGTTGGATCTAGATGGGATGGGACGGGACGGAACTGGGCAAGGGACATTAAAATTAAGATGACGCAATATGGGGAAGGGGGTGGTGGTTTGCGGCGCCCCATATTGTCTCCTTGATAAATAACAATCTTGCGACGCAAAGAGTAATTGAGATTACTAAGTATATAAGTATTATTTGACAAGTCAACTGAACGACATTATAAAGTTTAATTCCCCATTTTGAAATTTATGTGGAATTTCGTAAAACTTAGAAACATGTAGTTGCCACTTGCGCTCACATTATTACGGTAAGATTTTATGGTCCATGTACTTCAAGGCCCAGCACATCCGAAATGGACATATGGGGCTGAGCAACTTCCTTCGGCCCATCTTGTGTTGTATCCAAGAACCCAAAGTAGAGTAGTACGCCTAGTCCTGTGAGTCTGTGACAAATTCTAGCCCATCACCTAGTACATTTCTTGTATTCTCAGTAATTTGAAATGAATTTGCTACACTTCTAGCAACTTTACAAAATTAAACAATCTTGCTTGACCTACTAATTTGACTAGTAGTCATTTGTGGTAGGGCTTGATCATTCAATAGTCAAAAAAAAAAAAAAAAAATGTAAAACAAATATGTATGTACGAGTGTATGACCCATTTCAAACTATATTTAGTTTGAATACCCCAATTCAAGCATAAAGGGCAATAGCGAAATCAACCGAACCCTAAATTGAATCAATAGAACCCCCTAATTGAACCCTAATTTGAAGTAATTGAACCCTAATTAAACCCTAAATTGAACTAATCGAACCGAACCCTAAATTAAACTAATTGAACCCTAAATTGAATACCCTAATCCAACTGAAACCTAAATTGAACTAATTGAACCCTAAATTGAATGCCCCAAATCAACCGAACCCTAAATTGAATCAGTGGAACCCCCTAATTGAACCCTAAATTGATGTAATTGAACTATAATTAAACCCTAAATTAAATGCCCTAAAAGCCCTAATTGAACCGAACCCTAAATTAAACTAATTGAACCCTAAATTGAATACCCTAATCCAACTGAAACCTAAATTGAATGCCCTAAATCAACCGAACCCTAAATTGAATCAGTGGAACCACCCCCTATTTGAACCCTAAATTGATGTAATTGAACTCTAATTAAACCCTAAATTGATGTAATTGAACTAATTAAACCCTAAATTGAATGCCCTAACCGCCCTAATCGAACCGAACCCTAAATTAAACTAATTGAACCCTAAATTGAATACCTTAATCCAACTGAAACCTAAATTGAACTAATTGAACCCTATATTGAATGCCCCAAATCAACCGAACCCTAAATTGAATCAGTGGAACCACCCCCTATTTGAACCCTAAATTGATGTAATTGAACTCTAATTAAACCCTAAATTGAATGCCATAACCGCCCTAATCGAACCGAACCCTAAATTAAACTAATTGAACCCTAAATTGAATGCCTAATACAATCGAACCCTAAATTGAAATAATTCAAGCGCATCGGATATGTGCATTTTGAACAATTTTTTCCCATTTGAACCTTGATAATTTGTTTGATAATTTTAGGTTGTTAATTGTGCATTTGAGAATTGTGATTATTGATCTGTGATTTTAGATTGTTAATTGATGATTTTAGGTTATTAGCTGTGCATTTGAAGTAATTGCGATTATTAATTGATGATTTTAGATTGTTAATTGATGATTTTAGATTGTTAATTGTGCATTGAGCATTTGAGATATTGAGATTATTGACAGAGGATGGGACCCAATTGGATTGAATGTGTGATTTTTGTTAATTTTTATTGCATTGAGCCTTTTAGAATTGAGAATTGAGATTGTTGACGGAGGATGGGACTCAATTGGATTGAGATACCTGTTAGTTAGCGCAGACACGGACACCACGTCTGATCGACGGTGTCCGACATTTAAAACACAAATTAACGTATGCCGATGTGTCTGGAGGTGCGTGTCGGTGGGCGTCGGACACGTGTCCGGAGGCATCGGACATGTGTCGGTATGTGTCGGACACGTGTCCGGAGGCATCGGACATGTGTCGGTATGTGTCGGACACGTGTCCGGAAGCGTCGGACATGTGTCGGTATGTGTCGGACACGTGTCCGGAGGTGTCAGACACATATCGGACACCATATCGACACCCTATATGAGGTGTCGGAATTGAGGTTGTTGACGGAATTTAGGTTAGTTAGGTTAATGCGACATTTTTAGCATGCACCCCCTAGAATCTCATCGTGGCTCCAGCACTGGCTATAATTAGCCCTAATTAGTCCTGATTAACAATATTTTAGTAAATCAATTAACCCTAATTAGCTCTAACGAGCCTAATTAGTTTTAATTAACCCTAAGAACCTAATGAAAATCAAATTAGCTGTAATTACCCCAAATTAGCCCAAATGAACCCAATTATGCGCATATTGATTATAGTTAGCCTAATTAGTCGTAATTTGCACTAACATAACCCAATTAAGCCTAATTAGCGCTAGTTAGGACTAATCAGCACTACTCGGCACAATTAAACCCTAATTAGGACTAAATAACCTTAATTAGTCCTAATCAACCCTAATTAGCTATAATTATCCGAAACTAGCCCTCATTAACATTAATTAGCCGTAACATAACCCAATTAAGCCTAATTAGCCCTAATTAGGACTAATCAGCACTACTCGGCACAATTAAACCCTAATTAGGACTAAATAACCCTAATTAGTCCTAATCAACCCTAATCAGCTATAATTATCCGAAACTAGCCCTCATTAACATTAATTAGCCTTAACATAACCCAATTAAGCCTAATTAGCCCTAATTAGGACTAATCAGCACTACTCGGCACAATTAAACCCTAATTAGGACTAAATAACCCTAATTAGTCCTAATCAGCTATAATTATCCGAAACTAGCCCTCATTAACATTAATTAGCCCTAACATAACCAAATTAAGCCTAATTAGCCCTAATTACGACTAATCACGTATTACTCGACACAATTAAACCCTAATTAGGACTAAATAACCCTAATTAGTCCTAATCAACCCTAATCAGCTATAATTAATACTTGTAATTAACCCTAATAACCCAGTTAGCCCTAATTAGCCCTTGTACATCCCATAATTACTCCATGTTGCCCAGAGATGGTTCAATTACTCGTTGTTTACAAACCCTGCATTCTTTATATTAGTTGTTGTTTTGAGAAGTCCATTGGCAACGAGATGGTTCAACTCGTTGCCAACGAATTCTATTTAATGTGGAATTGGTAACATATGGAACGATCTTTCTGCAGTTTTGATATTTCGAAAAGATTCTTACATATCTTATCAATTTCTGAACGCATGCATGCATAGAAACCCTTAGTTCCCGTTCAAAGGTACTCATTACAAAGTAATGCCTTGTAATGAGCCTTTGGATGTCCAGTTTGGACAGTTTGGAAAAGCTAATTGTTTATAAAACAGTGTTTTGACTCATGCTTTGTGTTCTATGTCGTGGATATTTGGTACACGTTCTCGTGTGTTTCTCCGGGTGCATACAGATCTGGTGTTCTAACATCCGTCAAACCTTCCTGAGCAAGGTTAGATGAATGTTAGAACACCTAATCGATGTCGTGTACTTGGAGAAATGTGGGGAGGTGCTGCCGAATTTTCCACAGACATGGGACTAAGCATGAGTTATTCACTGTTTTATAAACATGTGCTTTTCTGAATGGGATATGACCACTACCTGTTCAAGAGTGGAGGGGAAATATGTAGACATGTTGTAACATTCATGCATTCATATTTACATCGGCAATGCCTAATCACTGGTCATTATTGAAGGTGGTATACAGTACGATAATTCAGTCGTCATGTCAGTCGATCGAAGTTGGATGAAAAGGAAGAATGCTGAAGATTTTGAGTGTCGCGTTGACGAATTTCTCGACTTCGCTTATGCGCATCCTGCACATGTTGACCTTGATAAGATAAGGTGTCCGTGCGGTAGATGTGAGTTGTTGCACTGGAGAAAAAGAATTGAAGTAAAATGGCATCTTCGTCGGTACGGTTTTATGGGTGGATACACAAGGTGGACGCAGCACGGGGAAACGATAGTATTGTCGTCCAACCTGGCTAGTCAAACTGAAGTTAGGGAGGAGGCACGATATGATTACCGAGATATGATTATGGATGCTGGGCATGCTAATGTTGACTGGGGTAACGACAGTCCACAACCGCCGAACGAGGGGGCTCATCAGTTTTATGAGTTGTTGAGAGCTGCGGAAGAGCCGCTGTGGGATGGAGCTCCGAAACACACACGGATGTCTGCGGTTAGTAGGTTATTACAGTTGAAATCAGACCACGGGCTGAGTGAGAAAGGTTTTAACGAGTTTGTTACCTTAATCAAAGAAATACTGCCCGAAAGTGAAAAGCTACCGCCGTCGTACTATGACGCGAAGAAGATGATGAGGAAACTTGGGTTGAGCTATGACCGGATAGATGCGTGCAATAACGATTGTGTATTATTCTGGAAAGAGAATAAAGATTTGTCACGGTGTCCAGTATGTGATCATTCGAGGTACAAACCGGACAAAGGGAAGAAGAAAAACATTGCATGGAAGATATTACGATATTTCCCGGTCACACCACGGCTTCAGAGAATGTACTACTCCTCCAATACGGCTGAACATATGAGGGCTCACCGTGAGACTCGCAGCAACGATGCCGATGTGCTGACACACCCAGCTGATGGAGAGGCGTGGAAGGAGTTTGACCGCAGGCATCCAGTCTTTGCTCAGGAAGTTCGGAATGTTAGACTTGGTCTGGCAACCGATGGGTTCAACCCTTTCGGTCAGTCTACCACGCCTTACTCATGTTGGCCTGTTATTATTGTCCCTTACAACCTTCCACCAGGCATGTGCATGAAGAAGCCGTATATGTTCTTGTCGTTGCTTATTCTGGGGCCGAAGAGTCCCGGTAAGGACATAGATGTGTATTTAAGGCCGTTGATTGATGAGTTAAAACAGTTATGGAATCATGGAGTCAAAACATATGATGCATCCCTTAAACAAAATTTTCAGATGAGGGCTGCTTTGATGTGGACTATACATGATTTCCCCGCATTGGGAATGACGTGTGGCTGGAGCACACATGGGAAGCTAGCATGCCCTGCTTGTATGGGCGTGAACCCCGGTCATACGTTAAAGCACGGCGGAAAGGCCTCGTGGTTCGGATGTCACCGTAAGCTTTTGCCACCGGGCCATCAGTTTCGTAGGCAGAAGGATAAATTTGACGGGACAATCGAGCGTGAGGTTGTCACACTGGACTACCCATCTGGTGAAGAAGTACTCTCACACCTGGAGGCACTTGATACTGACATACCACACGGTAAGGGTGTGCCGGATCAGAAGATTGCAGGGTTCGGGAAAGAGCACAACTGGAGAAAATTTTGTATCTTCTGGGAGTTAGCCTACTGGAGGACGCTCGTTATCCGAAACAACATGGATGTGATGCATATTGAGAAGAACTTTTTTGATAATGTGTTCAACACAGTGATGAATGTCAAGGGCAAATCGAAAGATCACCTTAAAGCGAGAAGGGATCTACAACAGTTGGGTGTACGCCGTGAATTGCATCCTCGGACAGTCAGTGGGAGGACCATACTTCCGAAAGCACCTTACTGTCTAGACAAGAAACAAGTGGAGAAGGTCTGTCAGTGGGTTAAGAATTTGAAGCTTCCGGATGGGTTTGCGTCCAACATATCTCGTTGTTGCAATGTATCGGAATGCAAGTTCCAAGGGATGAAGAGTCACGACTGCCACGTATTCATGGAGAGATTCATTCCTATTGCCTTCCGGGGACTGTTGCCACGGGTTGTTTGCGAGACTTTGACTGAATTATCTCATTTCTTTCGAGATATATGCTCTTCTACGATCCGGGTGAGTAACATGGAAGTGCTTGAGAAGAACATTGTGGTGACGATTTGCAAGCTGGAGAAAATCTTCCCACCTTCGTTCTTTGATTCAATGGAGCATCTGCCTGTTCACTTGGCATATGAAGCTAAGATGGGTGGACCCGTGCAATATCGGTGGATGTATCCCTTCGAGAGGTAATCCTTAAATTGTTACAGTTGTTCGTTTACACTTAATGCGACATCTGTTATCATTGATATTCCACCTAACTCGATTCGCTAAACTTCTAGGTTCATGTTCCATTTAAAGAAAAAAGTCCGTAATAAGGCTCGGGTTGAGGGCTCAATTGCGGAGGCTTACGTAATGGAAGAACTTGTAAACTTTTGTAGTCAATATTTCGGGCCTGATGTTGGTACAAGGTTAAATCAACTAGGCCGAAATGACCCCGGAGCAAGCACAAATTTGGAAGGGCAATTGTCAATATTCAAGCAGTCAGGTAGTCCGTTCGGCCGAACGTATACTCGATGGCTAACAGATGAAGAGTACAGTGCTGCAACAATATATGCCCTTCTAAATTGCGATGAAGTTTCGGCATTCGTTGAGTAAGTTAAAGTCTTAATTCACTTACATTGCTGTACATAATTGAAAGTGTGTGTTAAGCGAGTCAAATGCATATTGGTTTGCAGTGAGTTCGATGCGGAATCTTTAATCACTGATCCCGCTGGACTTGAATCTCATCGGAAATCACAATTTGTACAGTGGTTCAAAATCCGTGTAAGATTATTTAACGAAATTATATTATGTGTTATATACAGTTCTGTGGCCAATTAGTATACTGATTTATCCTTAATTTTTACCGTCATCTACAATAGGTTCAGTCAATGGATAGACCAGTGGCCTCCTGCTTGAAATTACTAGCCGAAGGCCCTAACAAACAAACATCCTGTTACGGAGGCTATATCATCAACGGGTTTAGGTTTAACGTAAAAGATGATGACCGAACAAAACAAACCCAAAACAGTGGAGTCTTGGTCAACGGCGACTGTTATGCCGAGAATTGCATGGACTTTTACGGAGAGCTAGATGAGATTGTTGAGCTAACATATCTGGGTTCCCAAAACCGCCTGGTAATGTTCAAGTGTACGTGGTTCGATGTCACATGCAGTAGAGGAATCCGTGTTAGCTCTCAAGGGATTGTAGATGTCAATGTCAAGTCAAGACTTGCATCAGACGAGCCCTTTGTGTTTGCTAGTCAAGCTGTACAAGTCTTTTACGCGGAGGACGTCGCCAATCCCAAATCTCATTGGTATACAACTATCAAGTCCAAGAAATTGCCCGTGACATATGACAGTGAGCTAGACTCCTTTCAAGCCGACCAACCACGTGTCTTGTTCCCTGTTGAGGTCAACAACGAGGAGGACGATCTTCCTCTTCCAACAACACTTCTTGTGGGAGAAGAAGTCGTAGATGATGACGCGGAAGACGTGGAAAGTGTTGGAGATGATGTGACCGAGTCTACTGATGAAGAGGATGAATTAGAAGATGAAGAGGACGACGAGTCCCACGAAGAAGAGGGCGACGAGGAAAGTGATGAAGATGATTCGCAAACTGAAAATGATTGACTTGTAATGTTGTAACATCACGGGAAAAATGTAGTAACATTTTAGAACTTGGTGTTTATTGATGTGTTTTTGCACATCCGTTCATATATATATATATATATATATATATATAGTGCCGATGATGATTTATGCCTAAATTATTGTTTTTCACGTGTTAATGTCTTTGTATATAATCTATATGAAGTCAGATATGGATAGGATACGGGCTATTCGTGGCCGGGCTGGACGCCGAGCTGCTTCCTCCCCGGTGGGTCCCACCTCGTCATTGCCTACTGATGACGAGGCACAGAGTGATCGCGGACAGCAGATGGGGCCCCAGCCCCAGCCCGAGCCGTCGCCCCAGCCCGACGCAGATTCATCCCACACGCGCGTGCATTCTCCATCTTCCGTGGGTTCTACCTCAGGTATAGTTTATAACGGTGTTTAGTACATTTTCGCTAGCCTTATATTTAAAGTATATTTGAACTGTATTAATGTCTGTGTTTTGTAGGATCTCGACGAGGCCGTGGTCCGACACGCGGGGTACGCATCGACCCCAGCGTAAACAGAGAGTTACGCTCACGCAGGAGGGCCTGTAAGTACTAAAAATATCACCTCATGCCTTAAATTTAAAATTTTGGGGTGTTAATTTATATTTGAACTGTATTAATTAATTTATTTACTTCTTTGGCAGGATCCTGGAGAAGGGCCGATTCTTCGAGCCACGCCTGTACTGGAAGGACTGGGATGCCGCTGCGAGGGAGGCCCTATGGGAGGAGTGGCTGGTACGGTGAAGTATTTTTTTCAGCGTTAGTAAATGTTTAATTACAGTTTTTTTCTGGTCATAATTTGTGTTATTGAATGCCTTACAGGAGGGGTTTACGTTTGACACGCCTCAGCAGCAGGCACTGGGGCAGCAGGCCTTCTTTGCCTACATCGGCAAGAATTACCGCCGATGGCTCCACGACGCACGGGACCGGGCAAAGAAGCGGCTGCCCGAGGGTGCCCCGATGACGGAGATGACGAGATATCCCCCACATTGGATATCTCACCGTGTATGGGGGGAGATGATAGATCGGTGGGCTGCGGATCCAGGTTGGGACGCCAAGAGTAAGAGCGGGGCCGAGAACAGACAGAACAGAGATCCGACGCACACGGGGGGGTCGGTGCCACACGACATCGTCCGACACATGAACGCGGTCGAGCACCCGGATCTGGAGGAGGATGAGGTCATAGCTCTGACCTATAGTCAGACGCACGTGCGGAAGAAGGACAAGGACGAGGCGCACCGGACGGGCGACTATATTTCAGATATTGCCCGGCGGATCGATGTGAGTCAATTTATTTAAGTTGTTAATGTTTTTTCTTTCTATCCTCAATGTCCGTTTCGTTAATTAATGCCCTAACATATCGTTAAACCACTGTTTTTGCAGGCCTCGTATGAACAGCTAAGGGGGTCCGAGCAGCAGTCCGGACAGCCATCAGCGTCCACTAGTACGGCTGCGAGTACTGGGGGGTTGAAGCGATGGCTGGATACGCCGGAGGTCGTGAATCGGCCGAAAGGCCGCATACGCGGCCTGCCTAGCACGACTGCTCGTGCCGTGATAGGAGCGTCCTCACCCCCTGCTGCCCCTCCACAGACACCGGCTCCTCAGCGTCAGTTGGACGACGAGGAGATCCAGCGCATTGCTACAGTGGTGGTGAGGATGATCAGGGAGCAGGGCACTGCTGGACATGCCGAGTCGGCCCCGAATCAGCAGGATCCAGATCCGGGACTCGGCGACCCCTGATGAGCCCTTTCCCGTGCCCGTTCCTAGCTTCCCCCCCCCCCCCCCGCCCCCCACGCCCGGCTTGTACTCTTCTCCCATCCCCTAACCGGCTGTATTCGGTTCCCGGCTTGTACATATGAGTCTTTTTTATATTGAATATTTTTTATAATTGATTATATATATTTCTTTTTCTGTATTGATTATTGCGCGTTGTTGTTGAGAAATGAAAATTGTATTACAGGTTTGGGTAATTGAAAAATAAAAAATAAAATCAAAAAAAATTTGATTTTTGGCGAAGGATTAAATCTGTCGCTAAATAAGCTTTTTAGCGATGGAATAGTCCGTCGCTAAAACATATTCTGTCGCTAATTTTTATATAAAAAAAAAATTAAAATACTAAAAATATAATTAGCGACGGAATATCCGTCGCTAATTAAAAATCAATCCGTCGCAAAAAAAATTGCATATTTAGCGACGGAGTTCAAAATTCCGTCGCTAAACTATTACTGACGGACTTTTACACGAGGGATTTTTAGCGACGGTGAATCCGTCGCTAATTGTTTTAGCGATGGAATAAAGGCTTTTAGCGACGGATTTCCCCGTCGCTAAAAGCCTTTTTCTTGTAGTGTTTAGACACAATTACCCAAATTGTGTCAAAAAACTGGAAACACTTCTGAGGTTTATGAGTTGTTTTCAGTTTTTTCCAACCAAAATTAACGCAATGTCAGAAAAAGTAGCTAATTTTTTTTTTTTGGTGAAAATGATAAAAGTACAAGAGCGTATGTTCTAATTGAATACGAAAATCATGAAAATGAAACACAAAACGTAAGTGCGGAACATACAGTCCCGACCTTTTCGGATATATTAGGATACGTGTGGGGATACGACAAATTTTTTATACACTTTTTCAACTATGTATAATTTGTATTAAATTTCTAAACGTGCTAGGGAACATTTGAATCTTAAGAAGGTGCAGTGCAATTCAAAATATATAACCATCCTAAAATAGTTAACAAATAGTATTTGACATTTAAAGACTATGAAAGGAGATATTAAAACAAGTAGTTAACTCACTGCCTAAAAGTGAGAGAAAAAAAAAAACAAAAAAAACAAACTGAAACAGATATTGAACAGTTTTATGTCACAAAGAACTTATAACAGTGATTTGATCTTCTTATCCCACAACAGATTTAAGCAGTTAACAGTTCAGTGCCTTCAGTGCCATCACTGCCGTGAAAAAAAATGGTCCACCTGTCCAAGTCACAAGCCTCAAGCCGTGAACAAAATTGAACCAACTGTCCAAGTCACAACCCACAACCCGAAAAGAGAGAGGAAGCCAGAAGTAGGGCAAAGAGAGAGGAATAAGACCTACCTTTTGAGAAATGCTGCTGGAGGTGACCTCTGGTTGCGTGGGTGGTTGTCAGTGGTCGCCCGCTTCTCTCTCTGTGTCTGTGAGTCTACCCCCTCTTCACAAATCTGTTGGAGGTGAGTGGCCGGTGGACGCAAGTGGTCGCCGGAGTGGCCGGTGGTCGTGGCTGGTCTCCCGGCTCTCTCTCTCTCTCTCTCTTCCCCCTCTTCACATGAGAGATGAGAGATTTGCCAGATTACTTTTCCATTTACGTTTTGACCCAAAAAACTTCTGTTACTATGTTTTAACCCCCAAAATTTCTTTTTAAAATTACTTTTTCACCCCACAAGTATCCGATACGCAAACGATCTGTAGCCTATCTGCACCCGATAGTTAGGAAATAAAAATATTTAAAGAACAATTCAGGACACGCACCCGACCCTGGTGCTTCACCCATTTTGAAGCACCCATGCTTCAGAGGTGACATCCCATGTCATGGGCGCGACGTGTTACATATGCTCCAAATATCTGTAGGAATGTACCAAGAAATATCGCTCTTCTTGGAAGATTTTCCTGGGACAATGAAACAAATTAGGATGAAAATACTATAATGGCGGTACGAATTAGGTCGGGTCCGGTTTTGGAGTTGGGCGCGGGGGGCACGGGGATCATTAAGGCAGTGCCCCAAAGAGAACAATATTGCAACCTCAACGAGGTTTAAAATACTCAAAATTAAGGGCAACCGCTCGGGTGTTTTTACTTCCATATAAGTGTTTGTAATAAGTGCAAATAGGAACTCTATTTCGACCAGATTCATACACTGAAAAACTACATAATCAAAGTAGAAAACTCTTATCCTTGCATAGTACAAAATACTACCAACTACTCATAGTTCTTGGATTCAGGTGCACTGAATCCATAAACTAGTACTCTATATGAGGTTACATAGCAACCGCAATCCCGCTTATTTGATTCGCGTGAATGTGCCATGAATCAAGTTGGATCAGCGGTCGGCCTGATTACACGGTATTTCCCTTCTCTACGATTGTTTCTTCGAACATGATCCCATACACGTGCACTGTGAGTTCTTTTCATATCCCACCTTGAGATTTATTCTCTCCAGTACTCAAATGGGTTTTTCATCTTTTCAAGTCCAAAAAAATTGTGGATACTAGCCACTTGAATCTGCTCACAATTTTCTACAAGGTATTGATGTCATCCTTTGAATTTGAAATTTATATGGTACGGTATTTGTTTGAACCTACGTTTACTACCAGAAGCAATACTTTGATGGATCAAGTAGCAGTCATTGAAAACTACCAGATCAGTGCGATGATAATAATATTAATTATCAGCCAATGGCAACCTCCAGTATTGAAAACTATCATGATTTTGGCAGTTCTAATTCACGTTTCAATATTCCAAGAGCGAATACTTTTCCTGCATTGGTTGACTCAGACTCACCTGAGCGTCCCAATGATATTGACCAAATGGCATACGAAATCAACCAAGTTACCAGTACTGATGTTTTTATCCTTGTTCATCTACTTACAACCAAATTTGGTGCTGGTTTGTTCAAAGTACTTATGGATTATGATGGAGCAACTGAGTCCTACTGCAGAGTTCTCATAGAGTACGTTTGCTATATTCAAGTGCAACTGCTATAGCTATATTCATCTAGAGGTGTTAAGCTGTTTATCATCCTGGCTTCGAGCTATTCTGTTGGACCTCCCCTATAGTATTGTCGCTGCAGTTGAGTTTAACCACCAAGTTCGGGATTGATTGGTGTGGTTGCTCTACGCCAAGGAAACAAAAATATCGAACCATGGACGAAGAACCGCGTGAGAGAAAAGCCTCTTGGCTAGTGATTGCGAGCCCCCAATTCTTGACTAGATTATGTATAGATTTCTTATGTTCCAAGAGTAGAACGTTTTGCAATTTTGTTCCTTGCAGCCAAGCATCTTCTCCCCCATGGCCAGTCGCCTCGTAAGAAACTATTTCACTTGATCTATGTATCAAGAGATTAATTTTTGAATCATCTGTACGTAAATAATTCCAAGTTATGAGCTGTCTTTAACATCAATATACCAATATGAAATTGTACAAAAAGTAAAAAGCATTGACTTTTTTGATAAATTATTCAATTTTGTTTGGATAAAATATTAAATTTCTAGTTAAAGGTTACAGAAAATTTTGTTATTTGCTAGTTGTTTTCTTTAATCGAGCTTGACGGAGGAGATATAGTTCCACTATGGTAGTTTAGTTTTAACATGAATAGAGGTAGATTTTGATAGGAATTTTTTTAATAAGCAGAGAGCATGCAAGAGCTGAAGGGTTATTTTATACAATTTTTTATTTTAAGCAAAATTAGAACAACTCTTAAAGTAAAAAAAGCATATATTCAAAAGAGTATTTTAAGGAAAGACGCTTGATGTTTTACGAGAAGTCAAAACATTATTTTTTTTGTTAATAACAATCTAATCCAAAAAGGGTATGTAATGAAGACAAAAAAATTAAGTGAAAAACAGCTCCAATCACCACTAATCTTTTATGAAGACTTCAATTTACAAAGAGCATTTTAAGGGGAAAAATAAAGATTAGTTGTTTAGTCTTATCTATGCTTTTATGTATTGCATAGATATGGATATAGACAAACATATAAAAAAAATTGAAAAAAAAAAGCAACTATTGTACTTAAAAAACGCAACCCGTATTCCAAAAGATGCCCATCCTTAATTCAATAACAAGAGCACATCAACAAAATTTGAGAAGAACATTACCAAAATAAGATAACTAGATGTGTTCAGTTCTTAATACCATATATGTATGTGATTTACAACACTGAATACAAGTCACCAGTATGGACGGCACCACAACATGTCACGTCGCTTTCTCATGGCGTTACCACTTCCATTGTCAAGAGCCCCAAAACCGCAGTTTTCTTCTTTTCACTTGGATATCGAAAGACAACCTTAGTTTCAACAAACTCGAATATTGAAAAAGAATAAATTAAGGAAACAAGTTTAACAGCGTATTAAAAGACACCCTTACATCATCAAACTCGTTATTGAAAAATGATATTTTAAGGAAACAAGCTTAGTACCGTAATATTTTAGTACCGTGTGTTAGGGAAATGGTCTTACGAGTATACTCAAGTCTAAACGGTGTTAGTTCAAAATAAAATGAACCCGGATTAAATGGAAAGAGTACTTTGTAGGAAAAAAAGTTAAACCATCTAACCACATCCGTCCTTTTGTACATAGTATTGCTACACATATCGATAATCCAAGAGCAAAAACACATCGAAAAATTTCGACAGGAACATTACCAAGAGCCCCAGAACCGCAAGTTTTCTTCTTTCCTTTGATCTTCAACTTTAGTCACCACTTGAAACCGAAAAAAAAGAAAAAGAAAAAGAAAAAGAAAAAAACGACAGCAATAACTTTAGTCAACACTTGGACATCGTTTCCGTTACTTGAAGATGCTCTTTCATACCCATTTACCTGCTAACAAGGAAATGGAAGTTTCATCCAATGCTGGAGTCGAAGTAACATGGATATAGGAATGCGAAATTCCAGTACACATGGTGTTAGATAGAATTGACCCAGATGAATGCAACTCCTATGCATGAAGATGTAGTACAACACAATTTTCTATGACATGTTCATGACAGTTTTATGAACCAAGTAGTATGTTATTGACAAGTTCAAGACAACCTTATCAACACGACAAGCATCTTGATTAGCGACTTTCGACCCGTGCATGAGAATAATGTGAAAAAGAATATGTTACCGGAGGGAGCAATACTGAAAGCCGTTCTTTGACTTGGAGCTCTTGCCAATTCAACTTCTCCCACCAAACTCTATCCACTTCAATGGATATTAGCTTCCTTGGGTTACTGTTGGTGAACGGTAACTCGTTGACATTGGAACACCCGCTTATCTCGAGCTTCTCCAAAGAGGGCCACTTTAAAGACTTATCTGAGCAAATTCTTTATAAATTTTGCATGTCATGAACTATTAGTTTCTTCAAGTTAGGAAGGACACCAGGATCTAGTACAACACTCGAGCAGATACTGATAATATCTTCAACTCCATGGCACTCTCTAATTTCTAAATGTTGGATCTTGGAAAGTTGTTCAATTAAACCATCAGAAAGAATCATAATCAACTTCGGGCATTTGATAAGAACTAGAGTCATCAGATTGGACAAACTTCAAAGCTGCCCGTTGAGGGGGCCACTCCAAATACTTTCCAGTTCTGGCAAATCCTTCATGTATAGCCGCTTCATGTTTCTTAGTGTTAAGCAGTTCATGCCACCGTCCACAATGCTTCTTATATTCTTCCAACTTTCAACTTGGCAATGTTGGACCTGGTTCATGCCAACTGTCTCAAAATCGGATAGAAATTGATGTTCATGGTTAAACAATTCAACTGCATCTGCTTTATCAAGTACTCTGAAAACCGGAGGATCACTCCATTTTCCATTGCAATATTTCACAAACCTATTGTATCGGTCAGGCGTGGGAATTTGAGGGTTTGAGATCTTGCAGTCAATGAAAACTTGAAATTTGTCACAGTGAGGAGTCTTGTTTATTTTCTCAAGAAAAGTTGTAAGATTGTCTTCACTGGGAAAACGGATTTTTGGAGTAGCTGCCACGACGTCTATAACAACTTCAGCCTCATTAAGAAAACAAAGTCAAACAATTTTCAGCTTTTCCATTGTCGCTGTGTTTGTAGTGACACTAGATATCATCTTATTGCGGTCTTGATATTTGGCATCAATGAATAGTTCTTCCAACTTACGAAGCATAGAAATTTCTTTATAATCAAAGAAACAATCTTCCGGATTCGTTTCACGGCCTGAAGAGCTAGTCACAGACAACGATAGGCTTCTGAGATTGATCAAGCTACCGATCTGATGTGGCATACAACTGACAGTGCTGCCACGAATATCAAGCACTTCAAGATGCTCAAGTTTTTCTATTTGGGAAGGGAGACTCACAAAACCACTGCAGCCATTTAGATAGAGCATCTTAAGGCCAACTAGCTTTGAAAAAGAGGGTGGCAGTGAAAAGATTCCGGTACGATACAAGTTCAAAACTCTAAAAGTTTCTCCATATACTCGAAGAATGATGCTGGAATCTTTGTCAGATTTAATTTTCTCTGCAGAAAAAGTGTGGAAAGCACCACACAATCTGGACAGTCTGGTAATCTATTCAAATCGTTGTCTGCCAAGGAGATTCCCTCGTTATCTTTCCAATCCGCCAAAAGTGGAGGCTCCCGTAATGATTCACTTTTTTTCACCAAATATTTACGTTCAACATTAGTTGACACGATAAACAGTGCCGCTTCCCTTATCCATCTCTCCATTCTGACATGTCGGGGTCGTTTACGTGCACCTTCCTCAACTAATAACACCATCTTCAAATGATGTAGTATCTTATCAACTTCGGCATTGCTGCCAAGGAAATCTTGGGCTGACCAACGGTCCAACAAACAATCTTCGTAGATGTCAGTGCCCTCAGTATATAATGTACCATAAAGAAAGCAATTTTTTTGGGCGTCATTTAAGTTATCACAGCTATCTCGCAACAGTTAGTACATTTTCTTCATGGGATGGTCTCCCTTTCTGGACCACCTTATTAAGTTGCTGTATCCTTCTCTCCACCATTCCTCTCCAGGGCCCCTTACTTTGAAGGCAGTGGCCGCCAATTTGATCCTGAGAGGATGAAAATCATATACTTAGACCACTTTGCGCAAATATCTCTTGATATGCGGGTTGTCCCCAAGAATTGGAAAGTTCAGGAAATATTGAAACAATTTCAGCCTCGTCCGCAGAGAACTTCCCCACCTTGATCACCATCTCCACCATTGAGTTACAAACATGGCCCGTAGTAGTTGTCAATACTATCTTACTACCTTGAGTCTCAGGTATTCCAATTTCATCCATATTTAGATCTTGCCTAACATCATCCAGAAGTAGCATATACTTCTTATCTTTCAAGCTATCCCTGATCGTTTTGGCAACCTCGTCAACACCGTTAATATCTCGTATCAATCTTTTGGCGATGGCCTGCTGCAGTTCCTGAGTGCTTATATTTCCCTTGTTACCCCCTGTTGACACCTTCAGCCAGATTACTATTTCAAATGTTTCACAAACTTGGCTGTGGTCATTTAAGTTCTGCATTATTGTTGTTTTTCCGGTCCCCAGTGCTCCATGGACCCGAATCCCTTTAACTCCGTCTTCATTTAGCCAGAGGAGTATCTGCACAAGTGGCCTTTGAAGTGTTGGAAAGTCTTTGATATCTGGTGGTGTAATCGTAACGACGCGTTCCGGTTCTCTATCTACCAAAATGCTCCTAAACTGGCGCTCCTCCTCCAAAAGGTGTATTATAACCGAGGCCTTCTCTTTCATTTTGTCACTCAATTTTGAACGCGACCAGAAAGACCGATACTTTGACTTCTTGATTTGGATTCCATATGGAGTCTCGAAACCTTCCACTTCGTCTTCAATTTTCTGGACCTTCCCGACCCAAGTAATGTACGGTTTAGACGGCCTCTTTGTCGCTTTGTGGTTCTGGACTTCAATCTCAAGTTCGTCCCTTATCGAAACTAGGGTATCGATTGCATACTTCAGAACCTCGTGGACTTCCTCTAACCTTTTTGAGTTGGAAATTTTTTGCCTGAGTGGGTCATAAAATGACGTCTTAGCTTGAGAGGCTGCCCCCAGCACAGAAGCTGCTGCTGCTACTTCTGCAGCCATCAATGGAATGCAGAACCTAGAGCACATACAGACAAAGAATCAAACAATTACACGAGTGAAGAACTAGACCAATTTTGTCTGATGCCCAGTGTGTAAGAAAGGTAATACATTAAGCTGAGACCTCAACTACATTGATTCTTCAGTACGTGTAAGTTATTTCTTCCAATATAGAGGTTGTCGACCCCCAGATCTAACATTGGGTTGTGTTGGCTACAACTTACAAGTTACAAGAGGCCTAAACCCCGTTACTTTCTGCCGGACTAGAGTGAAGTTTGATGATGTAATCAACCTGTATTCTATATTACTAGTCCAGATTAAAAGTTATTTATTTTAATAGCTTTGAATTACATAAAAATATCTCTATCGTACAATTTTATAAAAGGTTAATCACTCACAATAAAAATACCATAAAAATGTTTTGTTCAAAACTTTACCAACATAAAACTAGTTGAATTTAACTCAGTCTCACATGCTTAAGGTTATAACTTTACACTATTTATATAATATATCTCATATGAAATTTGCATATTATGATATTTCTACGTTTAACCAATGCAACTGAATAGGATAACCCAAAACCTTGGCATAAGAAAATCATTGACCAAAATTTTTAACCAACATATTTATTAAGTTAGATTCATTTTTGAATTTACCAAGGCTGGTAATTTAGTTGAAATCTGAATTAACCATGCTAACTTTATTTTGTTTTATACGTAACTTTACAATTAAATTCTAAAATAACTCCTTTGTCCTACACATTATCGCTTATCATAATACTATGCATGCAATGTGAAATAAAATTTACGAACACTATATGTTAAATACAAAAGTGCGGCTAAAGGTCAATACTATCTTGGATGGGGTTCTTATCTCTAAATTAATTTATTTCTATTTTGATAAACCTTATATAATTTGAAAGCTATTTTCAAATAATCTAAAACTCTTCCCAATCAATGCACTAATCTTTTTTGTTGGTGTCCTTATTTTGACAATTACAACTTTGAAAAACTTACTCTAAGATGATAATAGATAAAAAAAAAAAAAAAAAATATAAATAACTTTTGATATAATAACACAAAATAATGATCTAACAATTGATTTAAATGTGAAAAAGGCCTTTATTTTTAAACTTAATTTTTTTCATGGGAATAATATTAGAACTTAATATGACTATTGAGTCTTAATAGATTAGTATGTTGAAAATATGTGTGTGTGTGTGTAGAGAGAGAGAGTTTCTTTTCAATCTATAGAGTTTTTTTAACGCATATAATTGAAAATAAAGTCTTAATATATTATTGATTTAGAACTTTAAAATGCTTAATTAAAACTGAAGTAGTAATAAAATAAGGACACCATCAGAAAAAATTGGTTTAATTTTTTTCTTCCGAACAAAGTTTATTTGATTTAGTTCAGGTTTTATCCACTATATTGCTGCAAAACCTTTGTAAAGTAATAATGTTAGATTTATAAGAGCATCTATCAATCTACACCCATGTGTGCATGTTTACGCTTTACACCTTATTTCTTAACTAAAAGATAAACAAAATTCTGCCATTGCCTTTTTTATGTCAAAGTACGATATAAGAAAAACTTCCTTAGATTTATTGTCAAACGTTATAAGGTTTTAATATTACATGCTATTTTCAAGAGTAATTAATAATCTATTCATCTATTATAAATCTCATATGTGATTCTTGTTTTTCTTCTCTTTTTTTTTTCATTTATGCAAGTTTTGGTTTTCATGTTATCTAGGATATTATATTGGATTAATTGTGCTTTAAAATGTTAACAAATGATAAAATTAAAGATCTTTTAAAACAATAATTTGTCTATAGTATAAAAGTTAAATATGAATTTTAAATAGTACCTAATTTTTCTTATTAAATCTCTTAAGTAATTTTCATTTCACTGGTGATTATTTCATATTAGAGAGTTTTTTCGATATATAATATTGACTAAAATGACATTTTTCAGGTTATTCTTGTTGACTACAATGAGCTAGTAAAATTTAGTAAATATATTTATGTTAACAATTATAGAGTGGAGATTAGTTCATATAATTATTATTGCATGCATGCAGCAATGACCAGTTATAGTTATAATCGATTATATTATAGCCAAAATTAAGTTCCAAAATTTACAATTAGTCTAATATCTACTAATTGGTCTTATTATTCATGTAAACTTAATCAACTACAAAAATGATAAATTTACATTGGTTATTACGATCCTATTAAAAATAAATTATTAGTCCATCAGCGATTATGATAAGTTTTGTAAAATTACTTAAAACAAATTCATTTTGAAGATTATATATTTTCTCAGCTATACTAATAAGAATACATGAATCTTATCATTTCTTTTTTAAATTTCATTTTGATTTGTTAACTAAATTCTTATATATTGGATATAACCAGTTTGGTGATTTTGAGGTCTTATTTAAAAATGTTGATTATCTTATGTATAGTACGTATATAGCATGTATATGAACGTCATCTTTTTTTTTCTTTCTAAATCTAGTATGTTAGTTTTGTTCTTCATATATATGAATTTTTATATTCACGTTAAGGAGTGGTTTTAAGAATACAATAGTAAAAGATTAAGTCATAATAAGTTAATTTATTGATTAGGTTGAGCACCAAAATGTATAGAATTAACTTTTCAATTATGCAACCCTCGTATTCTTGAAAAAGTAATCAAATTTAAAAATAAGGATCCTATCAAAATTTAAATTAACCGTAAGCTCCTTTTTTGTTCTAAGTCTCATAAGTTGTTTAGTCTCAATCATAACATTAATTTTTTCTTCTAAATTGAAAGTATTTTTTTTCGTTTTTTAATTTATATGAGTTTTTATAGTCATATTAAAGAATGATTGTCAAAATATAACAGTCAATATCAAATCCTAATAAGTTAGTATATCCCCCTCTCGGTCTATGATACTTTAGTGGGAGAAAAATCCCGAATTTTGTATTGGGCTAAGAATCCAATTTTGGATTCAAAAACTAGCGGTTCACCCTATCAATCCTCTAGGGGCCCAAAGAAGTCAAAAATACTAGCTTGGCTCATTATTGACGGGGATGTAGCTATCCATATATCCGTCTTCTCCTTTATTGATGTATGAAGTATTTGAAATACGGGAAAAAATGGGCTAGAAATATGAGCTCTAAAGTATTCATTTGATTGAGTTTTAGAATGATTAGAATTGGTTTTCGAATTATATAGGACTTACAGCCTCAATACCCCTACAAACTTAATTAAATATAAAAATGAAGATCCTATCAAAATTAAAATTAATTATTAGACCAGGTTTTTATTCCAAAACTCATAAGTTACTTGTTTTGGGTCTATAGATTTTAAGTTTTATATTAGATAACACTTTTAAGTACATAATTATCAAAATAAAGTCTTAATATATTAGTATATTGATTAGGTAGCTGAGTTTTAGAATGATTAGAATTAATTTTTAAATACACTAAGACTTAGTAATATAGAAGTTAATTAATCTTAAAATAAGGACTCTATAATCTGATGATGTGTCATTAAATAAACGATAATGATGATATGTCCCGTAAATAAGTTATCAATGTCTTTTTCGCTTCGCTTATTATATATTATATAGATATAGATTAGATCATAATTCACGTTGTAGCAAACCGCCTCTCAAAATTTTAAATCAGAAAAGTTTCAAATTCGGGTCGCCGTCTTATTTTGGGGTTAATAGTAAATTAACATGGGAAAAACAAGAAAAAACCCGTTATGACTCTTAATTTTCCAATTTACCAACTTAGGCTTCTAATCATATGAAATCGAAACTTTGGAACCAAGGACTAAATCATATAATGGGAAGGTGTTAGGCACCCCTTAATACCCTAATGGGTTTTGATCCCGGTTAATTCGAACCCAACATCAGAGGTCAAGTGGCCTGCGTACCCAGTCTGACTAACCGGTATCAAAACCACGTAGTTTTGACCAACCCTGCGGGAAAACTTCGGTCATGTCTCCTAGTGACCTAAATGGACTCGATTTCTTCTAGTTAAGTGCCGTGATAATACTTTCTAACTAACACTTATCGTTGTCTTAGAATTTCCTCTTGACCTAGTTGGGTTTAAGTGTTAGATTGGGGCCAGAATGGCTCCACGATGCAATAGTAAAGGCTTGCGATTATGGTCTAGAAGCACTCTTTCTATAAGCCTTTCTTCCTCCAATCTTTTTTCTCTCCTTATGAAGCACCAAAATGGCCTTTCTATAGAGACCTGGAGTAGGAAAAATGACACAGGAGATCACTTGGTCATACATATTACTTTAAATAGAAATAAAAATAAGGTGAAAGACGTATATTGCTTTACGATCGGTTTAAATGCTTACTCGCCAGTTTATAAAAGCTTACCGACCAATTTAAAAGCTTACCAACCCCCAATCAGTTCTTCTCCCTTAATTGATATGATCTAGGGATGAAAACAAAGTAAATTATATGCGATAAATCAGGATTTTCCACATAAATCGCATCCAAATCAGACCTTTAACCTTCTATCCAATATAGAATCTAACCCAAGTTAAGCCTAGACTAAGTAGAGTAGCTAACTAAACAAGACTGGTTATTGGACTGCCTTAATAAATAACAATGAATTTTTTATATATTACAAGGCCTACCCCAACAACAACAACAACAACAACAATAAACTACAAAATAACCAATAAGAAACTACAAAAATGGGGTGTCTATAGAACCCCTCAGTGAGGGACCTCGCTGCAAGCGAACATCACTAAAAACAACATATTTTTATAGTGAAGGACGGTAAAGACCATAAAGTCTACGACCGATGCCAAGGCTCACACATATATGAGGTTGGATCTTTGTAAGGCTTCCAAAGTATTCCAAGGAAAGGAATCAGACCAGCCAAGTTTGGATAATAGAGATCTCACTCAAAGCTGGAGCGTACAGTAACGACAATTGTTCATCGAGCAATATTAACAAGGAGAGTGAGATTGGACCTCACCTGAAGCCGGAGCCGGAGCCAACAGTAATAATGATTGGTCGCTAGATGAAGGGCACATTCCTAGAAGTCGGAGCCAACAGTAACAAGGATTTGTCGTCTACAAAAACTAAAAGGAAAAAACTTGCGCTTAAGAGTCAGAGTTAAAAGTAACAACGATTGATTGCTCAAGCACAAGGCATACCCTAGAAACTAGACACAAAAATAACAACAACTGCTCGTCTAGGGATACTGAAAAGGTATAAAATTTATCAAGTGTCGGAGCCAACAGTAACTATGATTTGTTGCCAAACAAAGGGCACATTCCTAGAAGCTAGAGCCAAACAACGATTGGTCGCTTATGGATATTGATAAGAGGAACTCATACCTAAGAGCTAGAGCCAATAGTAACAATGATTGATTACTTAGGCAAAAGGCGCACCGTTAAATGGCGGAGCCAATAGGTCGATCATGTTGGTCATCGAGAGATATTGAAAATGGTCCTGTCTAAGAGCCAGCGCAAAGACTAATGACAACCGGTCACAAAGACAAGGGAAGCATAGCTAGATGACATAACAAATAGCTAGGTCGTGCTGGTCGTCCAACACACTGGAAATCGACTTTGCCTTGTGCCAGCACTAACAGCCTAATCATGTTAGTTACTAGAAAAAGTACACCCCCTAGATATCGATCCAGCAACTCAATCGTGTTAGTCGTTTAGCCATAAGGAGGAAGTATAACTAGATGCCGGATTCAACACCTCAATCGTGATAGACGTCTAGGTATACCGAACACATGACTAAGAGCCGGAACTAACGTGTGAAAGCGGCTTGTCGCTAAATCACATGGTAAATGAGGAACCTAAGAGCGAGAGCCAACAACACATGAAAGCAGTTAGTCACTTAGGAACATCAAGGATTCATATCTAAGAGCCAGAGCCAACAGTGCTTGAAAGCGGCTAGTTCTTAGGCACAAGTAGGGAAGCATAAGGACCATAAAATCTACGACTGACGACATGACTCACGCAAATATGAGGTTAAACTCCTGGCATCATTGTGATGACTCCACTAGGGAGGTGAATATCGCAGTGCAATTCGTCCTTGTTTGACCCACACAAATTACCATGCCTTAACAACACAGGACTACCGGCCAATACCTCAACCCAAACATCCTAGAGGAGCACACCTCAGGAATAAAATGAGATCAGTGTGGTCCGACTCTGAGCTCCCCTGGGTATCGAAGACATACCCATCATTGTCTTAATCATCAATGTCGCGATCGAGCCCCTCACTCCCACCATCGACCTCCACGACTCTCAATCATCTCTCATGGCATCTCATAGGCCTCAGAGCTCCCTACCCTGGCCTGCTGCTCACCTCGTCCCTACCGAAGCTCGAGGGTTGGCCTCTACTGCACAAATTTAACCTTCAAGGCCTCGGCTATTTCTCAATACCATCCACGTCCCAGTGTCGCGACCACCGCTACCTTGGTCCTCTAGGCCCTTGGCGGTAGGACTTACGGCACCTCTGAATAGGGCGCCTGGCGTGTTGGCCACAACTACCACCGGTTATACACCTCAGGTCGCCCTTGGGCAGGTGCTACAGCAACTCCCCCTTAGTACCACCATGCGCGCCTTTCCATTGCTTGGAGAACCTCAAACATGCATAAACCTATTGAGATAGAATCTAACTCCAATATGGTGTTACAAAACGCAGCAACAACGAAGCAATATATCGAAGAACAAAAATAAGAAATTTAAAAAAAAATGCACAACATAAGAATTACGAGATTCACCAATATGGCTACGTCCTCAGAGTATGACAAGATCTCGATTTCACGATTTAGCAGTGTTATAACCAAAAACCCTAGCTCCCACTCTTTGTTGTCGTTTTCTCTTCTGACTCAAAAAACAATACATGACCACTTATAAATATTTAGAGTTAAGTGGTGACCTACTCTAAATAACATATGTGGGACAAGATGACTTATATACTTAGGGCTAAGTTACGACCTTCTATCAATAACCAATATGGGACACCCACACAAAAACCAGTTTTCGGGTCACTATGTACATTGTAATAATGTCTACGGACTAAAATCAGGCTCCACATAAAAATCTCCCACTTGGAGACTGATAAAACTCCAGTGCTGAAACCAACAAATGCTGGTTATACTCATCTAAGAAGCATCGACGAAGACTAATCAAAGTTGAACATAGGCTCAACTTCGGCTTTGATTTGTATGTAATGCATTCGTCCCCTCAGTTGGGTGGATTTTGATGGATATTGTACATACTTGTGACATTGTAAAAATTTGTGTTATAGTAGATGGAAATATGAGATCATTGTAGATGGTTTACTGATTAGAATTAAATAATTTCTGATGGATTAGCATTGGATGGATAGGGTTGATTGTGGATAAATTTAAATATTTTGGTGCGAATTGAATTACAGGAAGCAAGTTTGGATAGTTAAAGACATTGCAAAAATTTGTGTAGATGGAAATACTCCGTATGAGATTATTGTAGATGGATTACTGATTAGGATTAAATAATTGTTGATGGATCAGCATTGAATGGATAGGGTTGATTGTGGATAAATTTAAATATTTGGTGTGAATTGAATTACAAGAAGCAAGTTTGGATATTTAAAAAATAAAAAAGAATTTAACAGGGACGTCTATTTTACCGGTGGACTTTATGGATATTCCATCCCTAAAAGTACAAGGAAATAACGGGGACGTCATTTTCAGCAACAGATATCCCTCGCTAAAAGTCCTTTGAATTATTACCAACAAACTTCTAACGATGGACAGTCCATGGCTAAAAGTACAACTACATCGACGAACTTTTTGCGATGGATGTTCGGTCGCTAGAAGTCTTTCTAAATTGAATTTTGACAAAATAAAAAAAATGAAAAAACCCGTTAAATACAAAATTTTCCATCGCTAAAAATAACTAAATTCCGTCGGACGGACTCCCTAATTCTGTCGCTAATCTTTTAGCGATGAAATTTTTACCAACAGACTTTTACCGACGATGGTCCATCGATAAAAGTATTTGGCGACGGATTAACTATCTTTAACGACCGAATACTCCGTCGCAAAAGGTGGTTATTGTTGTGGTGTTAGTACCATATTAAGTTATTGTAAAAGTTAAACATACATACGTAAATAGGCCAAGTCTAGTAGCTTATGCTTTAATTTAAGGTCGATTTGGACATATCATGTACGTATATGCGGACCGTCTTTATGGTGGCACTTCGCTTCATATTAATCTTGCAAACACCCATAGACCCCGAACACGTGCATGCTTGCCAAGATTTACAGAATCTCACTCAAGAAATAGACAAAAGATGTTGTGGTCAAGGCCGCGTGAATCTTTGGAGGTAAGGAGCATACTGTGTTGGGGGCCAAGATGAATCTTTGCAAGATTGTGTCCAAGAATGACCATGAGCTTCTAGCGAGTCAGGCTGAACCATGCATGGCACCCTTGAATCTTGATAACTGCAATACACCAAAGTAGGTCTAGGGCACTCCATGGTTCTTTTGCGTGTTAAAGTTACCAACTGGATTGTTCTTGTGCTCATTAACGTTACTAATTGATTTAAAAGTTTGAACTGTTAGAGAATAAGGACTTAACAGTGTTATCATGCATAACAATCTCCTTCGCATGCGAGGTCCTAATTGCACGTGAAGAAACAGATCAATGAGAAAGGTGCACCACTACCACTACCAAGTGCATATAAATTGAGTGCAAATTGCACGGTAATACATGTGGATCAAATATGCAAGCGCAAAGAATTTAGACCCAAGATTTAACTAAATCAGAGCTCTCATACAATGTTAAAGTTACCACGTGCTCTGACGCCGTGTTAAATTTAAACAACGTGATCATTATAACAGTGCTAGTGCTGATGAAGTAACTGGTCATGTAGCCACACACAACGAATGATGTCAAACTTAATCTAAGCTAAGCTGGCAAAAGCCGGCAAATAGAATCGGGACATTGCCCCGCCAATGAAAATCGGTGCCATCACATATTATATGCGTGACATCGTGGGGATTAAAAAGGGCTTTGAGCCTTCAACGGATCTGGAATTGGTGGCCGGATGAAGGCCGCTGAGACGAGCTGCTTGGGGCTTACAAGGAATCAGCTCAATTACGGTGATCCAGGCGCCCACGCTCACTCACACGCGCACATAAGCAGATGTCAGTTTCATTCAGCCGTCTTAAATCTAAATCTAAATCTAAATCTAAATCTAGATGATCATAATAAGACTACCTAAAACGAAGCCTTCCATCTGTTGTAGAATAGCCACTCCGGAAGCACCCAGGAGTTGACATGTGGAACTGGTGACGCCAAGATCCCCATACAAGGTGGGGAAATAGGATATTAGTGTCAACGTATAGAAGATTTAGTTGGTCATGATACGAATGACGACTAATGTACCCAACAATCATCTTTTGGCAACAGCTCGGATCACAATCAAGATATATAGCTTCATCGGACAGTAAACAGTTTCTAGCGCTCTATATAAGTCTGTGTTTTGTGCCAATGTGAATGCTTCCAGTTAGTGATAAGGAAGGAGTAGTAAAATCTAATCGTGGGCAAAATATATTGCATTTCAGTATCTATCTAACACTAGCTAGCCACAGAAATTTCTTTGAAGTAAAACCTGACAAAAGCCTAGTGAATACCTTCTTCAAAGCACGCCTAGCATCCGGATATCCATGAGTGCCAGCAATAGGAAATTCAGCTCTGAAGCTCTTTTCTTCATTTCTCAGAGATAGTTGTTTTGCTTTCCATCGCACTCCACTAAGAACAGATCCACAAGGAACAAAGAATATATGAATTATTAAAGCAAGAGGCAGGTCAATTACCGGCTGCGTGTAAATGCCCAGTTTTTCCACACTTTTGAGGCCTACAAGACTTGACTTCTCATCCTAGACTCAGTATGGCAGCACACCAAAGCCAGACAGAAGAATCTCTCCTAGATACTCTGGCAGGGAAAATATCAGGAAGTAGGGTCAGGGGCCGAGCCCATCCATAAGTGATAAGTCCAAAAGTATATCTCCTAGTTATTTTGGCATGGAACAATATCAGGATAGTCGTGTCGGGGACGTTGTACAAGCAGGTAGTCGTCCCTTAGGACTTGAAGCTTTTTTTATCTCTATGTAACTGCATTCAAAGTCATAAGCTGCCACAAAAAATATCACGCGCACCTTGTCATAAGCTCTGGCCTTGTTGTTCAGTCGGGTTGACTGCCTCGAATTGGCTGAAAGACGCTCTAGACAATCTGTTCATTGAGCATTGGCAAGGATATTTAGGCACAAGGAATAATTTTTTTTTATTTTAGAATATTTAAAAAATATATACCTGAATAAGTTTTTGTTAGACATAATATACATGAAGTAACCAAAAACCAAAAAGAGAGACATATTAATTGGATGACATCTCCGTCCAAGTGAGCTACCACAAAGGAAGAAATTTTTTTATACAATCACACGTGACAAGTTTCTAATTAACGAATGCAAGAATTCGTCGGTGTGTACATGTGGCCCTTTTTGCTTGCACCTTACTTATTAGATAAAAAGAAGTGGAATGTAAAATGAGTACCCCAATTAAAAAGTGATCAATATATAGAACAAAAAATTCCAAAAAATGGGTACTCCACATAATTGCATGTGCATTCACATGGCAGAGTTGTTCTAGCTTTGTGTGAGACCTTTTTTTTTTTCCTTCAATTTTTTTTTTTGGATAAACATGATGATTTAGATTACTTAAACATATACTTGAGTTACACAGTATGGGGTGACTCTCCCACTTATATCATTTTGCAACAAGTTTAA
>JAVXUO010000114.1:0-243673 GCA_033065855.1 Escallonia rubra
GCTATTTTCAAATAATCTAAAACTCTTCCCAATCAATGCACTAATCTTTTTTCTAATCTTTTTTGTTGGTGTCCTTATTTTGACAATTACATCTTTGAAAAACTTACTCTAAGATGATAATAGATATCCGTAGATACAAAAAATATAAATAACTTTTGATATAATAACACAAAATAATGATCTAACAATTGATTTAAATGTGAAAAAGGCCTTTATTTTTAAACTTAATTTTTTTCATGGGAATAATATTAGAACTTAATATGACTATTGAGTCTTAATAGATTAGTATGTTGAAAATATGTGTGTGTGTGTGTAGAGAGAGAGAGTTTCTTTTCAATCTATAGAGTTTTTTTAACGCATATAATTGAAAATAAAGTCTTAATATATTATTGATTTAGAACTTTAAAATGCTTAATTAACTGAAGTAGTAATAAAATAAGGACACCATCAGAAAAAATTGGTTTAATTTTTTTCTTCCGAACAAAGTTTATTTGATTTAGTTCAGGTTTTATCCACTATATTGCTGCAAAACCTTTGTAAAGTAATAATGTTAGATTTATAAGAGCATCTATCAATCTACACCCATGTGTGCATGTTTACGCTTTACACCTTATTTCTTCACTAAAAGATAAACAAAATTCTGCCATTGCCTTTTTTATGTCAAAGTACGATATAAGAAAAACTTCCTTAGATTTATTGTCAAACGTTATAAGGTTTTAATATTACGTGCTATTTTCAAGAGTAATTAATAATCTATTCATTTATTATAAATCTCATATGTGATTCTTGTTTTTCTTCTCTTTTTTTTTTCATTTATGCAAGTTTTGGTTTTCATGTTATCTAGGATATTATATTGGATTAATTGTGCTTTAAAATGTTAACAAATGATAAAATTAAAGATCTTTTAAAACAATAATTTGTCTATAGTATAAAAGTTAAATATGAATTTTAAATAGTACCTAATTTTTCTTATTAAATCTCTTAAGTAATTTTCATTTCACTGGTGATTATTTCATATTAGAGAGTTTTTCGATATATAATATTGACTAAAATGACATTTTTCAGGTTATTCTTGTTGACTACAATGAGCTAGTAAAATTTAGTAAATATATTTATGTTAACAATTATAGGGTGGAGATTAGTTCATATAATTATTATTGCATGCATGCAGCAATGACCAGTTATAGTTATAATCGATTCTATTATAGCCAAAATTAAGTTCCAAAATTTACAGTTAGTCTAATATCTACTAATTGGTCTTGTTATTCATGTAAACTTAATCAACTACAAAAATGATAAATTTACATTGGTTATTACGATCCTATTAAAAATAAATTATTAGTCCATCATCGATTATGATAAGTTTTGTAAAATTACTTAAAACAAATTCATTTTGAAGATTATATATTTTCTCAGCTATACTAATAAGAATACATGAATCTTATCATTTCTTTTTTAAATTTCATTTTGATTTGTTAACTAAATTCTTATATATTGGATATAACCAGTTTGGTGATTTTGAGGTCTTATTTAAAAATGTTGATTATCTTATGTATAGTACGTATATAGCATGTATATGAACGTCATCTTTTTTTTTTTTTCTAAATCTATTATGTTAGTTTTGTTCTTCATATATATGCATTTTTATATTCACGTTAAGGAGTGGTTTTAAGAATACAATAGTAAAAGATTAAGTCATAATAAGTTAATTTATTGATTAGGTTGAGCACCATAATGTATAGAATTAACTTTTCAATTATGCAACCCTGGTATTCTTGAAAAAGTAATCAAATTTAAAAATAAGGATCCTATCAAAATTTAAATTAATCGTAAGCTCCTTTTTTTTTTTTTTTCTCATAAGTTGTTTAGTCTCAATCATAACTTTATTTTTTTCTTCTAAATTGAAAGTATTTTTTTCGTTTTTTAATTTATATGAGTTTTTATAGTCATATTAAAGAATGATTGTCAAAATATAACAGTCAATATCAAATCCTAATAAGTTAGTATATCCCCCTCTCGGTCTATGATACTTAAGTGGGAGAAAAATCCGGAATTTTGTATTGGGCTAAGAATCCAATTTTGGATTCAAAAACTAGCGGTTCACCCTATCAATCCTCTAGGGGCCCAAAGAAGTCAAAAATACTAGCTTGGCTCATTATTGACGAGGATGTAGCTATCCATATATCCGTCTTCTCCTTTATTGATGTATGAAGTATTTGAAATACGGGAAAAAATGGGCTAGAAATATGAGCTCTAAAGTATTCATTTGATTGAGTTTTAGAATGATTAGAATTGGTTTTCGAATTATATAGGACTTACAGCCTCAATACCCCTACAAACTTAATTAAATATAAAAATGAAGATCCTATCAAAATTAAAATTAATTATTAGACCAGGTTTTTATTCCAAAACTCATAAGTTACTTGTTTTGGGTCTATAGATTTTAAGTTTTATATTAGATAACACTTTTAAGTACATAATTATCAAAATAAAGTCTTAATATATTAGTATATTGATTAGGTAGCTGAGTTTTAGAATGATTAGAATTAATTTTTAAATACACTAAGACTTAGTAATATAGAAGTTAATTAATCTTAAAATAAGGACTCTATAATCTGATGATGTGTCATTAAATAAACGATAATGATGATATGTCCCGTAAATAAGTTATCAATGTCTTTTTCGCTTCGCTTATTATATATTATATAGATATAGATTAGATCATAATTCACGTTGTAGCAAACCGCCTCTCAAAATTTTAAATCCGAAAAGTTTCAAATTCGGGTCACCGTCTTATTTTGGGGTTAATAGTAAATTAACACGGGAAAAACAAGAAAAAACCCGTTATGACTCTTAATTTTCCAATTTACCAACTTACGCTTCTAATCATATGAAATCGAAACTTTGGAACCAAGGACTAAATCATATAATGGGAAGGTGTTAGGCACCCCTTAATACCCTAATGGGTTTTGATCCCGGTTAATTCGAACCCAACATCAGAGGTCAAGTGGCCTGCGTACCCAGTCTGACTAACCGGTATCAAAACCACGTAGTTTTGACCAACCCTGCGGGAAAACTTCGGTCATGTCTCCTAGTGACCTAAATGGACTCGATTTCTTCTAGTTAAGTGCCGTGATAATACTTTCTAACTAACACTTATCGTTGTCTTAGAATTTCCTCTTGACCTAGTTGGGTTTAAGTGTTAGATTGGGGCCAGAATGGCTCCACGATGCAATAGTAAAGGCTTGCGATTATGGTCTAGAAGCACTCTTTCTATAAGCCTTTCTTCCTCCAATCTTTTTTCTCTCCTTATGAAGCACCAAAATGGCCTTTCTATAGAGACCTGGAGTAGGAAAAATGACACAGGAGATCACTTGGTCGTACATATTACTTTAAATAGAAATAAAAATAAGGTGAAAGGCGTATATTGCTTTACGATCGGTCATCGGTTTAAATGCTTACTCGCCAGTTTATAAAAGCTTACCGACCAATTTAAAAGCTTACCAACCCCCAATCAGTTCTTCTCCCTTAATTGATATGATCTAGGGATGAAAACAAAGTAAATTATATGCGATAAATCAGGATTTTCCACATAAATCGCATCCAAATCAGACCTTTAACCTTCTATCCAATATAGAATCTAACCCAAGTTAAGCCTAGACTAAGTAGAGTAGCTAACTAAACAAGACTGGTTATTGGACTGCCTTAATAAATAACAATGAATTTTTTATATATTACGAGGCCTACCCCAACAACAACAACAACAACAACAACAATAAACTACAAAATAACCAATAAGAAACTACAAAAATGGGGTGTCTATAGAACCCCTCAGTGAGGGACCTCGCTGCAAGCGAACATCACTAAAAACAACATATTTTTATAGTGAAGGACGGTAAAGACCATAAAGTCTACGACCGATGCCAAGGCTCACACATATATGAGGTTGGATCTTTGTAAGGCTTCCAAAGTATTCCAAGGAAAGGAATCAGACCAGCCAAGTTTGGATAATAGAGATCTCACTCAAAGCTGGAGCGTACAGTAACGACAATTGTTCATCGAGCAATATTAACAAGGAGAGTGAGATTGGACCTCACCTGAAGCCGGAGCCGGAGCCAACAGTAATAATGATTGGTCGCTAGATGAAGGGCACATTCCTAGAAGTCGGAGCCAACAGTAACAAGGATTTGTCGTCTACAAAAACTAAAAGGAAAAAACTTGCGCTTAAGAGTCAGAGTTAAAAGTAACAACGATTGATTGCTCAAGCACAAGGCATACCCTAGAAACTAGACACAAAAATAACAACAACTGCTCGTCTAGGGATACTGAAAAGGTATAAAATTTATCAAGTGTCGGAGCCAACAGTAACTATGATTTGTTGCCAAACAAAGGGCACATTCCTAGAAGCTAGAGCCAAACAACGATTGGTCGCTTATGGATATTTATAAAAGGAAGTCATACCTAAGAGCTAGAGCCAATAGTAACAATGATTGATTACTTAGGCAAAAGGCGCACCGTTAAATAGCGGAGCCAATAGGTCGATCATGTTGGTCATCGAGAGATATTGAAAATGGTCCTGTCTAAGAGCCAGCGCAAAGACTAATGACAACCGGTCACAAAGACAAGGGAAGCATAGCTAGATGACATAACAAATAGCTAGGTCGTGCTGGTCGTCCAACACACTGGAAATCGACTTTGCCTTGTGCCAGCACTAACAGCCTAATCATGTTAGTCACTAGAAAAAGTACACCCCCTAGATATCGATCCAGCAACTCAATCGTGTTAGTCGTTTAGCCATAAGGAGGAAGTATAACTAGATGCCGGATTCAACACCTCAATCGTGATAGACGTCTAGGTATACCGAACACATGACTAAGAGCCGGAACTAACGTGTGAAAGCGGCTTGTCGCTAAATCACATGGTAAATGAGGAACCTAAGAGCGAGAGCCAACAACACATGAAAGCAGTTAGTCACTTAGGAACATCAAGGATTCATATCTAAGAGCCAGAGCCAACAGTGCTTGAAAGCGGCTAGTTCTTAGGCACAAGAAGGGAAGCATAAGGACCATAAAATCTACGACTGACGACATGACTCACGCAAATATGAGGTTAAACTCCTGGCATCATTGTGATGACTCCACTAGGGAGGTGAATATCGCAGTGCAATTCGTCCTTGTTTGACCCACACAAATTACCATGCCTTAACAACACAGGACTACCGGCCAATACCTCAACCCAAACATCCTAGAGGAGCACACCTCGAGGAATAAAATGAGATCAGTGTGGTCCGACTCTGAGCTCCCCTGGGTATCGAAGACATACCCATCATTGTCTTAATCATCAATGCCGCGATCGAGCCCCTCACTCTCACCATCGACCTCCACGACTCTCAATCATCTCTCATGGCATCTCATAGGCCTCAGAGCTCCCTACCTTGGCCTGCTGCTCACCTCGTCCCTACCGAAGCTCGAGGGTTGGCCTCTACTGCACAAATTTAACCTTCAAGGCCTCGGCTATTTCTCAATACCATCCACGTCCCAATGTCGCGACCACCGCTACCTTGGTCCTCTAGGCCCTTGGCGGTAGGACTTACGGCACCTCTGAATAGGGCGCCTGGCGTGTTGGCCACAACTACCACCGGTTATACACCTCAGGTCGCCCTTGGGCAGGTGCTACAGCAACTCCCCCTTAGTACCACCATGCGCGCCTTTCCATTGCTTGGAGAACCTCAAACATGCATAAACCTATTGAGATAGAATCTAACTCCAATATGGTGTTACAAAACGCAGCAACAACGAAGCAATATATCGAAGAACAAAAATAAGAAATTTAAAAAAAAAATGCACAACATAAGAATTACGAGATTCACCAATATGGCTACGTCCTCAGAGTATGACAAGATCTCGATTTCACGATTTAGCAGTGTTATAACCAAAAACCCTAGCTCCCACTCTTTGTTGTCGTTTTCTCTTCTGACTCAAAAAACAATACATGACCACTTATAAATATTTAGAGTTAAGTGGTGACCTACTCTAAATAACATATGTGGGACAAGATGACTTATATACTTAGGGCTAAGTTACGACCTTCTATCAATAACCAATATGGGACACCCACACAAAAACCAGTTTTCGGGTCACTATGTACATTGTAATAATGTCTACGGACTAAAATCAGGCTCCACATAAAAATCTCCCACTTGGAGACTGATAAAACTCCAGTGCTGAAACCAACAAATGCTGGTCATACTCATCTAAGAAGCATCGACGAAGACTAATCAAAGTTGAACATAGGCTCAACTTCGGCTTTGATTTGTATGTAATGCATTCGTCCCCTCAGTTGGGTGGATTTTGATGGATATTGTACATACTTGTGACATTGTAAAAATTTGTGTTATAGTAGATGGAAATATGAGATCATTGTAGATGGTTTACTGATTAGAATTAAATAATTTCTGATGGATTAGCATTGGATGGATAGGGTTGATTGTGGATAAATTTAAATATTTTGGTGCGAATTGAATTACAGGAAGCAAGTTTGGATAGTTAAAGACATTGCAAAAATTTGTGTAGATGGAAATACTCCGTATGAGATTATTGTAGATGGATTACTGATTAGGATTAAATAATTGTTGATGGATCAGCATTGAATGGATAGGGTTGATTGTGGATAAATTTAAATATTTGGTGTGAATTGAATTACAAGAAGCAAGTTTGGATATTTAAAAAATAAAAAAGAATTTAACAGGGACGTCTATTTTACCGGTGGACTTTATGGATATTCCATCCCTAAAAGTACAAGGAAATAACGGGGACGTCATTTTCAGCAACAGATATCCCTCGCTAAAAGTCCTTTGAATTATTACCAACAAACTTCTAACGATGGACAGTCCATGGCTAAAAGTACAACTACATCGACGAACTTTTTGCGATGGATGTTCGGTCGCTAGAAGTCTTTCTAAATTGAATTTTGACAAAATAAAAAAAATGAAAAAACCCGTTAAATACAAAATTTTCCATCGCTAAAAATAACTAAATTCCGTCGGACGGACTCCCTAATTCTGTCGCTAATCTTTTAGCGAAGAAATTTTTACCAACAGACTTTTACCGACGATGGTCCATCGATAACAGTATTTGGCGACGGATTAACTATCTTTAACGACCGAATACTCCGTCGCAAAAGGTGGTTATTGTTGTGGTGTTAGTACCATATTAAGTTATTGTAAAAGTTAAACATACATACGTAAATAGGCCAAGTCTAGTAGCTTATGCTTTAATTTAAGGTCGATTTGGACATATCATGTACGTATATGCGGACCGTCTTTATGGTGGCACTTCGCTTCATATTAATCTTGCAAACACCCATAGACCCCGAACACGTGCATGCTTGCCAAGATTTACAGAATCTCACTCAAGAAATAGACAAAAGATGTTGTGGTCAAGGCCGCGTGAATCTTTGGAGGTAAGGAGCATACTGTGTTGGGGGCCAAGATGAATCTTTGCAAGATTGTGTCCAAGAATGACCATGAGCTTCTAGCGAGTCAGGCTGAACCATGCATGGCACCCTTGAATCTTGATAACTGCAATACACCAAAGTAGGTCTAGGGCACTCCATGGTTCTTTTGCGTGTTAAAGTTACCAACTGGATTGTTCTTGTGCTCATTAACGTTACTAATTGATTTAAAAGTTTGAACTGTTAGAGAATAAGTACTTAATAGTGTTATCATGTATAACAATCTCCTTCGCATGCGAGGTCCTAATTGCACGTGAAGAAACAGATCAATGAGAAAGGTGCACCACTACCACTACCAAGTGCATATAAATTGAGTGCAAATTGCACGGTAATACATGTGGATCAAATATGCAAGCGCAAAGAATTTAGACCCAAGATTTAACTAAATCAGAGCTCTCATACAATGTTAAAGTTACCACGTGCTCTGACGCCGTGTTAAATTTAAGCAACGTGATCATTATAACAGTGCTAGTGCTGATGAAGCAACTGATCATGTAGGCACACACAACGAATGATGTCAAACTTAATCTAAGCTAAGCTGGGAAAAGCCGGCAAATAGAATCGGGACATTGCCCGGCCAATGAAAATCGGTGCCATCACATATTATATGCGTGACATCATGGGGGTTAAAAAGGGATTTAAGCCTTCAACGGATCTGGAATCGGTGGCCGGATGAATGCGGCCGAGACGAGCTGCTTGGGGCTTACAAGGAATCAGCTCAATTACGGTGATCCAGGCGCCCACGCTCACTGACACCCGCACATAAGCAGATGTCAGTTTCATTCAGCCGTCTTAAATCTAAATCTAAATCTAAATCTAAATCTAAATCTAGATGATCATAATAAGACTAGCTAAAATCATGCCTTCCATCTGTTGTAGAAGAGCTCAACAGATCTTCCTTGCCACTCCGAAAGCACCCAAGAGTAGACATGTGGAACTGGCGACGGCAAGATCCGCACACAAGGTGGGGAAATAGGATATTAGTGTCAACTTAAAGAAGATTTAGTTGGTAATGATACGAATTGAATGACGATTAATGTACCCAACAATCATCTTTTGGCAACAGCTAGGATCACAATCTAGATATATAGCTTCATCGGACAGTAAACAGTTTCTATCGTTCAAATATAAGTTTGTATTTCGTGCCAATGTGAATGCTTCCAGTTAGTGATAAGGAAGGAGTAGTAAAATCTAATCGTGGGCAAAACAGTTTCCATTTCAGTATCTATCTAACACTAGCTAGCCACAGAAATTTGTTTGAAGTAAAACCTGAGAAAAGCATAGTGAATACCTTCTTCAAAGCACACCTAGCGCCCGGATATCCATGAGTACCAAGAATAGAAAATTAAGCTCTGAAGCTCTTTTCTTCATTTCTCAGAGATAATTGTTTTGCTTTCCATCGCACTCCACTAAGAACAGGTCCATAACGAACAAAGGATATCTGAATTATTAAAGCAAGAGGCAGGTCAATTACCGGCTGCGTGGGAATGCCCAGTTTTTCCACACTTTTGAGGCCCACAAGACTTGACTTCTCTTCCTAAACTCAGTATGGCAGCACACCAAGCCAGACAGAAGGATCTCTCCTAGATACTTAGGCAGGGAAAATATCAGGAAGTAGGGTCAGGGGCCGAGCTCATCCATAAGTGATAAGTCCAAAAGTATCGCTCTTAGTTATTTTGGCATGGAACAATATCAGGACAGTAGGGTCGGGGACGTTGTACAAGCAGGTAGTCCGTCGTCCCTTAGGACTTGAAGCTTTTTTTATCTGTCTATGTAACTGCATTAAAAGTCATAAGCCGCCACAAAAAATATCACGCGCACCTTGTCATAAGCTCGGGCCTCGTTGCTCAGTCGGGTTGATTGCCTCGAATTGGCTGTGGAAGACGCTCTAGACAATCTGTTCATTGAGTATTGGCAAGGATATCTAGGCACAAGGAAGAAAATTTTTATAGCATCACACGTGACAAGTTTCTAATTAACGAATACAAGAATTTGTCAGTGTACCTGTGGCCCTTTCAACTTGCGCCTTGGTTATTAGATAAAAAGAAGTGGAATGTAAAATGAGTACCCCAACTAAAAAGTGATCAATATATAGAACAAAAAATTCCAAAAAATGGGTATTCCACTTAATTGCATGTGCATTCACATGGCAGAGTTGATGTAGCTATGTGGGACCTTTTTTTTCTTTTTTCTTTTTTCATGAGAAACTTGATGATTTAGATTACTTAAACAGATACTTAAGTAACCCCATGACAGCATGGGGGTGACTCTCCCACTGATATCATTTTGCAACAGGATCAGTTCATGCTGTCAGATATGGCCGGTATGCATGCTACTGATCACCTACTTGCTTAGCCATTTGATCCGCACAAAAGTTTGTTTCTCAATAGGCATGAGAAATAAGAACCTGCCAAGGACGTTTCAGGAGAGCCCTGTGATAATGTGCCTTGGATAAAAAAAAATCGGAATGTATGAGAATCCCACATCGGTCATTCAGAGAAGGTTACAACTTAGTCCTAACTAGAGGTGTCAATGGGCCGGGCTTGGGCCGGCACAGCCCGGGCCCAGAGGGCCTCCAACGAAATCGGGCCGGGCCGGGCCGGGCCTGAAACTGGTATACTTGGGCCCAGTCCAAGCCCAGGCCCTAGGCCCAATATTTAGGGCCGGGCCCAGGCCCAAATTTTTTTTTTTGTTTCCCAACTTCTTGTTATTTATTTGTGTCGATGGCCAACAAGAATACATCAAATTAATTAGTTGAGATTGATACGTGTTAATTTGGTGTAATATTGACAAGTCTTTTTTGGCCTACTAACATTATAATTTATAAGTAGCATTTTTCGAAAGTTTGGTAAATGGAAAATGACAATTACATCTATCGAATTGCTTAATACAGTAGCTATTTAAATTTTCGCAAATGTTTGCATGGCATTTGATTATTGCAACAAAGAAGAACGATCATCATAATTAATGTTAAGATTTAATACTCATTCGATCATCGTTGGACACGCACACTTATATATAATAATGTGTGTATATAATAATATTGGGCCAAAAGAGGGCATGTGTCCAAAAAATGGCCAGAAATAGGGCCAACCTTAGGGTCAAAAGAGGGCCTGTGTGTAGGGCCAAAAAAGGGCCAGAAATAGGCCCAAAAGGGGGCCAGTTTTTGGGCCAAAAGGGGGCCAGATTTCGGGCCAAAAGGGGGCCGGGCCGGGCCATGTTAGGGCCGGGCCAAAAAGGGGCCATTTTAGGGCCGGGCCGGGCCCGGGCCTGTTTCTCAAAAAATTCGGCCTGGCCCTGGCCCTGGCCCAAGCCCTAGGGGTTAGGGCCAGTCCGGGCCCAAAAACGGGCCGGGCTGGGCCAGCCCGCGGGCCGCCCGGCCCATTTGACATCTCTAGTCCTAACTATATAAGTCTTGTCCCACATTGATTATTTAGAGGAAGTCACTACTTATCCTTAAGTATATATATGTTGGGTCGTATTGTGTTTTAAGGACAAGAGAGAAGAGTCATTCTTTGAGAGGGTTTGTTGAAAGAGACAAATGTTTGTAATCTCCGGTGACAAATATAGTGAAATCGCTGTAACCACCGTGGAGTAGGCTTCCGCCGAATCACGTAGATCTTGTGTGTCTCTTTTTTTATTTTCTGTTATTATTTTTCGATTCTCTTATTTATTGCTTGGTGTGGAATCTAGTATACTCATTTACAAATGGTATCAGAGCTGAGGTTCAGTGGTAGATTGAAAGCAACTTGCAATGGCGCCAAATACTTCGACAAAGTATGATTTGTAGAAGTTTGATGGATCAAATGATTTCAGTTTATGGAGGATGAAAATGTGTGTTGTTCTAATTCAACAAGGGTTGTTGAAAACGTTGAAAATGAAACAAGGGCTTCCTAATACTGTGTCTGCTGATGAAAAAGAAGACATGTTGGATAGAGCCCATAGTGCCCTGTTGCTATGTTTAGCCGACAACGTGTTACGAAAAGTTTCTCAGGAAACAACTGCAGCTGGATTGTGGTTAAAATTGGAGAGCTTATACATGACGGAAGTTTCTGACAAATTGCTTGTACTTAAAGCAACGGCTGTATACTCTTCGAATGAAAGAAGGTACATCGATTAATGATCATCTTGATGAATATAACAAGGTAATATTAGACCTGCAAAATATTGATATCAAGATAGAAGATGAAGATAAAGCTTTACTGTTGCTGTGTTTTTTACCTCCCTCATATGAACATCTTGTTACTATCTTATTATATGGGAAGGACAGTATCTCCATGAAGGAGGTTGAGGTTGTGATAAATTCTTAGAAATTAAGGAAGAATGTTTCAGAAAATAAGGGAGAAGAACATGGTGATGGTTTGATGGCTCGAGGCCGAAGCACCGACCATGCTGGGTCAAGAAATAAAGGAAGATCGAGGTCTCAGTCAAAGGCTAGAAAATTGAAGTGTTTTCATTGTCACAAGAGTGTAGAGGAAAGAAAAAAAAGATAATTCCAAGACGGCTGATGCTGGAGTAGTAGAAAATAGTTCTGATGATGCGAATATTCTCACAGTTATTATCAGCTCCTCAGATGGAAGGTGGATTCTTGTTACGGGTTGCTCCTATCATATGTGTCCCAATAGGGATTGGTTTGCCACTTATCGCTTATTTGATGGTGGTAAAGTTCTTATTGGAAACGATGTCGCCTGTAAGGTGGTTGGGATAGGTTTAATTTAGATTAGGATGCATGATGGTATTGTAAGAACTTTGACTGATGTCAGGCACGTTCCAGAGCTAAGGAAAATTTTGATTTCTTTGGGTACGCTTGACTCCAATGGTTGCAGCTATCGTGCTGCAGGTGGAGCTATGAGTATAACGAAGGATGCTCTTGTTGAGATGAAGGGGTTGAAATGAAATAGTCTCTATTTGTTACAGGGTAGCACGGTTATAGGAGCAGCAGCAGCAACTTCATCTTCTGATATAGATTCTGACACTACCAAGCTTTAGCATATGCGTCTTGGGCATATGAATGAAAAAGGTATGGATGTGCTAAGCAAACAAGGTTTGCGAGGAACAAGAAAATCAGGAAGCTAGATTTTTGTGAGCATTGTGTCTTCAGAAAGCAGTGCACGATAAAATTCTATCGGGTTGTTCATACCACTAAATGTACAGTGGATTATATCCATTCAGATCTTTGGGGTCCTTCCACGGTTCCTTCTAAGGGTAGTGGCAGATATATGTTGACCTTTATTGATGACTTCTCAAGAAAGATTTGGGTGTATATCTTGAAAAAGAAAAGTCATGTCTTTGTTCAGTTGAAGCAGTTTAAGATGATGATTGAAAAACAGGCTGGCAAAGAGATTAAATGCTTGAGGACTAACAATGGCATGGAATTCTGCTTGGATGAGTTTATTAAGTTCTATAAGAATGAAGGCATAGTGAGGCATCGCAGTGTTAGAAAAATGCCACAGCGGAATGGGGTTGTAGAACGGATGAATAGGACTCTCCTTGAGAGGGCTCGATGTATGCTTTCAAATGCTGGGTTATCGAAGGAATTTTAGGCAGAAGCATTTAACACATCTGCATATTTGGTAAATAGGTCTCTATCGACTGTAATTGATTGCAAGACTCCTGAAGAAGTTTGGTCTGGTAAGCATGCTAATTATGAAAATTTGAGAATATTTGGTTGTCCTGCTATGCTTATGTTAATGATGGTAAACTTGAGCCGAGAGCAAATAAGTGCATTTTCTAACGATATGTAAATGGGGCAAAAGGGTAACGGTTGTGGTGTCCCGATTCTAAATCATCCAGTTTTCTAATTAGCAAAGATGTGACCTTTGATGAGTTTTCAATAATTTTGAAGAAGAAGGAGTTGATTGATGCAGGCAAATAAAAAACCACCGTGTCAGCGAGAAGGTGGAGCTAGAGGTTTGAGCTCCAGATTCTTTACCTATAATTCCTACAGATAAGGATGATGGCTTTCATTCTACCGAGGAGAATGAAGAACCTCAGGAACAGCCGTATACCATTGCCAGAAACAGATCAAGAAGAGAAATTCGACCTCCTCAGAAGTATGGATACGCGGATATGGTTGCTTATGCTCTGAGTGTGGCAGAGGGTATTGAGGGGCAGCCTTAGGAGGCAGGTGTGGTCGTGGTAGATGATATTTTCAAGTTGTTTGTGGCTTGATTTATCCAAGCCAAGGTGGATATTTTTTATAATTGTCTTGGATAAAAAAACTCAGAATGTATGGGAATCCCACATCAGTTTTACACCACAAACAGAACGGAAAAATGTCTATAGCAATGGTGCACCTTCTTGCGGGCTAAATTTTGCCAGAACCTGTGAATTGTTGGGCATCGGTGAAGGGCGTGGTCAATAGTCTCCAGCATACCACAGTTGTGGGGACATTATTTGGTTGCAATCCATGGGAGTCGAGCTCGGATAGAAATGCCGAATTGGTTACCTTTCCAAAGAAAATGTTGAATTCAGGGACGAATGGGGATGTTCCAAATCCAATTCCCACCATGGTGAATGGTGAAGTTAAGAGAAATTATGAATTTATGAGCGGAGGTGACCAAGCACTCACCCTGGTCGAAAGGCCAGAAAATTTTATCAGAGGGATTGTGATGGAGAGGAATCAGGATGTGTAATACTTGATTTAGAATGTACGGGGGCACAAGCATACTGATAGCGTGGATATTCTAGGCCCGGTCATGGATGAAATAGCTAACTGTCAACATATCAGCATGACGATGGATGGGTCCGATCATTTGTGATCTAATTGTGCCCATAGGCAGCCATTTATGATACCAAAAGGATATGATTGATCTGTTTCCCACCCGCCAACAAATGATTTTTTTCATTCTATCTCTAGTATGGATGAGGTGCTTCCAAAATCGAGACCATGAATTTTTTCCGTAGCCGTCCAAATAGAGCCCTGAGGGAAGTACTTTGCTTTAATGACTTTAACCCACAGAGTATCAGGTTGTGCCCAGAGCCGCCAGACAAGGTTCATGAACATAGCTTGATTCATTGTGTTTGTTTTGCAGATGCCTAGGCCCCCTAGGTCTTTAGGACACGATATGGTATCCCAACATATATCATGCCATTTGTGTTCATTTTCAGTGTGCCCCCATAGAAAATTCTTGCTTAGTGTGTCAATGTGGTCTGTAACTGAGGAGGGGATCATGTATACTTGCATGGTATAAATCGGAAAGGAGTTTAGCACTGTTTTGATAAGGGTAGACCGACCTGCAAAGATAGGCTTTTTGTTTTTCAGGCAGAGAGTTTCGCGTGAGTTTTGTGCAAGATGTGAGAGAATTGATCCTTTACAATGTGGCCATAAGTTAGCGGGACTCCAATTTGTCCGCAAATGGGTGTTTGGTAGTGTGCCTGAAGAAATGTGTGATGTCTCGGCTGGTGCTTTTGGAGAACAAAACTTTTTACTTAAAAGCATTTATATGAAGACCTGCACAAGCGCTAAAAGGATTTAGCGTGTTCATGAAATTTCTACTATTAACTTTTGTGGCTCTACTAAACAGCAAGATATCATCAGCAAAAAAGAGGTGGGATACACTCATTCCCGATCGTGCCACCTTGATAGGGTGGATGTAGTTTCTATCTTCTACCTGATTTAGACAGCTCATTTATGCATAGAATAAAAAGATAATGTGAGAGGGGGTTGCCTTGACGATGTCTGCAAGATGGACTAAAAAAATTTGAAGGTGTTTCATGCCACAAAATCGCACACAGCCAAGACATAATTCATGGTTAAATTTATGGTCTCACATGGAAAGCCATGGTTTTTTAGAGCACTGAAGAGGAAGTCCAGGAAAGATGGTTGTATGCCTTTTCGAGATCCAATTTGGTCATGAAAAGGCCTCCCTTACCTTTTTTCTATCGATGGTATGTAGAAGCTCATTTTCAATGATAATGTTTTTCGCCACGCGTCGCCCTTTGAGGAAGCTAGTTTGATTTGGATGTATGATTTTTTCGATGACAGGCTGCAGGCGGTTTACAAGCATGTGGGAGACTATTTTGCAGTTGGTATTTCCGAAGAAAGCCTTGACAAAAGTGCATATATCGAGGGCAAAGGTATCCCAATACTTTTGGAACATGCCAGGATGGTAACCATCAGGGCTGGGAGCTTTATTGGGCCCCATCTCAAATAGGGCATTTTGGATCTCACTGTTAGTGGGAGTGTCTTTTAAATGACAGTAATCACTAGACTCATTTTGGTCTTTTGGAAAGTTAAGAAAAGGCTTAGTGTGGGTTGGGGACTGAGCTTCGAAACGACCTTTTAGGTTGTTTATGAAAAGGTCTCGAATTTCTTTTTCATCGTTTATCCATCAGCCATTTGAATTCTTAAGATGAATAATTTGTTTGTACGCTGCCAGTTTATAACTGATATATGGAAGAAATGAATGTTTAAGTCACTGTGAGAGGCCCGTGGAATTTTAGCAGGAAGCTTCCAGAATTCATGTTATTGGGCCAAACTATGATTAAAAGTAACCTGAAGATCTGCTTAAAGGTTAAGAGGAAACGATGAGGTGTGGTTTGCTAAAGTCTTTTAAATACCAGCCAGCATGGAGTCCTTTTTTTCCCTCCTAAAGATGTCCCAGAAAGTATTTTTATTATATTCCATTCCCTAACCCGATCTGTAAAGGCCTGAATTTTGCACTGAAGGACTTTTTTTTTCTTTCTAAAATTGGGTTATTCCACATTTTTTTATCTTTGGATGTCAATGGGTGCAAGAGCTGGGACGATTCAAAGTAAAACTGGTTGGCGAGATAATTATTCTGAGGGTCATTTGTGTGCAATAAGATAGAATGATGGTCAGAGTGTGTCCTTTGGAGCTGAATAATTTTTTAATATGGGAATCGTTAAAGCCATGAATCTGTAACCAACGCCATGTCAAGCCATTCAAGAATATGATCATTTCTACAGTAACATCGATTTGTCGAAGTATAAGGCTGACCTTGAAACCCTAATTCAATGAGATTTAAGTTTTCTATTGCACCAGAAAGACCCCTATATTGGTTTTGTCTAAGCAGCCGACCACCCTATTTTCATATTGGTCTAAAATTTTATTGAAACCGCCCATGAGGAGCCAAGGCAAATTTAGAAATTTTCAAATATTTTCCTCCAATCAGTCTATAAACCATCACGTATATGAGTGACAGGTGATGCATATATAGCGGATAAAAGCTAGAGACAAGATTGACTTACTTGAACCACAGCGTGGATGGCTTGTGGCGATTCATGCACAACATCTATCTGCACTTTGTGTGGGTGCCACACCAGCCAAATCCCTCCACAGTATCCATTTCCATCGGTGCAGTGATTGTTTGAATTTGAAATTGCTTGCAATACGGTCTGCCACAGCTATCGTGATCTTTATTTTAAGTATAATCATCAAATCAGGTTTGTGATATTGTATCAAGTTTTGGACATGCATGCTGAAATGCCCATCTTCAGCACCATTACAATTCCATGCGATACAATTCATAAGTTTTGGATTTTGATATTCTTGAGGGTCATACTGCATGGGAAGATTTTGCGGTTCCAGGTTGATGGCTGTCCAATCGGGCCAGAGAAAGTTTTCCCCATTTTTCACTTTGATCTACTTTGTAAGGAGAGAGTAGGTCGTTGGAGCTGTTTCGAGCACATCACAAAACATGGTGGCAACGGTTATTGGGAGGGTGATGCGAGAGAAAAGGATGTTTGTCAATGACTTTTAATTTACGATGGTTTGCAATTCGAGATCACCAAATGCTAGATAACAGGCATCAGCTTTTGAGTGATGAAGAATGTTCTAGGTATGCTGCTAGCTCGCTATGCTATATCGGTTGAGGTTGTGTGGTCCAGATCGCCTCTGGTAGGTGCGCATAATTGTTGGCCTTTCGAAGGTATTTCCCAGATAGAATGTTGGTGGCGTCATGGCTTAGGGTTGGGTTGTTTGAATTTCTGAGAAGCAGGGGTTTGGGTTCAGGGGTTGGTTCATTTACGATGGTTGGTTTGGGTGGGTTGCCAATTAAGGGGAGGGATGTAATCAAAAAAATTAAGGGGAGGGGGGTAAGGTTCATGTTAAGGGAGTTGGGATTTGGTGCCGATAGGGATATGATCGGTCGGGTATTGGGGCTGATGGGGGAATTTGAGGGGGTTCCATCGGTGGTAGGGTAGTAGGGTAGTAGGCTGAGCTTCTAGAAAGGGGGATAGGGGATGTAGATGAATCTAGTAGAATGCCATGATGATGTTCAATGCTGGTTTGTGACGTTGTTGTATCACAAGGGGCTAGGGGATTGTTGAGTATGGCGCGGGTACGGCAAGGCAAAGGTGTTTGGATGTGGTGGAATGGAGGATGAGAGGTTTCTTCTTGACTCTTCTGAGATGGAGACGAGGGGTGGCGACGTGGGATTGGGCGAAGGATTTGATGAGTTAGCATGGTGAGCCATGTTTTGGTACTTTATATCACGTAATGTAGCAGTAGAATAATTGCAGCATTTATGGTCACTTGATTGCCATTATATAATGCTCTAGGGGATGTGATCATGGCATTGGTCGTGATTTAGGTTGGTGGTATCCTGGAAATGGCAGGTGAATTGAATGTTGCAAGAGATTATTTTTTGGGAGGATGAGGGGATGGGTGAGTAAAGGTGCAATACACGAGGGATAAGGCAGTAGAGTATACTTGCGGGTTCACATGGTGTTTAACAATGTTGGAAATAACGATCAGTGGTGTGGGGTGGGGGGGGGGGGCGTCGGTTAGTCCAGGTATATAGTCCATTTGCTTGTTCGCCAGTTTTCGGGGCATGAGGGATAAAGTGTTCAGTTTCTAATGATGAGTCATTTTTTTCTCCTTTCTTTTATGGGCGGTGGGTTGTCAGCTTTTTATGGCTCTATTGTCAAGTGAGGGTGTGGGCCCTCATGGAGACTAGGGAAGGGACCTTTGTGCATCGCTACCTTCGAAGGTTCTTCTATATTGTCGATGATGGAGAATCGCTTGTCGGTCGTTGATCTAGCGGTTTCTTGGGTTCTGGTCAACGATGGTCGTTTTTCGGTAGTGTGCATTGCGGACGCTTCATCTCCTGAGATTATTTGTGTGGTGGCAATTCGTTTTTGTCCCTTCGTTACATATTGCCATTTGGTGAGAATGATCAGGTTTCCAGCATCTGGTTGAATTGTCGGTTGTGGTGAGGTGACCGTGTGGCGCAACAAATTCGCAAATGATGTTATTGGTGTTTCAGATTTCCCTCTGATGCTCTTATTGTAGTGTTCAATGGTGTGGCCTAGTAGATCACATCACCGACGGATTTCCCATAAATTTTCGTATTGTAATCTTTGAATGTGCCTACCAATTTGAATATTGTTTGGCACCGGATTTTGTGTGTTAACTTGCACACAAATTCTTCAATTCGGTCTCTTGTGATTGATTGAGTCGATTCATAATGGAGTACTTATATCCTTCCCGATTAAAAGTAAGATCTCACGATCAAAGTACTCTAGTGGAAGGTTGTTGAGACGAATCCACATTGCCATTTTATGAATGTTAATTTTGTGTGGGTCGAGGTTTGGTGTCCACCATTGGACCGATAGGTAACTAGTGCCAATGAACCACGGCCTCTGTTCGAGACCTTTGGAATAATCAATTCTAGATTCAAACTTTACAGAGTAGAAGCCTTTAGGGAGATCAATGAGTTGGATTGTCCCAGCTGGTTTCCAAATCCCAAGCAGTCCGTTGTTGAGATTTTCTATAGTGTATAGGGCACCAACCACTTTGATGATGAGTGTTTGTTGCCAACGCTTACAAGATGATTCTGGGAATGATGTCACGGCGCCTATTCCTGTTTTGTTCCTGTATTCCTTCATCTTTACTGTGTGGTTCGAATTGGACCTTCATATTTGTGTGTTCTCTATCTAGGTGGCGGAGATTAGTGTTTTTGAAAAATGTAGCTGGAATATGGACAAGGTTGGGTGGTGGTTCCCCTGTTGGCGTTGGGTTATGAGTAGTCTCTAGAGAGGTTTCTGTTTGCATGGTTGGAGCAAACAATTATATACAAATCTTGCTATGTGTGGACCTAAAACTGTAATAACTCCATCCAACATAGGCCTCGACTAATGCAAAGACGACTGCATCTTCCATGGGCAGAATAGATAGAAAAAAATTACAATCACAAGCTATGTGTGGGACATAAAACTTGGAATAAAGCTATTGGTCAATGAATTATTCCTCTTTTTTACAAACTACTTCATTAGTCCCTAATTATTTCATCTTTTTTGACTTGCACGCTTATTTATGATATGAGTCATATTCTATAAGTTTTTATTCTACCACAAGAGAAATAACGAGAGGTGTCAGAGGGACACAGTTAGGCATCGAACTTACCAGTAATCGAAAGCTTGATAATGTGCTTGAAATAAAGTCTAATGTATCGGGAAATGTCTTTTGAGAAAAAAAATTGATTTGGAAACATTTATACGAAGACCGACACAGGAGCTGAAGGAATTTAGAGTGTTCATGAAGTGACTACCGTTCTCTTTCGTTGCTTGACCAAGCAGAAGGATATCGTCCGTCAACATGAGGTGAGATATATTGATCTAGATCGTGCCACCTTAATCGGCTGGATCAGTTTTGCATCCTTAGCCTGGGTTAAAAGGTTAGACAACTCATTAAGACAAAGGATAAAAATGTAGGGCGATAAAGGGTCACACCGACGGATAGCGCACGACAAAGTAGAGAACTCCGACTATTTTCCACGTTAGAGAACTGCATATTACACTGTCGTGACGCAGCTCGTGATTAGATTTATGATTTCTCGTGGCAAGTGCCAAGAGAGATGGTCATAGGCCTTTTCGAGGTCCAATTTAATTAGTCATAAAGAGCCCCCTTTACCTTTTTGTGTCTGATGATGTGAAGTAATTCATTTGCAATAATAATATTATCAGTAGCACGCCTCCTTTTGAGGAAACTGGTCTAGTTATGGTAGATTAATTTATTGATGAACGGTCTCAGTCTGTTTTGAATGGAGTATGCGCTAGTTCAAAGGTAATTTTATAGCGTCGTGTTTTGAATGGGTAATATTGGTCCTTTTTAAATTTGTTCTTGGAGACGAGCTCAATGGCATGAGCATAAGGAGGATTATTTTGGCCATGGAAGGTGGAATATTTGCGACTCCTCTTGTTTAAATTTGAGATAAGTTTTTGAAAAACTTGTAAACTCCTCTGCAGTCGTGTCAAAATGGGTGACTTATAACCAGATAAGGCAAGTAGTAATTATTGCCAAGAAAAAAAAAGGATTGAAAACCTGTGAAACCAAGTTTTGTCTTGTGAATAGTGGTGATTTACGTTCCACTATCAACATGTATTTCCTTTCTATTTTATGACAAAAAAACATATTTATTTTTAATTAGAATCGTATTAAGAGACACATGATCAACACCGACAACATGGGTTGCAAGGTTATATTTTTTCTTTGACATGAGACCACTTAGAGGTTGAGAGAAAGAGACCCATAGCCTGCCCAATAGCCAATGGTAGGATGTAGACCACAAGCAGTAAGAGCAGAGTCCCATTAGAGTATCGCGCACTCCGAAAACAAGTCAAAACATGTTCGACGATCAAGGTGGAGCACAAATAGTGTAGTGAAGATAAATATTGGTGCTGGGAGGCAGGACGCAAGAATGATGTGCATTGGCAAGATATTTGGGCGCAGTGGCAGGCAGACGATACAACACACAGGGGCGGAACTAGGCTTGTACGAGGGGGGGCTATAGCCCCTCCTGAGATTTTGAAAAAATTAATAATAATAAAAAATAAATATATATAGTGTTTTTTTTTCATTTTCCACTTTTCCTTTCTCTCTCTCTCTCTCCTCCTCTCTCGGCCGGCTCTCACAATCTCACTCTCACAGTCAGTCACCGACTCACCGGACAGGCGGACATCGGCTCACTGCCGACACCGCGGCATGCCGGCAGACGGCAGCTCTCCTCCTCGCTCGGGCTCTCGGCTCTCTCAGGCGTGGCGACGGTGGCGTCAATCAAGCTCTCACACTCACAGTCTCACGAGTCACCGGTCACGCCGGCTGCCGGCATCTCTCCTTCTCTCTCGGCAGTCGGCTCTCTCAGCCACTGAGCCACCGAGGCTCGCCGCACTCCGGCACCACCCACCGACCCGCGGTCACCGGTCGCCGTCCCCCGATTCCGAACTCCGAAGCGCAAAGCCGGTGATTGGTGAAGGCCTCCCCAGTCCGGCGGTTCCCACCCCAACTCCGGCCAGTCCCCACCCAACTCCGGCGACTCCGGCCAGATCAGATCTGGCAGATCTAAGTTCACCTCTAAGTTGGCCAGTCCCCACCCAACTCCGGCAACGCCGTTCTGATTTCTGAGGACTGAGGTCAGTGTGCATTTTGAACAATTTCTTTTGCTATTGAGAATTGATTATTTGATTAATAATTTTAGGTTGTTAGTTGTGTATTTGATAATTTAGATTATTAATTGATGCTTTATGGATGTTAATCGTGCATTGAGCACTTAGATTTGAGATTGTTGATGGAGGATGGGACCCAATTGGATTTTTATCCCATTTGAGCATTGATTATTTGATTGATAATTTTAGGTTGTGTTAATTGTGCATTTAAAAATTGAGATTATTTTCATGCTGATTATATGTTGTTAATTGTGCATTGAGCATTTGAGAATTGAGAATTGAGATGGTTGATGGAGGATGGGACCCAATTGGATTGAGATGTCGGATATGTGATTTAGTTGAATGGTGGGTTGAAATTAAGTTAATTAGGTTAACGCGATAATGAAACATGACTGGAAAAGTAAAAGAATAAAATATTTGTAATTAATTAGGTTATTTGATTGATAATTGATGGATTGATATTTAAAATAAAATATATTTTTTTCAGAATGGAAAGGTTCTTTAAAAAGAAAGCAAAGGTGGAAGAATTATTGTAGTCTAATAAGAATGAGTGTAGAAATTAAGAAAGGTTCTTTAGTATGTTTTGTGTATTATCGAAAAGTGCACTTTGTTTTTCTGTGCTATTTTACTTATAAAAATATTTATCTCCTTCCATATATTTTTAACCCCCCCCCCCTAAGATGAAATCCTGGTTCTGCCACTGACAACACATGGGCATGACATACTGAGATGATGCACGAATTCAACGAAGGCTGGCACGACCATGCAGGACATGCCAAATGGCTTGGAGTTCTCAAGTACCAAGAGTCTCCATGCATGGCCAAGTGCTTCGAACTAGTCTAGGACGCAATACATGAGCATAAGCAAACGAAGATGAAGTTGTTGCCCGAGCAGAGGATTGCTTTTGACGATGTTTGCAGCCTATCCTAGTTGTTAAAATGACATGATAGTCTCCCTATGAAACTTTTGGGAAGGGTTTACACATCGACAGTATTATGGCCAATACGTCCGGAGCGCTTGCTATAAGTACAGTTACAGCAAACACACTATAACACTAATTACAGCCGTTTGATCGAGGTTGTTGTGAGACACAAATCAAACCACGTCATTAGGGTATCTAATTCGTCTCACACCAAACCCACTGATGGCTACCATACCCAATCTTCTCTCTCTCTCTCTCTCTCTCAAACTCTAAATAAATCTTCCGCCGACGACAACAATCCACATCCTCCACCTTTCGGCAATGACAATCCGTGGGTGCTGAAATCGGTCTACACTTGACGACAACTCCCTCTCTCTCCATGGGTTCTAAAATTGATCAATGTGCGACGACGACTCCCTCTCCCCTTTAAATCGAACTGACTGAAATAGATTCGTGGGTGTTGCCATGAAAGAAACATCACCGTCTGATGACATCGATACAAGCTTCAAATATTGTCTTCATCTTGGTCCAAAATATCATTTTTTTTGGACCTCCGCAATTAGTGCAAGACAATTCTAGGAACTTCTCAATTTTTGTAGATTTGGGCTTCCAAGCTCCTCGCTTTGTTTCTTTGGTCAAATTCCAGAAGATTGCTTGCATATTTACTCTAGTTTATGGTGTGAATCTGCATATCTTCCTCAGATTGGTAAATTTCATATTTTTCTACTTAATTTTCAGAGATATGTATGAAAGGATTCAGATTTATTGAAGTTGCAAGTCCTATTGAACTTATTGTGTGAGAGATGTTGAGACCCTAACAAATCTAAAATCTTGAGGTCGTTAATGGTGAATCACTGAGGTGGATTTTGAAGCTCAAATCCTTTATCATAGCTGAGTGACGCACAATGGGAATGCCGTCTCTCCAAACCCATCGTTTTGACCAGATTTAGCTGCCTTGATGATGCGGCACGATCTGATCCATTGAATTTGATCGGACTGCTATAACTAGTGTTGGTACAGCATTTTTGTTGTAACTCTAATTATTCAGTAAGTAGTATTGCAGATATGTGTCTAGGTCTCAGACCATTTCGAAAGCATTTTGGTGCCTCCCAGATATTTTTGAGCATCAGTCTTGCCACAGATTGACCGAGTTAGAGCTGTTGATATTTGGCAGTTGTAGATTGAATGATGTCTAGCGAAAAAGTTGGTTAACAATTTATTTATCCAACACGTCATTGAATAGGGACATATCAATCGTCTCACAAGACATGATAAGGTTTGATTTCCTAACGAATGGTTTACGTCGTAGCAGTGTAGGACCACTAGGACATCGACAAGTCTAATTTGCATATATAGAAGAAAAAATCTCGAGAAAACTTGTTACCGGGCATAGTACCGGTGGTCTTAATTAAGACCACCGGTACTATGCCCGGTAACAAGTTTGGAGATTCGTCCTTACATGTTCTATTCGTACAAAAGTATACCCTCTAGGAGAACTCTTTTTTTTGAAAAGCGGAGAAATTTTATTTAAAACATACTACTGAGTCACACAGCGTGGGGTGACTCTCCCACTTGAGTCAAAATACAGGTGGTTTGTCAAAAAGGACGGCGCTTGTTCCCATAACTGAAAATCGGAGCGCTGATCCGCCGCCTGCTTTGCCAAGAAGTCCGCACAAAAGTTCGTTTCCCGATACTTGTGGGAAACAGTTACCTGCCAAGGACGTTTAAGGAGTGCCCTGCAGTCCAACACCAAAGTTTCCATGAGGAGGGTGGGGGGTTTATCATTTGTTAGTAATTCAACAACATATTTATCATCAATGTCTAGCTCAAAATTACGGCATTGATGGTCCCATGCAAGGATGAGGCCGTCTCTCACCGCCCACCACTCAGCGGTGTGGCTATCGGTGTAGAGTAGGCGCCGCGAACAGCCGACCACCCAATTTCCTTTATAGTCTCTAATGATAGCCGCCGCTCCCCCTAGATGCTGGCTTTGATGAGCACTACCGTCGGTATTGATTTTCAGCCAATGCGGAGGAGGAGGTGTCCAGCCTATTAAAGATTGAACACTGGTGCTGGCTTTCTGACTTTGGTTGGTGAAAAAAATATAGTCTTGAGCTTGGGCCTTCGCTGTAGTGATTAACACATGGGCTTCAGGGAAAGGTTCCTGAAGAATAGCCAACTTGTTGCGATGCGTCCAGATTAGGGATATGATAAAGGCAAAAGCCACATTCCAGGGAATATCTGAGATTTGGACAGTAATTTTAGTCCCTATGTTAGCTTTGAGCCAGACGTGAAAAGGTTTGTTCAGGTGGCGACCATTAAAAGCCTCCCGGTTCGCCTGCCTCCATATGTTCTTGACTATGGGACAAGTCCTAAGGCAGTGATCAACAGTTTCCTCGCTACCGCAATTATGAGGACAGAGATTAGTTTCCAGCCAAAAGAGATTGGAGCGAACAGGAAGAACGTAGTGACAACATTTCCAAATTAAACTTTGGATGCGAGGAGGACAATTGAGTTTCCAAATCCAACGCCAATCCCCATGAGCAGGTATGGAATGCCTTTGCATGCAAATGTATGCCGATTTAACAGTGCAAACGCCTTTATCGTAAGGCCAAATAATAGTGTCACGTCTGTTATGGTAAAGGGGGAGGGGAATAGCTGTAATCATCTCAACAATATTTGCAGGTAAAATATTAAGGAGCGTATCCCGATCCCATATATTATTTGCTATAACATCCTTCACTTTCAGGTTCATACTCCTAAGAGGAAGGGGGCCTACCAGGAGGCCCCTGATAAGTTCGACCGGGTGCCAATTTTGATCCCAAAAGGAGATACTTTCCCCCGTCCCAACTTTCCACCGGAGATTATTTGCGAGTGTGTCTCGCGCACGTAAGACATGTTTCCAAAAATGGGAACTCTTAGAGGTAGCTTTAGCGAACCAAATCGTATCATTTGGATGGTATTTAGACTTAAGAGCTTGAGCTTGTAAAGAATTTGGATTATCCCACAGACGCCACACAAGGTTAATAAACATAGCCTCATTTATAGCTTTAACCTTGCGAATACCCAGGCCTCCGTTAGCCAGAGGAATAGTGATTTTGTCCCAGTTAAGAGGATGCCATTTTCTATCATTTTCAGCATGACCCCAAAGAAAATTACGGCTAATGGAATCAAGTTTGGCGGCGATAGTACTGGGAAGGACATAAGCCTGCATCGTATAAGTGGGAATAGCGTTAAGGACCGACCTAACAAGGGTAGTACGCCCTGCTAACGAAAGAGAATGGATCTTCCAAGTTGCTAGTTTCGAACGGGTTTGAGTAATGAGGTGAGAGAAATAGTCAGTGGTAATCCTGCCATGAGTAAAGGGCACACCCAGATATTTATCAAACCGGTCGGTGGCCGGAATACCCGCTTGCTGGCAAATAAAGTTGCGAATGTCACGGGGGGTGTTTTTGGAGAAGAGGATTTTAGATTTGTTCAAGTTTATCCTAAGCCCCGACTCAGTACTAAAAGAGTTAAAAATGTTCAAAATATTCCGAGAGTTTTCCTTAGTTGCCCGACCAAAGAGAAGAATGTCGTCCGCGAATAAAAGGTGAGAAATGCCAATGCCCCCTCGGGCAATTTTGATTGGTTTAATAGTATTCATTTCTTCGCCTTGTTGCAGATGTCTAGACAGGACATTCATGCAAAGGATGAAAAGATAAGGAGACAACGGGTCTCCCTGCCTAAGACCACAGTGGGGCTGGAAGAAAGTAGAAGGTTTGCCGTGCCAAAGGATTGCATAAGTAACAGAAGTCACACAGCTCATGACGAGTCTAATGAAATCATGGGCAAAACCATACTCCTTGAGAGTATTGAAAAGGAAATTCCAGTTCAGGTTATCGTAAGCTTTTTCAAGGTCAAGTTTAGCCATGAACAAGCCTCCTTTTCCTTTTTTCCGTCTTATGTTATGGAGAAGCTCATTTGCGATGATAATGTTATCAGCAGCACGACGCCCTTTAAGAAAGCTAGTCTGGCTCGGGTGAATAATGGTGTCGATTTGATTGCGGAGCCTATTGACCAAAATTCGCGAAATAACTTTATAAGACGTGTTACACAAACTAATAGGTCTAAAGTGAGACACAACCTCAGGGTGCTGACATTTAGGAATAAGAGCGATGTGAGTTTTGTTAAGATACTCCGGAACATGCATTTGGGCGAAGCATCTTTGCACAAGATCGATTAAATCTTTACCGAAGATATCCCAAAATTTTTGAAATACGGCCGGGTGGTAACCATCAGGCCCCGGGGCCTTTTCAGAACCCATGTCAAATAAAGCTTGCTTAATCTCCTCAGGGGAGGGGGTTATACCAAGATCAGAGAATTTAGGATCAGGTTGGAAGTTGTTAGGAAGAGACCAGTCCCTATTTTGGCTTGCGACGGGTTGACCCGCGTAGAGATGCATGAGGTGATCTTGGAAGAGATGACGGATCTCAAGTTCGTCCGAAACCCAGCAATTTTGATTATTTTTTATCATGCATATATTGTTTTTCCTGCGGCGAATAAGGGTGGAAAGATGGAAAAAGTGAGTGTTGCGGTCGCCCTCACAAGACCATTTGATTTTAGCTCTGAGCTTCCAAAACTCGTGCTCTTGGGAAAGAATAGCATTGTAGCGGTCTGCAAGTCAAGTTCTAAATTGCATAAAAACTGGGAGAAGCGGACAGCTAAACTTCTTTGGATTCCATAAATACGGTTAAGGAGCATCTTTTTTTCCCTAAAGATGTCCCCGAAAATAGTTTTTTTCCACACTAACAGATCGTTAGTTAGGTTCTCGAGTTTAGTTTCAAAAGAAGAGTGAATTGTGGTATTATTATTCCAGGTTCTGGTTATTGTAGGTTTGAGGCTCGGGTGGTAGAACCAGGCCGTTTCGAAGCGAAAGGTTTGATTTATATTCCCCCTTCTGCTAAGGTTTTGGCTATCAGTTTGGAGAAGGATGGGGTGGTGGTCAGAATGGGTACGAGGCAGGTGGAGTATCTGAGAGTTTGGGTAATTTTGGATCCACGATTGGGAGGCCATGGCTCGGTCGAGCCTTTTATAAATAAGGTCAGACCTATGGAAACGACGATTCGTCCACGTGAACGGTTGCCCATGGTAACCCAGATCAATAAGTTTTGTTTCGTCTATGAACTTTAAAAAGGTTCTCACCATATTTAAATTAAACACTCTACCCCCTTTCTTTTCAGTTTGATCAGCAATTTCATTAAGATCCCCTATGAGCATCCAAGGTAAACTTTGAGATTTTTGGATATTCAGTAAATCGTTCCAAAGCATTTCACGAATAGTTCTAATAGGAGATGCATATATAGCAGATAACAACCAGGGAGCTGAGTTACTTACCTGGACCACAGCGTGGAGGGCCTGTGGCGATTCGTGCACAACGTCTATTTGGATTTTGTGAGAGTGCCAGAGAAGCCAAATGCCGCCACGGTAACCATTGCCGTCAATGCGGTGATTGCGGTCAAAACCCAGAGTGCCGGCGATCCTTTCAGCTTGAACAGTATTGATTTTTGTCTCCAACAGGATAAGGGCTTCTGGTTTGTGACGTTGTAGCAGTTCATGAACGTGGAGATTAAAGCGGGTATTTCCCGCTCCATTACAGTTCCAGGCTATGATATTCATAATAAGAGGGTCTGGAGGGTCTAGAAAAGTTCTGGTTTCATAATTCATGAGTCTCGGTTGGGGGCTGAGATTGAATTCGGTCCACCCCGGCCATATGAAAGTCTCCCCCGGTTGAGTTCGAATTTTCTGAGCATTCAAGAGATACTTCGGACGTCCCCCCTCTGGCACGCCTGAGTACATGGCGGTAACGGCTATGGGGAGGGTGATGTGGGAGAAGAGTATGTTGGTTAAAGATTCGAGATTTGCGTTCAGGTGTAGGTCGAGATCTCCGAGGGCCAAGTATTTGTTTGTCATATTTGGGCGTGGTTGGAGACGCCAGGTGTTGTGAGTGTGGCGTGCAGGGGTTCTGTTTGCGGTGTTTGGTCCGAACCTGCGTCGAGGGGTTCTCAGGAGCGGGGGTCGTGTCGGAGCACTGCCTAGTGAGAAACAGGGCATTTGTTGTGGGTTGGTTGTGATGGGTGACAGAGGGGTATGGTGTTGAGATAGGTTGGTTGGAGTGGTTGTCTGAGTGTGAGTTCGTGACATTTCTACCGCCTGGGTTTGAGGAAGGGTCACAGGTAGCTGTTGGGATGTTAGAGAGGTTTGGGTTTGGTTGGGAGTTAAGCAGCTGCTCATTGGGGTGGTAGCAGTCGGGTTTGGTAAGGATGGACTCGGTGAGAGTTTGAACGGCAGTCCCATAGGTTCCGAGGTCTGGGTGTTCAGAGTTTGGTTGTTTGGTGTCGGAGGGTGGTTGAGATTCAAATGCCATGTTGATCCTCTTTGAGGTTGAGGGCGGATAGGCAGGAGGTTCTGCGGGTTTTGAGGGATCTGGGGTAGTTGAGTTGGCTCCGGTTGAGTTGCCCTTGTCGGAGTTTGGTTTGGAATGTATCTCATAATTGGTGTCATCGGGTGGAGCGGGATCGAGAGGAACGCCACCATCGCGTTCAGGGATTCTACTCTTTGGTAAGAGATCACCGGAGTCAGCGGGTTGTTTGGAGTGAGGGGTATGTCTGTTTGATTCTGAGAGAGGGCGGGCGGGTTCGGGGCTTGTGAGATGGGTTCTTGGCTGTGATCCGAATGTGGCAATCGGGTTTTGGGGGGGCTTGTTTTGTTGTGAGGTAGTTGGTGAGGTTCCATGATTCTTCAGGTAATTGTCAGCTTCTTCCGTTGGGTTGGTGATCGCATTTATGGCAATTTTACTGTTGCTATATAGCTGTTCCGAAATTGTTGTCATGATTGCTGAGTGTTGGGGGAGAAGATTTTCTGGGAGCGTAGATAGCTTGAGTGTTGCAGAGGAGTTTGGGGGGTGGAGATGAGCCGCGGAGGTGTTCCAGGTTCTGCGAGGTTTCCATGTCTGAAGCTGCTGAGTTTGTTTCAAGTTGGTGGTCTTCCATTGGGTGTACAGAGAGGTGGTGCGTGTCTCTTTGAATTAAGGGGTCACAGGGTATTTTTTTATTCCCGCATAGAGGAAAAGAGTCTTGGGTGTCTGGGTTAGAAACAGAGAAAGGTGTTTTTGGGGAGTTTGAATTGTGGGTCCTTGAGCAAAAGGGGAGGGCGGTGGGAGCAGCTTTTGTATTGGTAATATCAAAGTCAGATGACGTGTTGGTGGCGTGGCTAGGTGGGGCCCATTTTGCATCAGAGGTCATCGGCATCGTCATGGCTGCACATTCATTTGTTACTGTGGTTTCACCGGCGTTTTCTTCTTGCCTGAAGGTGGGTACTTCGCTCTCTCTGGTATTCAAATTCATAGTCTCAGATCTAGATCTGGTGTCTGGTTCTACTATTTGAATTTGGTCCATCTGCTTGTGAATCTGCTGGTGTTTCCCCTCCAAGATAATCGGCAGTTTGTAACGTTTTTCCTGTTGGATATTTGGAGGTTGAAGATTTGTTCTATACGTTGTTCCCGGCTGTCGGTTGCCCGGAGTCGACGAATCTCTAGGACCTTTGCGGCGTCGATGAGTGACAACCGTCCAAATGCCATCTGAGTTATGTTGTTCGATGCTATTCTTCGAAACTGAGGTAGAGGCACTTTGTTCTTGCTGGACAGTCGTTTTGGTTTCTGAGAATTGAGTGTTTGAAATTGAGAGTTCGATTGGAAGGGTACATGGCTCCGTGGGCGTGGACATGGGACTTGTGCATTGCGTTGTTGAATGGCCGATTCGCTCGCATCGATGGCAGAGGTTCGGGATGTTTTCGTATTGCACAGGTTGGAGATGCTTGCCTATTCTGATCTGCTTGGTTAAAGCTTGACTTGTGTCGACTTGGATACATAACCGTGCGAATCGACCTTTTGAGATTGAATTTGTAATTGCGTCAATTCGTAGGGGAGTACCAATCTGTTTACCGATCAAAGTGAGGATTTCTCTGTCGAAATATTCCAGAGGTAGAGAATTTAGTCTGATCCATATAGCCATAGACGATACGGATCGAACATGGGGATTGAAATTAGGGGTCCAAGTTTGAACAGATAAGTAGTTTGTTCCGATAAACCATGGACCCTGTTCAAGGGCTTTCCTATAATCCTCTTCTGAAGAAAACTTTACTGTAAAGAATCCGTTTGACAGATCAATTGTTTCGATTTTCCCTTTTGGTCGCCAGATTCCTGTTAATCTCGGCATGATGCGCAGTAGCGAAAAATCTGCTCCAACCAGTTTGATGATAAGCGATCTTTTCCACGGTTTTCTAATGCGTGCTTTGAGTTCTTGGGAGAGCTTGATGGTAGGAATCTTTGCCGTATGATTTTCCGAGAAGTTTGTGAGCTCTTCGTCATCGCTTTGAAACTCATCCTCCAAGTCCATGTCGTCTCCAGCAGAATTGAGGAGGAGAGTGTCTTTGAAGGAGACAGGATTCTGTGGTGGGTTTTGAGATGTTTGCAACCTAAGTGGGTGCTGTAATGGGTCTGTGGGTGGTTTTCCGGTGGAGAGTGCCGGTGATTTTGCCGGAAAGGATACCAGGGTGGTGTTCATTTTTTTCAGGACTCCAAGTGTTGGTGCAAGGGTGGTGTTCACATACCTTAGACAACAACCTCTACCTGCGAAGATATTAGTTGCTTTGGAAAACTGTTTTCCTTGTAATTAAGGATAAACAATCCTCTCTGCATGCAGATCTCCTCTACCTGCCAGTTGCGTTGCACCGGAGGAATTGAAGCAGCAATCCTCTCTGCATGCAGATCTCCTCTGGCTTGATATTCCGGCAATTAGTGTGCTTGCTTTTGAATTGAAGAGGTACGTATTTCAGTGTTCCTTATGTCTCGGCCTGCCTACTGAATTACTAATCACTAATTACAAGAGGAAAGATCAGACTGAAAAACATTCTTTGAATGCTCAGTTTTCTTCGCCCAATTATAGTCCTTTAATCTTTCTTCCCATCTCAAAATAAACCTCGTGTTGAAATCCGACCATAGGGATTTGTAAACACTACGATTGCCTTCCTTTATGTTGCAGAAAAGCTTGATAGATTTAACTCCATACACCAGAAAAGGATAGGATAAGGTTCTTCATGATGTCAATTACCATGCTTCAGTAGACTTTTGGGAGATCGATCATCAGAAATCAGGATCATTGAAGTTAGCCAAAATTGCTGTCACTGGGAAAAGTACGTACAAACTATATATGTCCTAAAAACAAGTTATTCTACTTAAGTTTTTCGTTAAAGGTTTATCATTCAGACCTTTCTTTCCATATATACCCCAGATTTTGAAATTTTTAGTTTAGTGCCTGGCATTTCCAAGGGATTAATTACACCCGGAAACCGCTCCCTGAGGTTAGTACTGCATTTCAAAATTCCATGACACTCAACTTTCTGCTCTTTGTATACCCAAAATACACTCAAGCTTTCTTCAGCCCCTTCTCATCAATGGACTCCTGACGTGTATGAAGGAGTGTGGTTCGTTCGATAAATTCCTATCTCTCTATCTATCTCTGAGTTGTTTGGATATTTCAAAACTCCATGGACATGCAGAAGGAGAAATGCTATCCCCACTGATAATACTTTTTGATGTTAACTGTATTACTTCGGCCCTCTCAAGAAAACTCTCTGGGTCCGCCACCGTTTGATTGTGTGCGAGTGCTTAGATGTCCCTGTGGCATAGGCGGAGATTTGGAATCCTAAGTAGGATTATGTCTCCTGACAGGTGTCACCTTAGGCTGCAAGTTGGGTTGTAGTTTTATACTTTAACTAACTAATTCCAATAAAATGTGAATTTTTACTCAAGCTAACTCACTTTAGTTGCAAAGTGGGTTAGGATGTTTTGGTTGATAACATAATCGATTATCATCGGTTGAGCTTTACAAAACCATAATGTGAAAACTTATGTTTCTTAGTAACTTCCATAGTTAAGAATCACCGTCAGCCACCTCCACCTGTCGTCACGCCGTCCACTGCCACGTCACCGTCGACTACCGACCTTCACCAAGATTGCCGCCGCAGGCCATTGCCTCTATGGCTGGCCGCCACATCAAGCCACATCCATCGTCGTCTGCCGCCATTGTCATTATTGGAGACCATAGGAGACAACCAACAACCTCCGCCACCGCCTCCATTGTCGGCCACCGCGGGCCACCACCTCTATGGCCGGTTGCCACCTCAATTGCCGGCAGCCTCCATGTTAGCTGCCACATGTATATCCACCCCTGCTAGTCGTCTTTTCTGCCGGCCACCACATCCACCGCCAGTAGCCACCTCCATAACAGGCAGCCGCCGCTTCTACCGTCGGTTGCCTCCGTCTCTACCTTCGACAACTTGCATCCACTGTTGACCATTGCCCTCAGCGCCTACTACCAATAGTACTGCCAGCAGCTAGCCACCACGACAGTGCCACCACTGCATGTCACTGTCATTCTGCCGCCACCAATGTCGCCGCCGCCCTTCGTCCCCATCCCCCAACCCATCTTCACCACCACCCTGCCTCTGGCATCCGCTCGCTAGCCATCGTTGTCACCACTTCCGGCTCGTCACTAGCGCCGGCCATTGCCTCCTACCGCCATAAGCCGCCATCATAAATAAGCAAGTTCATTTTAATCAATTAGTGCATTTGATGCTAAAATTAAATAGGTCGACTTATGAGACCAATTAGTTATATTGGACCACCGGTTAAATACAATAATTGAAACCTTGATCATTGCAGTTGACACCTCTATCAGACGCCTTAAAAGCTGATACGCCGTAATTGGAGCTAGGAACTGAGATGTTACATGGCGGCTAGCTAGTTGCAATTGTCAATTTTTATGAAGAAGTAAAAGACCCTAGTTTAAGTTGGGTGTTCTGACTGCATTCGCATGTCAGTTTATGCTTAGTTTGTGAATAAAACAAAGATTTGGAATTTTGGTCGCCAATCATTAATTTTGTTTGGGTAAATAAATTTAATTCCAAAATGAAAGGAGCTTGCAAGAAACCAAAGGGGATCAAATGCGCTATGCACTTCTTTACCCTTAAAAATGTTTAGCCGACAATTTATGTCATTTTTTCTCTTAATCCGTTTAATGACAGCTATTTTTCTCATTTTGTTAATAAGAAAGAAAAAGCCTTACAATTTTCACTATTGGCTGGCCGAGATGCAAAGGAGCTGGTACACATTGTACAAGATAAAGGTCAACAAAGGATTAGGCTTGACGAGGCCAGGCTTAATGTGGCAGATGACTCTAGTTGGTACGCACCAGAGATAAGCTGGAACATTGGAATTTGTGGTCAAAGTATCTAAGTGGCTGTTGAGACTCACCAGCCTATTGGTCAATATGGAGAAGGGTTCAAAGAGAGATAATTTATTAAAAATGTTCTTCGATAAGAAGAAGGGTTTAAAGAGAGAGAGTTTATCACATAAGCAGATGGGTTCAGGATTTCCAGATGATAGCTCCTTCATTCGACTCGAAAGTCTAAATCTGTCCAATACAAGCATAAAATCTTTGCCAGCATCCATTTCTAGCATGGTTGCACTCCGAGAATTTTTCTTGAGAGGATGTGCACTCTTGATGGAACTGCCTCTTGAAATCGGTGCGCTTAAGAATCTCAAGGTGTTTGATTTTGAAGGAACTGAGGTCATATGTTTGCCCAAGGAAATTGCAGAGCTAACTAATTTGGAATGCCTCAAAGGTTCTCTGTATGGATATGCAGACCATTACCTAAAAAGTAAGGGAATATCGGCAATAATACCAAGGATGACATTGTCAAAACTCTCCCAATTGAAGGTATTAAGCATTGATGTAAATCCAGATGGTGAGAGGTGGGATGCTGAGGTCAAGAATATTATGAACGAGCTGTCAAGCTTAAGTAACTTGGACAGTCTTAAGTTGTATTTGCCAACAGCTCAATTGCTGGAACAATTCCTGCAACTTACTAGGAACCAGCAGTTAATATGCTTGGCATTATCACGCTTTAAATTGCTCGTTGGCTGTCATGAACAGTATTTTGTATCACATATACCAGATGATCTCGAGAAGGAGTTTGAGAAATTCGAGAAATGCCTGAAGTATATAAACGGCGAGGGCAACACTGATGTAATTGCCAAGGCACTAAAACATGCTACCGCTTTATTTTTAGACAGCCACTGGACTATTAGGAGTCTGTCTACATTCAAGATTGATGACTTGAATAAGCTGAAATTTTGCTTGTTGAGAGAATGCAATGAGATGCAAACTATTGTTGAAGGAGGTGACTACTATCACGAAGGCCGGGATTACCAGCGAGAAAAATATGCACTTGGATCTTTAGAATACTTGGGAGTTTACTACATGGAGGTGTTAAAAAGCATTTGGAAAGGGCCAATTTGCAGCGGTTCTTTGTCTTCTCTGGGGACCTTGGCCCTGCATACATGCCCCAACTTGACTACCATTTTCACCCTAGGGTTACTTCATAATCTCATAAACTTGAAAGACCTTCTGGTTGAAGACTGTCCCAAAGTCAGCAGCTTGGTAAGCATAGATTCTTCCTGCTTGGAGTCTAACCGTTTGCTACCCCGCTTGACGAAGATGTCACTTTTAGACCTGCCTGAATTGATAAACCTTTCTAGTGGCCTAAATATTGCTCCAAAGTTAGAAACGTTGGTTGTCATTAACTGCACAAAACTTAAAAGTTTTTCTCCCATGGAAGTGTTGAGTGAAGATATAAAAGAGATCAAAGGAGAGCGTGAATGGTGGGATAGTTTAATGTGGCATGAATCAGAGTGGAGCAGCGGTCGACCTGATTATTTGGTGCGCGCCTTCGTCCCGCTTGGAAGCAATGGAGATTTGATGGATCAATCAGAGAAAGATGGAAACTTGCTACAATATGCAATGCAGGGTGCAAAGCCTTTATCGACAGACAGGTGGGTTTCCCTTCATTCTTGTCTATACAGATACATTACGCAGGTTTTTCCCTTCTCTACCGTTGTTTCTTGGAACATGATCCCACACACGTGCACTGTTACTTCTTGGAACATGAGTGTGTGTGTGTATATATATATATATATATATATATATACATGCTAAGCAACTTGTTGAGCGTAATATTGAGCCATTTCAAAATATCAAACCTTTTAACCTCAAAATTTGGCATTTAGGATAATATGGACGGTCTATTGATATAGTGTCCATTTATGTTTCCACAAAAAATCAATAATTTGGTAAGGGGACACCTTGGTATTTCTACGAAGAAGTGGGCCTTACAATGATTTAAAAAGTACTGCAGCGTCAACTTGATACTTGTGCTGTAAACAAACTTCGAGGAATATTCTATATCTCTTGGTTGAAAAGGCCTTGAAAATTAAGAGAAGTTAAGTGTGGTCAACTTCAGGGATTTACATTTTTCTTTATTTTTCTCTATTCTTTATTCTTACTATTTTCCCTTTTGTCATATTGGTGCCACAGTGATGGTAGGTACACAAATCAATGTGTAGATGAAGAAGAAAGAAGTCTTAGATTTTGTCACAAGGAAAGTAGGATTATCACATGGATTACTTGGAAAAATGGGATAATCTCATGGGTGATGTCTGTTCACAAGAATGAATCAGAAAGTGTTAATCTTTACTAAGGGATGCTGAAAAATGGAAGAACCATAATTGTCTTATAGATAAAAGTACAACTGAACCTGGCATATGTGCTTAAAATCCTTGATGTAATGGGTACTTCACAGTGGTTCATTGTCTGGGGGAGAACAACTTTAGAAGAAAATTTTCATTATGTGCGAAACATTCATAGCTGGTAGGCAGAGACTAGAGAGTTTGTAGAACTCATCTCAACAAGAGACTCTCCTTAGAAATCAATTCAATAATCAAAGTCCTCACCCAAAGTCTTTGTAAAATGGCACGTGTAGTAGTATAACCTTAGTGCCAACAAGGGTTGGTTCAGCGGTTCCCAGGATTCCAATTCAGGTTTCTCACCTGGGTTCGAATCTTACCCGCCGCACTTGTTGGTGGCAAACTTACGTCATTGCCCTGCTTGTGCTCCACACACGAGTCCTTGTGCGCTTCGGCCCCGACATAGGTGCGGGAATCGGATGCTCAGATGTATGTGGCGGCCTTGTAGGTTCCCGAGGCGCAATACTCCCTGCCAGTTGGATTAGAGCCTTACGGTCCAGCCTTTTCCTTACAAAAAAAAACAAAGTAGTATAACCTTAGTACCCTGTGAACAAGTGAAGCTTCTCAGCTATAACACCAGGATTCATCCCTGCCTATAAATATACCACCTTACTCATTCTGCTTCACACAATCGAAACAACTTTCCTATTAATCATATCCTGCTACTTAGGTGCTTGTCTCGTAAAGCTGCGGATCCAGTAATGGAGGAAGAAGACAGGAACAGGAGGATGAGATATGAAACAGATGAGAGAAGGATCAAGGGAACAGTTGTGTTGATGAAGAAGAAGAACCTTCTCAATTTTGAAGAGAGACTTGATCGTAGGATTTTCCGCCCCCCTGACCGTAAGGTCTCCCTGCAGCTCATCAGTGCTGTTAATGGTGACACTGATGGTATGTTATTTGGCACCTTAAATAGTTAACAAGCTCCTTACTTTTCCTCTTTTTTTCTTCCGGGTTTTTAGAAGTTTCTACGGTTCACTTTTTTGTACCAAGTGATCATCATATTTACACGTAGTGGTTATGTCATATCATGGTAAAAGCCCCCCTTGTCATAATATTATGCAGAAGGAAACAGAGCAAACATGTTGGCAGGACAAGAAACTGCTTGAGTATTGCTTTTTTGTTGGTTTCCCTCGAACTCCAAGCTAGCAAATTTGTAATTAGACAATCTGTCCTAAAAAAAGGTCTCAACGCATCAGAAGATCTTGGTAGATTAGAAAAAAGTACCTCAGCTAGTTTTAACCAAAGCCTTGTCTGTTAGCTTGTGTGAGCAAACATGTTGGCAGGACAAGAAACTGAATTGAGTACTGCCTTTTTGTTGGTTTCGCTGGAACTCCAAGCTGGCAGATTTGTATTTAGACAATCTGTCCTAGAAAAGGTCTCAATCCATCAGAAGATCTTGGTAGATGTAGAAGATGGTATCTCATCTACTTTTAACCAAAGCCTTGTCTGTTAGCTTGTGTGAGCAAGTGATCATTACCAGGAACGAAACACTGACATAATCTACACTTGAACAAGTTATTGCCACAGGTAAGGCTTGCTTGCTGGATTTAGTCATGAAAAACAAGTTTTAAACTGATGATCGACTGATAAGAAAAGATCGCGAGTTTCTACTTTGTCTAGTGAAACCAGCTAACAGTACTGGTTTGAGAATCCAAAACTTGGCGAAATCATTAAACTGATGTTTGCACTTGGTGTCTTACAGCGAAAGAGCTGCGAGGGAAACTCGGGAAACCAGCACAGTTGGAAGGCTGGAACAGTGCAAACACCCCTTTGATGTCAGAATATTTCACTTTCAGTGTTACTTTTGATTGGGATGAGGAGATTGGAGTTCCCGGGGCATTTCTGATAAATAATTATGACTACGATGAATTCTACCTTAAGACACTAACGCTTGAAGCTGTTCCTGGGCATGGTCGCCTCCACTTCATCTGCAATTCTTGGGTTCAATCAGCCATGTCTCATGAGAAAGACCGCGTGTTCTTCACTAATCAGGTACTGGTCTAGTTCTTTGCATTAAAGCTTGATATCCAACCCAAAAGATAAAACCACCGGGCATAAGAACAAGTTACAATCCCCATGCATAGTCGGCGTGAGACTTCGACACTTTTAACTACTCTTCGATTCAATTCCAAGAAGCGTCCTTAGTCATACAATTATTCTTGGGTACATTATTTCTTTCTTGTGCACAGTTTCAAACTTAACTCAAGAATTATTCATGGTGACTAGCCTTGTAACAAAGATCTTGTTGTAAAATGTTTATCTAGACATACCTTCCAAGCCGAACACCACCAGCACTACAGTATTACAGAGGGGAAGAATTAGTGAACCTGAGAGGAACTGGAACAGGAGAACTGGAGGAATCGGACAGGGTTTATGACTATGATCTCTACAACGATTTGGGAAATCCGGATAATGCAAACCATCTACGTCCAATTCTTGGAGGGTCTACCGAGTTCCCTTATCCTCGGAGAGGAAGAACAGGCCGACCACTATCAAGGAAAGGTTAGACATTTGTTAAAGTTATGTGCTGATGACTATCCTGATAAGATGACATTGAATTTACGCGTTGAATGACACCAAATTAGTTCAACAAATCCTGACAGATCCAAGATGCGAAACCAGGCTGCCATTTTCTGAGAGCTTAAAGATTTACGTCCCTAGAGATGAAAGGTTCAGCCATTTTAAGATGTCAGATTTTGCTGCTTATGCACTACAATCGATATTTCAGTTCCTCATCCCCGAGTTTGAGGTTCTATTTGATAGAACCCCCAGTGAGTTAGACACATTCGAAGATTTACTCGAACTCTTTGAAGGAGGAATACCTATACCCGACAACAATTTACTTGAGAGTATCAGGGAAAAATTTCCTCTCGAAATGATCAAGGAATTACTTCGAAGTGATGGTGAGAGACCATTCAAGTTCCCATTGCCACAAGTAATCAAAGGTATTGTGAACAAGCCTTTTTAGTGATTCTAAAATATGCTTTGCAACATTCGTCTATCGCATACATAAATGTGGTTCAACAGCATGGCATGTTCACCCATCATATGTCATCGATATTGAAATTTGATTTTTTCAAGCAGAGGATAAATCTGCATGGGCTGATGAAGAATTTGCAAGAGAAATGCTAGCTGGAGTAAATCCTGTCGTTATCTGCGGTCTCAAAGTAAATCAAAGCTTCTACTCTCCTGATTTTTACAAGAAACTGGATTGGACAAGCCAAAATTCATCTGTCATTTGGTTCTTGTTATTTACCTTCTTTAGAACCCATCAGAAGCAATCCTAGTTTTTGTGATCTTCCATCAATAACAAACTACTAAACATTTCAGGAGTTCCCTCCGACGAGCAAGCTAGATCCCAAATTATATGGGAACCAAAACAGTTCAATGACCAAAGAACACATAAAGGATCACTTGGATGGCTTAACGGTAGATGAGGTAAGTTATTTTTCATGCTAAATTTTCATAAACAGTCTCTATACAACACCAATGACCCCATCTATCAGATTTTGCTCACATGTTATTGTTGATAGGCAATGGAGAACAACAGGCTATTCATATTAGATCACCATGAAGCGCTGATGCCATATCTGAGGCAGATAAACACAACCTCAACACGGACTTATGCCACAAGGACTCTCCTCTTCCTGAAAAGAGACGGAACTTTGACGCCATTAGCAATCGAGTTAAGTTTTCCGCATGATAAGGGTGATCAACTTGGAGCTGTTAGTAGAGTACAAACCCCAGCAGAAAAGGGAGCCGAGGGAACAATTTGGGACTTGGCTAAAGCTTATGTTGCAGTAAATGACTCGGGCTATCATCAGCTTGTCTGCCACTGGTACAAAGCTGTCTAGAAAAAGGCTGTATTTTAGCAAGATTTAAGGCCTAGTTTGTGAAGGATTTCTGATTCACTTTTGTTTGGTACAGGTTGCATACTCATGCAGTGACTGAACCATTCATTATCGCAACCAATAGGCAGCTAAGCGTCCTTCACCCGGTTTATAAGCTTTTACATCCTCACTTCCGTGATACAATGAATATAAATGCGCTTGGTCGGCAAACACTCATCAATGCTGGTGGAATTCTTGAGAGAACTGTTTTCCCAGGGAAGTTTGCCATGGAAATATCAGCTGTCATGTATAGAGACTGGGTTTTCCCAGAGCAAGCACTGCCTGCTGATCTTGTCAAGAGGTAACACCATCAAGTATAGATTACTGACAAATTTAACTGAAAATTCATTTGGAAAAGTAGTAGTGAGAGCAGGATAACTTTTCTAGGCACAAGTGAAACAGTTCCACGGATAGCATACTTTAAGCATCAAGAAATTGGTGACTTTCGATCACCTTGGGCCTCAGCTACACAATTGGGGCAGACCTCTCCTCGCTCAACCCCGATCCCAAAGAAAAAATTGGAAAATAGAACTCTTAAATATAGGCGGGGATGGATGCAAGGACTCTTGCTTCGACTTCAATAATTTTACCAGCTGAACCAGTAGAGAACACCACATGTTATTTACTGATTGAAATGTTTCGCTTTATTCAGAGGGATGGCGGTAGAGGACTCGAAATCCCCCCATGGCATCCGTCTGTTGATTGAGGCCTACCCATATGCAGTTGATGGGCTTAAAATCTGGTCTGCAATTAGGACATGGGTCGAGGACTATTGTTCATTCTACTACAAGAACGACGAAGTAATTCAGGAAGACCATGAACTCCAGTCCTGGTGGGAAGAGGTGAAAAATAAGGGTCACCCCGACAAGAAACACGAGTCCTGGTGGCCTAAAATGCAAACTCGCGAAGAACTAGTAGAGACGTGCACCATCATCATATGGATAACTTCTGCTCTCCATGAAGCAGTGAACGTTGGACAGTATCCTTATAGAGGCTACCCCTTAACCCGCCCAGCCATGAGCCGCCGGTTGATACCTAAACACGGCACTCCTGAGTATGATGAGCTAGAGAAGGACCCTGAAAAAGCTTACTTGAAAACTATTACCGTCCAGATACAGAGTATTCTTGGGATTTCCCTCATAGAAATACTGTCCAAGCATTCTTCTGATGAAGTGGTTCTTGGGCAGAGAGATACTTCTGAATGGACAACAGACATGGAACCACTGAAAGCCTTTGGAAGATTTGGGAAGAGGCTGAAAGCAATTGAACAAGAAATTACGGAGATGAACAAGGAGGAGAGGTACAAGAACAGGATTGGACCAGTCCGGATGCTTTACACCTTGCTCCAGCCTAGTACTGAATTGGGACTTACTGGCAAGGGAATTCCCAACAGTGTCTCAATCTAAAAAAAATTCATTAAGAACTTACCATTCCACCATATTACTGGCAAAAAGGCAGAAGATCTTCATGTTTAAGGTCACGGTTGTGCTCTATGCTAGGTTGTTAAGGACCAGGTACTAGTTGATGCCACACCAGTCATCTTTGAAAGTGGTAATCTTTAGTCCAGCCGGCAGCCACAGCTTGTATAGCAATAAAGAGCTTGTATTATTGTAGTAATAAAGTAGCAATAGAAGTGCTTATTGTTTCGCATTTACTTTGTTTATGTTTGATAAGCAAAATATACGTTCTTAAAGCAAGTTTTTCAAGCAATGAAACACTGCTGAGAAGAGTTCTTGAATTCCATTTGATGTGGCAGAGTTGGCACACAACATGCCCACGACACCACCATCAAGCCGCCACAACTCTGCCACATCACTGCGGCCACCATTGTTACCGCTACCACCACCTTGTCACCAGTAGACCTCCACCCCACCGTTACCTACTGGCTGTCATGCCCCCAAAACGGAAGCCGTGACTGAAATCAAATTTTCTGATATACCGATATAATTCTGGTGACAACGGTATAAACAGAGTAACTCAAACCTTTAAAATAAGATATCTCCATAAAACAAAAATCTAATACAATCCATTCTCTGAATAATCCCTTATAAAACCATCTACTAAACGCAGCGGCTAAACAAATTACAAAATCAATTTTATCAAATTACCCTCATTAGGGTAAAGTTCTCAAACTAAAAGTACAAAGTTTAATTAACTATAACAAAACTCTCAAAAACTTCAATGCCGTCACACGGATCCTTAGTCACCTTCTTGACTTGTGGCAAGGGGCAAGGTAGAGCAAAAGGATGAGCTCAAATAGCTCAGTGAGGACCAAAAACAACAAGATATCAAAGCAAAAACTAACAGAGTCGAACGACAATACTTGATGGAAATGAGGAAACCAAATTCTTATATTAGATATCAAAACAAACGTGATTAAGCGTTAACCCTAAACATATATATAATATGCCGGGAATGCTATACAACAAAATTCGATGACTATGTTAGTCATTCGACCCAAACGTCGAACCAAACGTACAAACATCAAACTTGTGCTACCGGTAGCGTGTTAAGCGTCCATTGATCGCCAGCACATAATCAAACGTATGTCCAAAGGACCCTCTCAATTCGAGAGTTGTTCAAACATAGTCGATAACTAGTCGTAAATTGACGAGTACAAAAATACAAATTCAATGGGACTGAAATTACGCAACTCTGAGTTCCTTTGAGCTCAATATAATATGAGATCAAATAATGGATGGCAAGCACTTAAACAAGGAAATAGGAACCAAATTCAAGCTTGAACTTAGAAAAAGAAAACAACACAGGAGCTGTTTCTTTCTAATGACCATTATTCAATAAGTAATGTGAACCTGGGAGTTTTGTCCAATGATAGAAGGGTATTCCCTGAGGTGATTTAACTCAAGGCATATGCATGTGCATTAGAAAACAAGCTCTAGCAGTATGGAGTAAAACAAATTATGAAGAGGGGATTTAGGACAAAGGAGATTACCACCACCTAAACAAGAAGAAACTAGACCTTATTCTAAGGCTTGGTTATATTAGAACTGAAAGAAGACAAGAGACTCAAAGTTTTACGGTAAACATGTGTAACAAAAACATAGAACATCCAAGAATTTCCAGCAATTAAAATAAGGCAGTTTGGTCCAATGATTTCAACATGTGGGGGCAAGGTGAAGAAACAATCAGTAAAGTAGGTGAATTGTGTGAACCTGTACTGAGTCTTTCAAGATTTCGAAGGATCAGAATATGGATTAAACCAAAACCATCTATATTCCTCAGAACTAAGGCACTCACGAGTTGTTGTAAAAAAAATAGCACGAAGAGATTATAATGGATGAAGACAATGACACCACCTAAGGAAAGAAAAAGACCAATACATGGCTGACGAAAGACACTGCCCAGAAACAATGGAAACAAGAAATGATTAAAAATACAAGACCCAGCCTTACAATCAAGATGGTTTTAGGAACCAAAATTCATGGCAGATGGATTGTCTAATTTTTTTCTCTATAAACAGCACTACGCGAATCAAGGTGAAAGATGAACAAAATTTTATGGTTCAAGACCTGTTAACAATTACCCAAAAAGGCTCCATGTAATCAGCAACATCACGGGACAAAACATGGAAATCAAATTGGAACAATAAACGCATTGCTGCTACCAATTTCAAGAGCAGCAATCCTTTGCGGCAATCGGAATGCAAGTTATAACGATAAGATATTCGAAACAATCCCTTACCACAGCAAGAATAGAGAAAGTCCCTTACTGTGATGAACCCAGGTACACAGCTTTACAACAATGGTGAATTGAAGGATTACAGTAGGTGATGATAGAATAGATTTAAGATGAATAAGAGTAACCAGCAAGAAAGAACAGGTGGGAAGAGAAAGCCAGATAGAAGAAGAAGAAGAATGATTCTCAATTTCTGATAATGCGTACCCTTTTCTTCACGTGTCCCTCCCATATATGGGCAGTTACAACCATTTTCTCCAGCTCACCCTTTTCTACTAATTACTTATATTGGACAGTTAAGTAAAAGAAGGCTAAGGACAATTAAAACTATGATGCCATTAGGACAGAGATTATGGCATTAACAACCATTAATCACCTGTCCCTAACATCTTAATGGCAAGAGTCTACATAAATGCTGGTGCTTTGAGTGCTGATCACGCGCCAAAATGATGCATAGAGCAGCTCTTGCCACGCGCTTCCCATATTGTTAAGTCCTTCTATATTGCTCTTCACGCGCTGCATTTTCCAAGCCAATTTCTTCTGCTGCTGTAACTCCTTGGCCTGACTCAGCTGCTACTTGATTTCCATTGCTGTCTTCCCCTTGTGGTTTGTTCCATTTTATTTTGATTTTGAGAGGTGGCCTGGACCTGTCCCTGACATTCCCTCCCCCTTTAAACTGTGTCTCCTCCTCTGTTGCAAATGCTGGAAACCTTTGCTGCATAACTGTCCAGTCCTCCCAAGTAGCATCTTCTTCACTCATATTTGACCATCCTATCAGCACTTGGGGGACATAAACATTGTTTCGGGGGATCACTTTCCGGTCTAAAATTTGAATGGGTTCAATAAGGACTTGTCATGTGGCATTGGTAGGAGGTAAATGGGGACTTGCTGTGGTTTGTTTACCCAAGGTAGGTTTCAACAGAGATACATGGAAGACTGGGTGGATTTGGGAGTTTGTTGGTAAATCCAATTTCTAAGCAACAGAGCCTATTTTCTCTAGGACTTGGAAAGGACCATAATACTTTGGGGAAAGTTTGAGGTTTCTTCTTAAGGCTAGGCTATTTTGTCTATAGGGCTGAAGCTTGAGATATACAAAATCACCAATTGTAAAAGATCTTTCAATCATTTTCCTATCAGCAAACAACTTCATTCTAGCTTGAGCTGCAGCTAAGTTGTCCTTGAGTAGTGAAAGTACCTTCCTTCTCTCATCTAGATATGAATCTAGAGCAGGTAATTGTGTGGCCTCATGACTCCCCATATTCACCAATCTTGGAGTATATCCATATAATGCCTCGAATGGTGTCATCTGTAAAGAATTATGGTAAGTTGTATTATACCAGTATTCAGCCAGTGTTAACCACTTACACCAATTAGCGGGTTTGTCTCCACAAAAATATCTGAGATATGTTTCTAGGCATTGATTGACTCTTTCTGTTTGGCCATCACTCTGAGGATGGTATGATGTACTCATATGAAGCTGAGTTCCCAAAAGCTTGAACAACCTTTGCCAAAAATTACCGAGGAAGACACTACCCCTGTCACTCACAATGCTGTCAGGTAAACCATACAACTTGAAAATATTGTCAAAATATGCTTGAGCTACATCTACAGCGGTGTGGGGGTGTTTAAGGGCTATGAAATGAGATAACTTACTCAACCTGTCAACCACCACCATGATAACTTCTTTGTAATCTGATCTTGGCAGTCCCTCTATGAAGTCCATGGATACACTACTCCACAATTGACTAGGGATGGCCAAGGGTTGAAGTAAACCTAGGTAGGGTAGATGTTCATGTTTGCTTCGCTGACAAATGTCACATTCTTGCACCACTACCTTCACAGTTGCCTTGAGATTTGGCCAATAGAAATAGGTGGCTATCCTCTTATACGTAGCCTTGGTTCTGGAGTGGCCACCCACTCCTGAGGAATGTAACACTTGTACTATTTGAGATCTCAGTGTCCCTTGGTTGCCCACACACAGTCTTCCTTTATATCTTAGCACACCTTGTTCTAATGTAAACTCTGAAGTAGCATAAGGGTCTAGAGCAAGTTGTTGGATTTGGTTCTGCATGAACTCATCCCCTGTGTAACTATCCTGCAACTCACTTAGCCACATAGGAGTCACTTGTGAGACTGCATAGCAGTACTGCAGATCCGAATCACCATGGGGCAGCCTAGAAAGTGCATCAGCCGCACCATTTTCCACCCCAGCCTTGTAATGAATTTCAAAATTAAACCCAAGCAATTTAGACAGACATTTTTGCTGAAGTAAAGATGTTACTCTTTGCCCCATGAGGTATTTTAGGCTAGAGTGGTCTGTCCTAATGGTAAAAGGTTGGGAGCTTAGATAAGCTTGCCAGTGCATGATTGCTTGGACAAGAGCCACAAGTTCCTTCTCATAAGTGGACATGGATAAGGCCTTTGGACCAAAAGCTTTGCTGAAAAAAGCTAGAGGCATGTCTTCTTGCATCAATACTGCTCCCATACCCTGGTCACATGCATCTACTTCTATCACAAATTGCTTTGAAAAATTGGGTAGAGCTAACACAGAAGTGCTGGTCATGGCTGACTTCAAGGTTTCAAAGGCTTGAGTAGCCTGATCATCCCAATGGAAATTGTTCTTTTGAAGTAGCCTAGTGAGGGGTTTGCTCAGGGTCCCATACCTTGGTATGAACTTCCTGTAATATCCGGTTAATCCCAAAAAACCCCTGAGATGTTTTATGGTTTTAGGTAGTGACCAAGTCACCATAGCACTGATTTTCTTGGGGTCAGCTGCTACTCATTTTCCTGATATCAAATGGCCAAGGTATTCCACCTCCCCCACCGCAAATGCACACTTAGACTTCTTAGCAAATAGCTTGTTTTCTCTGAGAACTTGTAGCACTGTAGCTAAATGGTGCAAGTGTTCCTCATAATTTTGACTATAAATCAAAATGTCGTCGAAGAAAACCAATACAAACCTTCTCAGAAATGGTTGAAACACACTGTTCATAAGTGCTTGGAAGGTTGCAGGTGCGTTAGTAAGCCCAAAGGGCATTACGAAGAATTCATAATGACCTAGGTGGGAGGAAAAAGTTGTTTTGTATACATCTTCAGGGCTAACCCATACTTGGTGGTAGCCACTCTTTAAATCCAGCTTTGAGAAAACCTATGCACCATGCAACTCATCAAGCAAGTCATCCACTATTGGTATTGGAAATTTGTTTTTGATGGTTAATTTATTCAAACCCCGGTAGTCCACGCACATCCTCCAGCTCCCATCTTTTTTTTTAACCAACAAAACAGGGCTTCCAAATGGTGAAGCACTGGGTTGTATTATCCCAGCTTCCAACATTTCTTGCACTATCTTCTCTACTTCAGATTTCTGGGCATAGGGTATTCGGTATGGTCTCAAATTGATGGGATGGGCATTGGGAATCAAGGGAATGTGGTGGTCTAGAGCTCTAGCAGAGGGAAGTCCCACGGGGTCTCCAAATACATCATCAAATTGGTGCAACAAGGCTGCAAGTTGAGGTTCCTGTTGAGTTGGGTTAGGTAGTGTAGTGATGGTATAGACTTGTCCAAAAAGGGCCCCAGTATGGTTGGTGAGGTATTTATACATGGCTTCAGCTGAAATAAGCTTCAATTCTGCTTTGTTGTCGCTCCCATAAAATGTCTCCTCTTTTCCTCCTTGATTGATGGTCATGGACATAGCTGAGAAGTCAAACTTCACCTCTCCAAGTTCTTTGAGCCACTGCAGGCCCAATACGCAGTCACACCCTCCTAGTGGTAGTAGCATGACCTTGGTAGAGAACTCATGGCCTTGCATAGTCCACCTAAGTTGTTCACACATGGAGTCATTTTCAATCTTATTCCCATCTGCTACCATTACAGCCATTGGTAGGGTGGGTGTAATAGAGCAGCCCAATCTCTCAGCAGTTTTAGGATCAATGAAATTATGTGTAGATCTTGTGTCAATTAATATAGAGAAGGTCTTTTGGCCTATCTTCCCCCATAACTTGAATGCATTGTGGCTAGCATTTCCTGTGATTGCACTCACAGTTATTTCCATTCTCTCCTTGTTCTCATCATTCTTATGTTCTGGCTGTGGCGCCTGGACTTCTTCGTCATAAATGGGAAGGGAATCCTCCTCATCCTCATCCACAATTAGCATCGAAACCTGCTTGTGTTTACAATGGTGATTTGGAGAAAACATTTCATCACACCAGTAACACAAGCCTTTTCTTCTCCTCTCATCAAAGTAAGTCCTGGGTAACTTTTGGATAGGGGGCTGTGCAGGTGTAGGTAATAAGGCTTTTTGGTTATAGGGCTGGCTCGAGGGGTTATAGGTTGATATAGGAGGTACTAGCAAGGGTTTTGGCCTTACTGGTGACGGGTTGGTGTGGGGTCTGGCTGGAACATGGTTTGGCAGAGAGGTGGTATAACTGGGATTATGTGCAGCTCTAGGTGTATGCCATGAATTATATAAGCTGGCTTCTTGTTTCCTAGCCAAGAATATGGCCCTGGATAAGTCATATAGGTCAAACTTCTCAATCTCCAATCTGATCTCATCCCTTAGTCCACTCACAAAACTCTGAGTAAAATATAGCTCATCAAACCTTCCCCCTTCATTGACTAAAATTGACCTTAGTGTTTCAAATTTGTTATAGTACTGTTCCACAGTACCCACTTGTCTCAGCTTGTGGAATTCTCCCAACACACTCTCCTTAAACAGTTTAGCAAACCGAGCATGAAGATCTCTAACAAAATCTTGCCAGTAAACTCTACCTCTAGGTTTGATGTAAGTACTAAACCAGTATTCAGCCTGGCCCTCAAAATGTACAGAAGCAAAGTTTAAATTCAAGTTTGCATCCATGGGGTTGAATTCGAAATATCTTTCGGCCTTTCGTACCCAACCATACGAATCTTCTCCTGAGAACCTTGGAAATTCAATTTTAGGTAATTTTGTAAATAGGTTACCATTTGTAACCTGATGAAACTCCATGTGGCTCACTTCCTCTCCTTTGCCCTGCCTCTGCTTCGAACCTGAGCTTTCCCCTCCATCACCTCCTTTGGTTGCTATTAATTGCTGCATCATGTGCTGCAACTGACTCAAGCTCTGTTTCATCGATGGCATCTCATCCCTTAGTTGGTCTATTGAAGACTTGAGCTCAGGGAGATCGGAAATAGTCTCCTTTAACTTAGCAAGTTGGTCGTCAATTGCTCCAAAATGATCGGAGAATTGTGCTTCCATCAAGCTAACATGCTCGTCTAACTGTTGTCTGTTGAATTTCTGTGCATTTCCTACCATTTTTGGTTACTGTATTTGGCTATTTTTGGTGATTTCGAAGGTGTAAAGTTCTGGCTCTGGATACCAATTGTGATGAACCCAGGTACACAACTTTACAACAATGGTGAATTGAAGGATTACAGTAGGTGATGATAGAATAGATTTAAGATGAATAAGAGTAACCAGCAAGAAAGAACAGGTGGGAAGAGAAAGCCAGATAGAAGAAGAAGAAGAATGATTCTCAATTTCTGATAATGCGTACCCTTTTCTTCACGTGTCCCTCCCATATATGGGCAGTTACAACCATTTTCTCCAGCTCACCCTTTTCTACTAATTACTTATATTGGACAGTTAAGTAAAAGAAGGCTAAGGACAATTAAAACTATGATGCCATTAGGACAGAGATTATGGCATTAACAACCATTAATCACCTGTCCCTAACATCTTAATGGCAAGAGTCTACATAAATGCTGGTGCTTGGAGTGCTGATCACGCGCCAAAATGATGCATAGAGCAGCTCTTGCCACGCGCTTCCCATATTGTTAAGTCCTTCTATATTGCTCTTCACGCGCTGCATTTTCCAAGCCAATTTCTTCTGCTGCTGTAACTCCTTGGCCTGACTCAGCTGCTACTTGATTTCCATTGTTGTCTTCCCCTTGTGGTTTGTTCCATTTTATTTTGATTTTGAGAGGTGGCCTGGACCTGTCCCTGACACTTACCTTATACAAGCAATTCGGCGATTACGCCGAAATTACACTTGATTACGCCGAAATTCTCCAAAGGAACAAACAATTTAAGGCTGAAAGTGGAGAAGAGAGTGGGAGAGGCGGCAAGCGGGGGAAACAAGAGGAGGCTGGAAGAGAAAGAAGAACTATTTATATTAAAGCCCTAATTGGCAATTTACACAAAACCTCCCTGAACTTTATCCACTTATTCAAAATGCACCAACAATTTTCTAATATTATGAAAAAGACCACAAACTTGTTTAATTAGTTATTTACTTATTTATTCATTTTAAAGTGATAGAAAATTATTAAAATATGGGGTATTTCACCGGCCATCACCACTATATCATCATCTTATTTAGAACTACCTTGCCAGCACAACCACCATGTCGTGCTAGTGTGTTATGGTCGCCATTAAGTCCCCATCTGACAACGCTAACCACCACAAAAACATCCACCATGGTTTTGGCAACACTTTTCAGGTGTTAGCTCGTCCAATATACTTTCAGCGCGTAAATTCTATTTTCATCAAATTGCTTGAGACTAATTATTTTTACTAATCTAGAAGCCCGTGGTTCGTCAATTTAATAATTCTTTTTAGTATAATCTTTGGTTAGTTGTACAAGTCTATACATGTTAGAATTATTTCATTCATCTTGACTCCATACTCAAGATCATTAGAATCTTACAATAGCATAAATATAAGAACAATAGGGTTATGAACTCACCGGAATTGAAGGAAGCCATAAATTACCAAGAGCTTTATTCCGATGATGAAAGAACACCAAGATACGGAAGCGAACGATATCCCCTTTGGTAGTGATCTTCACTACTCTTCTCTATTTTTTATGATGGAATATAATGGTGTATTTTTTTTCTTTAGTCTAAGAGGCACAGAGTGGCCAAAACATTATGATACCATAGCTTCCAAGAAGAAAATCTATTTATATAGAAAGAGTAGTGAGATCAACCCTAAAGCCTGCCAAATCTCAACTGTCCATCAAAGTTAGTAGATTAGGGTCTATAAGCCTTTTATACACTATAAATCATTAGTGTATTGGATGCTAGATTAAATAGGCCCATAATGTTATTTAACCAATATAATTAATTAATGTCCAAGTCAAATAAATAGTCAACAATAGTATGACCCGTTAGACCACCTAATTGGATTGGACCGGTCAAATCCAACATTCTCCCACTTGGCCAAAGGTTATACTAAGGTCAATATCATAAGTTTTGACATAACGAAATTGAACAAAACATCTCATAAGTTAGGCCAAATTTAACAAAAATACTAAAATGAATCGAAGATAGTATATGTGCCTCTCAACGCCACAGCACCGTTCTCCGGTTACAATCTCAGAACTTTTGCCAAATATGGCAGTCAAACAGCTTAATAGACATGAACTGCATCATTCCATAATAAATAACAACATGAACGAGTTCATGTCATCCTTACATGAGTGTATGTTTCAGAATACTTCAAATGTGCACTTTTAACGAGAAGTAACAAACCATAATCATAATATCCAGAATCCAAAATAAAAGGCGATCACATAAATAAATGTCTCAAATCAAATACCTATCATCTAAGGGAAAAACTATCAACAACTAGCAACATGTTCTCGAAAGAGAGTGTGTGGTAAGCCTTTCGTCATGGGATCCGCCAACATAGCGATCGTACTGATATGCTAAATAGACACTATTTGATTCTGAATTTTTTCCCTCACAACAAGATACTTAATCTCAATATGCTTCATTCCACCACTTGATTTTTCGTTCTTGGAAAAGAAAATAGCTGCCCGATTGTCACAGAATATCTTTAGTGGTCTCAAAATGGTGTCAACCACTTTAAGTCCCGTAATGAAGTTCTTCAACCATACACCATGACACGAAGCCTCAAAACATGCCACAAAACTCTGCCTCCATGGTGTGAGAAGCCACTAATGACTACTTAGCACTCTTCCATGAACCAATTCCTTTTGTGAGCATGAAGACATCACCTGGTGTGGATTTCAGGGTATCTACACACCCTGAATAATTGGAATCGGAATAACCGATAACCTCAAGGTTATCTGACTTCCTATAGGTAAACATGAAATCCTTGGTACCCTGTAAGTAGAGCATGACTTTCTTGGTTGCTTTCCAATGACCAATTCCTGGGTTTATTTGGTAAGTCCAAGCATGCCAACAACATACGCTATATTTGGGTGAGTACAGACTTGAGCATACATGAGACTCCCTACTGCTAATGCGTAGGGAATGCGCTCCATTTCGTCCTGCGCCAGTCGGTTCCTAGGACGTAACAAACTAAATTTGTCACCCTTAACAACAGGGGCAACAGTAGGAGCACAATTATGCATATTGAACCTTTCAGAACCTTATCAATATAGGCTCTTCGGGACAATCCTAATATCCCACGAGACATATCTCGGTGAATCTCAATGCCTATAACTTAAGAGGCCTCTCCAAGATCTTTCATATAAAAAAATTTAGACATAAAGTTTTTGGTCTCATGCAACATATGTATATCACTACTAGCAAGTAAGATATCATCTACATACAAAACTAGAATGATAAAATTACTCTCACTGATCTTTAGGTATATACATTGGTCCACTGCATTTTCTTTAAAGCCAAATTTACTAATCACATCATGGAACTTAAGATACCATTGTCTAGAGGCTTGCTTTAATCCGTATATGGATTTCTTCAACAAACATTTCATATTTTCCTTGCCTTCAACCATAAACCCTTCTGGTTGCATCATATAGACATTTTCATGCAAGTCACCATTAATAAATGCAGTCTTTACATCCATTTGATGTAGCTCTAAATCATAATGAGCCACTAAAGTCATGACTATTGGAAAGGAATCCTTTTTCGACATAACTAATGACGAGTCTAGCCTTGTATCTTTCGACATTACCTTTAGGATCTAGCTTAGTTTTGTCGACCCATTTACAGCCTACAACTTTGGCCCTTTCAGGCAACTCAACAAGGTCCCAAACTTCATTTATTTTCATTGACTCTAACTCATCCTTCATGGCCTCAAGCCATTGAGTTGAGTGATCGTTCATAATAGCTTCTTTAAAGGATGTAGGATCATTTCCTATGCTTAAATTATAGTCAGCCTCATCTAGGTACGCAATATAGTTATCAGAGATGGTTGTCTGTCTCCCTCTTCCTGACCTTCGAAGAGGTTGCTCATTAGCAGGAATTAGAGCAAGATCCATAATAGGGGGACATCATTAGGTACTACCTCGGGTGCATCGTTATCCTCTATATGAGGTAATGGCACACCAACCTTTTGGATAACAAGAATAGAAACATGATCCTGAATTTCCTCAAGGTTTATTATTCTTGGTGTACAACTCTCACTATACTCAGCATCTTCAAAAAATACTGCATGCCTAGTTTCAACAATTCTAGTCGTATGTGATGGATAGTAAAATTTGAAACCCTTAGACCTTTCAGGGTAACCTATAAAATGACAACTTATGGTCTTAGGATCGAGTTTCTTAGTATGTGGATTGTAGACTTTTGCTTCAGCTAAACAGCCCCACACATGAAAATATTCTAAATTTGGTTTCCTCTGTGCCCACAATTCAAAAGGTGTTTTAGGCACAAACTTATTGGGAACCCTGTTAAGAATATGCACAGCTGTTTTAAGTGCTTCAACCCGCAAAAACTCTGGTAGAGTGCTTTGGCATATCATACTTCGTACCATATCCATGAAGGTACGATTTTGCCGTTCAGCTACACCATTCTGCTGAGGTGTACCTGACATTGTATACTGAGCAACGATGCCACATTCTTCCAAATACAAGGCAAAATGACTAGGGTTACGACGCGTTTCAGAGAATTTTCCATAATATTGTTCGCCTCTGTCAGATCTAACAACTTTAATCTTCAGGTCGAGTTGATTTTCAACTTCGGCTTTGTAAGTCTTAAACATGGCAAGTGAGTCAGATTTTTCATGAATGAGGTAAACATATCCATAACGAGAATAGTCATCAATAAAGGTGATAAAGTATCTATGACCACCAAAACCTGGTGTAAGAAAAGGTCCACAAATGTCAGTGTGGATAACCTTTAAAAGTCCCGTGCTTCGAATGGCACCACGTTTATTGCCTTTTACAAATTTTCCTTTAACACATTCAATACATGTGTCAAAATTTGAGAAATTTGAAGAATGAAGAATTCCATCCTTAATGAGTAGTTCCATTATGCCTCGTGATATGTGACCTAGACGTTCATGCCACAATTTAGCGGAATTTTCATTCTCTCTTTTTCTCTTACCACAAGTTTTAGCAACTATATCATTCACGTTCATTGTTTTCAATGATTCAGTAAAAGAAGCATTCAAAAGTAATTTGTAGAGGTTTCCCTCCAACAAATCAGAACCAATAACTCTAGAGTAAAGGAAAAGAGAGAAGCCTTTATTCTTAAGCTTAAACGAATATCCATAAGCGTCAAGTCTAGAAACAGAAATAAGGTTTCTAGTCATACTGGGAACATAAACAGTATCAACTAAATTCAAATTGAAGTCACTCTCCAAAACTAAACTGAGAGTTCCTACAGCTTCAACTTGAGCTTTTTCTCCATTTCATATAGAACAATACGGTCCCCTTTGTTTAACTTCTTCACGGAAAGGAATCCCTGCAATGAATTAGTTATGTGCACAGTTTGCACCTGTGTCAACCCACCATGTATTTAAAAGAGCATCAATTGTATAAGACTCATAACAAAACGCAAATAGATAAATTACCTTTTTTTCCAAAATTTATGAGGCATTTTCGAAGAATCTCAAGTTGGGCATTCATGAAGACAACCAGAACAGGGCTAAACTTACTGACCTTCTGAGGTACTACTCAAACAATAGTGGCGATGAGATGACAAGCTTGAAAGACTACTTTACAAGGATGAAGGAACACCAGAAGGATATCTACTACATCACAAGAGAGAGCAAGAAAGCTGTTGAGAACTCTTCATTCTTGGAGAAGCTCAAGAGGAAGGGTTATGAAGTGCTCTTCATGCTTGATGCGATTGATGAGTACGTTGTTAGGCAACTAACACCACAAGAAAAAAGGCTTTTAGCGACGGGCCTAAAATTCGTTGCTAAATGTTTTAGCAATGAATTTACCGTTGCTAAAAGTCCCTCGTATAAAAGCCCGTTACTAATAGTTTGGCGACGGAATTTTCAAATCCGTCATGTAATATGTAAGGTTTTGCGACGGATTTATTTTTAATTAGCAACGGAATATCCGTCTCTAATTATATTTTAAGTATTTTAATTTTAATTTTTTTTGTTAAATTAGCGACGGAATAAATGTTTTAGCGGCGGAATATTTCGTCGCTAATTAACTGATAGTAGGAACACTTTTAGCGACGGAATTAACCGGATACAACCGGTTAGGGGAGGGGAGAAGAGTACAAGCCGGGCGCGGGGGGGGGGGGGGGGGGGAAACGGGCACATCAGGGGTTACTGAGTCTCGGATCTGGATCCTACTGATCTGGGGCCGGCTCGGCATGTCCAGCAGCGGTACCCTACTGATCCTGCTCCCTGATCATCCTCATCACCACCGTAGCAATGCGCTGGATCTCCTCGTCGTCCAACGGACGTCGAGGAGCCGGTGTCTGTGGAGGGGCAGCGGGGGGTGAGGACGCTCCTATCATGGCACGAGCAGTCGTGCTAGGCAGACCGCGTTTGCTGCCTTTCGGCCGATTGACGACCTCCGGTGTATCCAGCCATCGCTTTAACGCCCCAGTACTCGCACCCATACTAGTGGACGTTGATGGCTGTCCGGACTGCTGCTCGGACCCCCTAAGCTGTTCGTACGAGGCCTGCAAAAATAGTGATTTAACGATATGTTAGGGCATTAATTAACGCAATAGACATTGAGGATAAAGAGACAAAAAATTAACAACTTAAAAAAATTGACTCACATCGATCCGCTGGGCAATATCTGAAATATAGTCGCCCGATCGGTGTGCCTCGTCCTTGTCCTTCTTCCGCACGTGCGTCTAACTATACGTCAGAGCTATGACCTCATCCTTCTCCAGATCCGGGTGCTCGACCGCGTTCATGTGTCGGACGATGTCGTGTGACACCGACCCCCCCCCCCCCCGCGTGTGCGTCAGATCTCTGTTCTTTCTGTTCTCAGCCCCGCTCTTACTCTTGGCGTCCCAGCCTGGATCCGCAGCCCACCGATCTATCATCCCCCCCAATACACCGTGAGATATCCAATGTGGGGGATATCTCGTCATCTCCGTCATCGGGGCACCCTCGGGCAGCATCTTCTTCGCCCGGTCCCGTGCGTCGTGGAGCCATCGATGGTAATTCTTGCCGATGTAAGCAAAGAAGGCCTGCTGCCCCAGTGCCTGCTGCTCAGGCGAGTCAAACGTGAACCCCTCCTGTAAGGCATTCAATAACACAAATTAACTACAGAAAACAAACTCTAATTAAACAAATACTATCGCTGAAAAATATACTTCACCGTACCAGCCACTCCTTCCATAGGGACTCCCTCGCAGCAGCATCCCAGTCCTTCCAGTACAGGCGTGGCTCGAAGAATCGGCCTTTCACAAGAACGCCGATCTTCTTCCTCGCCTGGTTCTCCAAGATCCTGCCGAAGAAGTATATAAATAAATTAATACAGTTCAAATATAAATTAACACCCCAAAATTTTAAATATAAGGCATGATATGATATTTTTTTTACTTACAGGCCCTCCTGGGTGAGCGTAACTCTATGTTTACGCTGGGGGTCGATGCGTACCCCACGTGTCGGACCACGGCCTCGTCGAAATCCTACAAAACACAGACATTAATACAGTTCAAATATACTTTAAATATAAGGCTAGTGAAAATCTACTAAACACCGTTATCAACTATACCTGAGGTAGAACCCACGGAAGAAGGAGAATCAACGCGCGTGTGGGATGAATCTGCGTCGGGCTAGGGCGACGACTGTGGCTGGGGCTGGAGCTGGGGCCCTATCTGCTGTACGCGATCACTCTGTGCCTCGTCATCAGTGGGCAATGACGAGGTGGGACCCACCGGGGAGGAAGCAGCTCGGCGTCCAGCCCGGCCACGAATAGCCCGTATCCTATCCATATCTGACTTCATATAGATAAATTACAAAGACATTAACACGTTAAAAACAATAATTTGGCAGAAATCATCATCGGCACTATATATATATATATGAACGGATGTGCAAAAACACATCAATATGAACCAAGTTCTAAAATGTTACTACATTTTTCCCGTGATGTTACAACATTACAAGTCAATCATTTTCAGTTTGAGAATCATCATCATCTTCATCACTTTCCTCGTCGTCCTCTTCTTCGTGGGACTCGTCGTCCTCTTCATCTTCTAATTCATCCTCTTCATCAGTAGACTCGGTCACATCATCTCCAACACTTTCCACGTCTTCCGCGTCATCATCTACGACTTCTTCTCCTACATGAAGTGTTGTTGGAAGAGGAAGATCGTCCTCCTCGTTGTTGACCTCAACAGGGAACAAGACACGTGGTTGGTCGGCTTGAAAGGAGTCTAGCTCACTGTCATATGTCACGGGCAATTTCTTGGACTTGATAATTGTATACCAATGAGATTTGGGATTGGCGACGTCCTCCGCGTAAAAGACTTGTACAGCTTGACTAGCAAACACAAAGGGCTCGTCTGATGCAAGTCTTGACTTGACATTGACATCTACAATCCCTTGAGAGCTAACACGGATTCCTCTACTGCATGTGACATCGAACCACGTACACTTGAACATTACCAGGCGGTTTTGGGAACCCAGATATGTTAGCTCAACAATCTCATCTAGCTCTCCGTAAAAGTCCATGCAATTCTCGGCATAACAGTCGCCGTTGACCAAGACTCCACTGTTTTGGGTTTGTTTTGTTCGGTCATCATCTTTTACGTTAAACCTAAACCCGTTGATGATATAGCCTCCGTAACAGGATGTTTGTTTGTTAGGGCCTTCAGCTAGTAATTTCAAGCAGGAGGCCACTGGTCTATCCATTGACTGAACCTATTGTAGATGACGGTAAAAATTAAGGATAAATCAGTATACTAATTGGCCACAGAACTGTATATAACACATAATATAATTTCGTTAAACAGTCTTACACGCCTTTTGAACCACTGTACAAATTGTGATTTCTGATGAGATTCAAGTCCAACGTGATCAGTGATTAAAGATTCCGCATCGAACTCACTGCAAACCAATATAGTTGACTCGTTTAACACACACTTTCAATTATGTACAGCAATGTAAGTGAATTAAGACTTTAACTTACTCAACGAATGCCGAAACTTCATCGCAATTTAGAAGGGCATATATTGTTGCAGCACTGTACTCTTCATCCGTTAGCCATCGAGTATACGTTCGGCCGAACGGACTACCTGACTGCTTGAATATTGACAATTGCCCTTCCAAATTTGTGCTTGATCCGGGGTCATTTCGGCCTAGTTGATTTAACCTTGTACCAGCATCAAGCCTGAAATATTGACTACAAAAGTTTACAAGTTCTTCCATTACGTAAGCCTCGACAATTATGCCCTCAACCCGAGCCTTATTGCGGACATTTTTCTTTAAATGGAACATGAACCTAGAAGTTTAGCGAATCGAGTTAGGTGGAATATCAATGATAACAGGTGTCGCATTAAGTGTAAACGAACAACTGTAACAATTTAAAGATTACCTCTCGAAGGGATACATCCACCGATATTGCACGGGTCCACCCATCTTAGCTTCATATGCCAAGTGAACAGGCAGATGCTCCATTGAATCAAAGAACGAAGGTGGGAAGATTTTCTCCAGCTTGCAAATCGTCACCACAATGTTCTTCTCAAGCACTTCCATGTTACTCACCCGGATCGTAGAAGAACATATATCTCGAAAGAATGAGATAATTCAGTCAAAGTTTCACAAACAACCCGTGGCAACAGTCCCCAGAAGGCAATAGAAATGAATATCTCCATGAATACGTGGCAGTCGTGACTCTTCATCCCTTGAAACTTGCATTCCGATACATTGCAACAACGAGATATGTTGGACGCAAACCCATCCGGAAGCTTCAAATTCTTAACCCACTGACAGACCTTCTCCACTTGTTTCTTGTCTAGACAGTAAGGTGCTTTCGGAAGTATCGTCCTCCCACTGACTGTCCGAGGATGTAATTCACGGCGTACACCCAACTGTTGTAGATCCATTCTCGCTTTAAGGTGATCTTTCGATTTTCCCTTCACATTCATCACTGTGTTGAACACATTATCAAAAATATCCATCTCAATATGCATCAGGTCCATGTTGTTTCGGTTAACAAACGTCCTCAAGTAGGGTAACTCCCAGAAGATACAAAATTTTCTCCAGTTGTGCTCTTTCCCGTACCCTGGAATCTTCTGATCTGGCACACCCTTGCCGTGTGGTATGTCAGTATCAAGTGCCTCCAGGTGTGAGAGCACTTCTTCACCAGATGGGTAGTCCAGTGTGACAACCTCACGCTCGATTGTCCCGTCAAATTTATCCTTCTGCCTACGAAACTGATGGCCCGGTGGCAAAAGCTTACGGTGACATCCGAACCACGAGGCCTTTCCGCCGTGCTTTAACGTATGACCGGGGTTCACGCCCATACAAGCAGGGCATGCTAGCTTCCCATGTGTGCTCCAGCCACACGTCATTCCCAATGCGGGGAAATCATGTATAGTCCACATCAAAGCAGCCCTCATCTGAAAATTATGTTTAAGGGATGCATCATATGTTTCGACTCCATGATTCCATAACTATTTTAACTCATCAATCAACGGCCTTAAATACACATCTATGTCCTTGCCGGGACTCTTCGGCCCCGGAATAAGCAACGACAAGAACATGTACGGCTTCTTCATGCACATGCCTGGTGGAAGGTTGTACGGGACAATAATAACAGGCCAACATGAGTAAGGCGTGGTAGACTGACCGAAAAGGTTGAACCCATCGGTTGCTAGACCAAGTCTAACATTCCAAACTTCCTCAGCAAAGACTAGATGCCTGCGGTTAAACTCGTTCCACGCTTCTCCATCAGCTGGGTGTGTCAGCACATTAGCATCGTTGCTACGAGTCTCATGGTGAGCCCTCATATGTTCAGTAGTATTGGAGGAGTAGTACATTCTCTGAAGCCGTGGTGTGACCGAGAAGTATCGCAATATCTTCCATGCAATGTTTTTCTTTTTCCCTTTGTTCGGTTTGTACCTCGAATGATCACATACTGGACACCGTGACAAATCCTTATTCTCTTTCCAGAATAATACACAATCGTTATTGCACGCATCTATCCACTCATAGATCAACCCAAATTTCCTCATCATCTTCTTCGCATCATAGTACGACAGCAGTAGCTTTTCACTTTCGGGCAGTATTTCTTTGATTAAGGTAACAAACTCGTTAAAACCTTTCTCACTCAGCCCGTGGTTTTATTTCAACTATAATAACCTACTAACCGCAGACAATCGTGTGTTTCGGAGCTCCATCCCACAGCGGCTCTTCCGTAGCTCTCAATAACTCATAAAACTGATGAGCCCCCTCGTTCGGCGGTTATGGACTGTCGTTACCCCAGTCAACATTAGCATGCCCAGCATCCATAATCATATCTTCGTAATCATATCATGCCTCCTCCCTAACTTCAGTTTGACTAGCCAGGTTGGACGACAATACTATCATTTCCCCGTGCTGCGTCCACCTTGTGTATCCACCCATAAAACCGTACCGACGAAGATGCCATTTTACTTCAATTATTTTTCTCTAGTGCAACAACTCACATCTAAAGCACGGACACCTTATCTTATCAAGGTCAACATGTGCAGGATGTGCATAAGCGAAGTCGATAAATTTGTCAACGCGACACTCAAAATCTTCAGCATTCTTTCTTTTCATCCAACTTCGATCGACTGACATGACGACTGAATTATCGTACTGTATACCACCTTCAATTATGACCAGTCATTAGGCATTGCCAATGTAAATATGAATGCATGAATGTTACAACATGTCTATATATTTTCCCTACACTCTCTAACAGGTAGTGGTCCTATCTCATTCAGAAAAGCACATGTTTATAACTCATGCTTAGTCCCATATCTGTGGAAAATTCGGCAGCACCTCCCCGCATTTCTCTAAGTACACGACATCGATTAGGTGTTCTAACATTCATCTAACCTTTCCTTGCAAGGTTTGACGGATGTTAGAACACCAGATCTGTATGCACCCGGAGAAACACACGAGAACGTGTACAAATATCCACGACATAGAACACAAAGCATGAGTCAAAACACTATTTTATAAACAATTAGCTTTTCCAAATTGTCCAAGCTGGACATCCAAAGGCTCATTACAAAGCATTACTTTGTAATGAGTACCTTTGAATGGGAACTAAGGGTTTTATGCATGCATGCGTTCAAAAATTGATAACATATGCAAGAATCTTTCTGAAATATCAAAACTGCAGAAAGATCGTTACATATGTTACCAATTCCACATTAAATAGAATTCATTGGCAACGAGTTGAACCATCTCGTTGCCAATGGACTTCTCAAAACAACAACTAATCTAAAGAAGACAGGGTTTGTAAACAACGAGTAATTGAACCATCTCTGGGCAATATAGAGTAATTATGGGATGTACAAGGGCTAATTAGGGCTAACTGGGTTATTAGGGTTAATTACGAGAATTAATTATAGCTAATTAGGGTTGATTAGGACTAATTAGGGTTATTTAGTGCTAATTAGGGTTTAATTGTGCCGAGTAGTGCTGATTAGTCCTAATTAGGGCTAATTTCCTTAATTGGGTTATGTTAGGGTTAATTATTGTTAATGAGGGCTAGTTTCGGATAATTATAGCTAATTAGGGTTGCTTAGGACTAATAAGGGTTATTTAGTCCTAATTATGGTTTAATTGTGCCGAGTAGTGCTGATTAGTCTTAATTAGGGCTAATTTCCTTAATTGGGTTATGTTAGTGCTAATTATTGTTAATGAGGGCTAGTTTCGGATAATTATAGCTAATTAAGGTTGATTATGACTAATTAGGGTTATTTAGTCCTTATTAGGGTTTAATTGTGCCGAGTAGTGCTGATTAGTTGTAATTAGGGCTAATTAGGCTTAATTGGGTTATGTTAGGGCTAATTAATGTTAATGAGGGCTAGTTTCAGATAATTGCAACTAATTAGGGTTGATTAGGACTAATTAGGGTTATTTAGTCCTAATTAGGGTTTAATTTTGCCGAGTAGTGTTGAGTAGTCCTAATTAGCGCTAATTAGGCTTAATTGGGTTATGTTAGTACAAATTACGACTAATTAGGCTAACTATAATCAATATGCGCGTAATTGGGTTCATTTGGGCTAATTTGGGGTAATTACAGCTAATTTGATTTTCATTAGGTTCTTAGGGTTAATTAAAACTAATTAGGCTCGTTAGAGTTAATTAGGGTTAATTGATTTATTAAAATATTATTAATCATGACTAATTAGGGCTAATTATAGCCAGTGCTGGAGCCACGATGAGATTCCAGGGGGTGCATGCTAAAAATGTCGCGTTAACCTAATTAACCTAAATTTAATGCACAATCAACAATCTCAATTCCGACACCTCATATAGAGTGTCGATATGGTGTCCGATACGTGTCTGACACCTCCGGACATGTGTCTGACACCTCCGGACACGTGTCTGACACATACCGACACGTGTCCGACGCCCACCGACATGCACCTCCGGACACATTGACATACGTTTATTTATTTTTTAAATGTCGGACACTGTCGATCAGACGTGGTGTCCGTGTCTGCGCTAACTAACAGGTATCTCAATCCAATTGGGTTCCATTCTCCGTCAACAATCTCAATTCTCAATTCTCAAATGCTCAATGCAATAAAAATTAATAAAAATCACACATTCAATCCAATTGGGTCCCATCCTCTGTCAATAATCTCAATATCTCAAATGCTCAATGCACAATTAACAATCTAAAATCATCAATTAACAACCTAAAATCATCAATTAATAATCGCAATTACTTCAAATGCACAACTAGTAACCTAAAATCACCAACTAACAACCTAAAATCATAGATCAATAATCAAAATTCTCAAATGCACAATTAACAACCTAAAATTATCAAACAAATTATCAATGTTCAAATGAGAAAAAATTGTTCAAAATGCACATATCCGATGCGCTTGAATTATTTCAATTTAGGGTTCGATTGTATTAGGGCATTCAATTTAGGGTTCAATTAGTTTAATTTAGGGTTCGGTTCGATTAGGGCATTCAATTTAGGGTTTAATTAGGGTTCAATTACATCAATTTAGGGTTCAATTAGGGGGTTCTATTGATTCAATTTAGGGTTCAGTTGATTTGGGGCATTCAATTTAGGGTTCAATTTAGGTTTCAGTTGGATTAAGGCATTCAATTTAGGGTTCAATTAGGGGTTCAATTAGTTTAATTTAGGGTTCGATTCGATTAGGGCATTCAATTTAGGGTTTAATTAGGTTTCAATTACTTCAATTTAGGGTTTAATTAAGGGGTTCTATTGATTCAATTTAGGGTTCGGTTGATTTCGCTATTACAGGGAAAGTAGTCCTGCGCTTCAAGCACTCAAGAACTAGTTCTAGAAAATTCAAGAGTAGTCTTCTAGTTAAGGCAAGAGAGGTAGCAGAAGAGTTGCAAAGGCTAGGAGAACTGCACCCAAGCGAGTTGCTTGAAGCTGCTCCATAGGAGCTACCCTGAGAGGAACTACATCAACACTAACATTCTTGGGTACTTCAGGGGCAGATACATAGCGAGTAAACCATAGACCATGCAGAGAAAAGCAGGGACCATGGCCCCAAATACTTAGAAATTTAAGCGTGGTTTTCACTTCAACATCAGCAGGTTTTATCTACCCTGCATATTCCCAAGGTAGTTGATGTGTAGAAAGAGTGGATGGGTATCCATTATGAGCTAAATAAACAATACAAATGTAGCAGTTCGATTTGAAGAATAGAACAACTAGCGGGGAGAAGCAAGGTCTCACTGCCAGAGTACAACGGATGTGACCTATTCGCTCAACCCGAAGGACACTTAGTAACTGAGTGAATGAATCTGCGTGTGCATTTTATCGACCCGCTTTTTGGCCTAACCTAAGTTAAGTTCAATAGAAGAAGGACGTAGATGAGCTTTCTTTCATTGAGCGGTCATTGCGAAACTCTGGGAGTCCCTCAAAACAACATAAAGATCTGATGAGGAGTTGCTAAAAATGCTAAACCCGTCACCCCCCCCACCCCCACCCACCCCTTCCCCCCGCGCCGGGGGGCCCAGGGTTCCCTCATCCACAAAATAAAATTAACCCCAAGGCAGCCCTTTATATTTCAGATAGTCCCATCATTGACTTTTATATGGCAGAAACAAAATCTACGCAATTTCTGCTCAAATTACGAAACCTGCCTCTAACTTTCAGTTTACATATACCCACACCAAACACCTCACTACACTTTTAAGTTCCCATATTCCAGAGATAACCCTAATAGATAACTATCATGGCACTTTTTGTGGACCTTCCTGGATCCACTAAGGTAAGAAACTAAGAATAGATTACTACCATGGCTACATTGCTCGGGCTTAACGGCCTTAGAGTCAACTCTGTCTGGGATGGTTTGGGAGTTTTGAGTTGGTGGCTGGGAGAAAAAGTTAATTACATTGAACTGGACTAAGACTCTTCCATGTTTGTTCCTTTTCAAGTTGAAAACTCTCGTTCTAAAACCAGCTTGATCAACGTCATTACATGTCCCATTAAAAGAAATAACTGACTCTCTTATTATTTCCTATAGCAAGGTCATGTAATAGGTGCAAAAGTATTTTCCCCCTTTTCGTACCCTATTTCTTATTTCTCAAGAAGTTAAAAGTTTCGAAGGCCACTGAAAATGAAAATCAAGGTAATGCAATTCAGAAAACAGAGCTGCATTTATCATTAATGAGTATCTAATAGTATAGTAGGCACTGAGTGAATGTACACAGTGAGATGGCCCGGTAACCACAGGCAAGGTATTTAAATTTTTACAGTTTCTAACAGTTCCCAACAATGCTGGAAATTTTCAGATATTTTCTCAACCCTTCATATATTATGAATGTCCAGAATTTCACTGTGAAAAGCTATAAGATGAAAGGAACCAACGTAAAAAACTACTACTCAAGCACTTGCCATCTGAAAATTGTTCAAGGCATTAAGACCTAATGAGAGTGATGACACCCTTCAGTCACTTAAAGAAAAATGCCTTTAGGACAATCGCACAAGTAAAGACATAAAAGAGTTGTATATACCTTCGATTACAATTTCTAAGAACTGTACAACTCTATGTTATCTCAAATGAAATTATGCATCAATCAATAGCGTGCTGAAATCATGCACAAAATGTGAAACAAAGAAATAGCAAAGTCACAGCAAATAAAGAAAATGACTGCCTAGGGAGGTCACCGCCGAAATCATACACGAAAGTCACAAATTCACAGCAAATCATACACGAATATGAAAAGCGACTGGCTAGAAGTAAACAAAGCCACAACAAATAAAAAATAAAAAAATACCTGATGGGAGTCACCGGTGTCGAGGGAGGTCACCACCGGTATCGAGGGAAGTCACTGCCGGTGTCGAGGGAGGTCGCCACCGGTGTCGAGGCTTTCGGTGGCGCCGAAGGTGGGGGCAGGATGTGAGAATGGCGGTGGCACAATCGCCAGAGCCTTTTTTGGGATTTTCGAAGAGAGAAACGGTGAGAGAGAAAACCAGATCTGAGAGTTAAATAGACTTTTAGCAACGGAATATATCCGTCGCTAAAAGTCTGTCGGTGAAGGTCTTTTTTTACCGACAGAGTTTTTAGCGACTTAAAATATTTCCATAAACCCTTGGAAAAGAAAATTCCCATCAAAATGTTTTAGTGACGGAAGTACCGTTGCTAAAAGTCCGCCAGCAAAAGTCGTCGCCAAAAATTATTATCGACGGTTAATTCCGTTGGTAATAATATTTTACGACGGAGTTTTACTAACGGAGGTTTCCGTCGGTAAAACTCCTTTTAGCGACGAAATCTATTCCGTCGCAAAAAATCAGTCGCAAAAAATGTTTTTTTCTTGTAGTGTAAAGGAATATGACGGGAGGAAGCTGGTCTCCACTACAAAAGAAGGTTTGAAGCGCGAAGAGTCAGAGGAAAAAGGAGGAAAAGAAACAGTCATTTGAGAACTTGTGCAAGGTCATGAAAGATATTCTTGGAGATAGAGTGGAGAAGGTTGTGGTCAGTAGCGGAGCCAGGATTTCACTCTAGGGGGTGCTAAAAATATATCGAAATTAATAAAAAAATTTATAAGCAAAATAGCACCCAAAAAAAAAATTATTAGAGTGCGTATTTCACTAATACACAAAAAATACGAAAATTATTTTTGGAGAAACACATACAGAGAGCAAGGAAAGACAACAGGTTATAAGAAAGGACAACAGTTACAGGAACAAACAGCATAATTGCATAAACCAGTTTACTTCATTCATGCATTCATTCTTTATCCGCCAAATTACCATCAAAGTACTTTGTGTTTTTAGCGCAGATTACAACGAAACAAACAACCTTGCAACCTGCCAATTGATTTAGATTAGATGCTAGTAAAAAGTTTTTGGAAATATCGGCTCTCTAAACTTTTCCTGAAGTAGAATTGTATTCGCACATAAGGAGAAATCTACTTATGCCTCTGGTGAAATTGCAACTGAACGATAAACAAACCATAGTGACACGGGGAAAACAAGTTGAAGAACCTAAAATGGAATTCAGATAACACGTTTGCAATTTATACATATAACTAAATCATGTATATCTAGTTTGCTCGTGCAAAATTACCTGCAGCCAAATGGTTCACAGAGTTGTTGTAAGGAAGATGCAGCTTGAGATGCAAAGGAGCTAGTTCCAAGCTACACAGACACAAGATATACAAAATGAAACTCCATCAAACCCTTAAATCAAACCGCACCTTTCCTTTAAAAATTAGCATAGAACAGGCAACTACGAAAGAGAACTAAGATAAGTTAATTCTGTTGACTTTGCACCCTGTAATACATAACTAAATGAAGTCTTCAACAAGCAGGGGCAGAGCTATCAAATTGAAGGATTTGAAGAATGAAGACATACCTGAATCAGTGATATTGAAGGTGGGATTTAAAGGAAGTCACTGGTGGTGAATTCTTGGCCGCGTCGGTGGAGTGAAGACTGAAGACTGAAGATTGTTCGTCAATCGTCGCGACGCCGGTTGACTTGAGGTGTAGTGGGTTTGTGTCGTGGCCGCCGTCACCCGTCGTCGTCGGCTTGGGACTCGCGAGACTGCGGGTCTGCGGGAGGTCGTTGGCGGTCAAGATCAGGAGATCTCAGTCTCAGATCTGGTTCTTCAAGGGCGTCGCGGGAGTGAAGCCGTGAAGGAGAGAGTCGCCGGTCTCCCTTGTCGTTGTCGAAGCTACTATCTGAAGGAGTGAAGGGGAGTGAATCCGTGAAGGAGAGAGTCCACTGGTCGCTGGTCGCCGGTGAAGCCGTGAAGAAGAGAGTCCGTGAGAGAGAGAGAGTCGATTGTGGGTCTCTCGGGGAACGGGGTATTGGGGATTGGGCCTCGGGGAACGGATCTCGGGAACGACGTCAATGCGATTCCCAAAAAAAAAAATTATTTTCTTTTTCCCTGAAGCCAGGAGGGGCTTCAGCCCCCCTTGTCCCAACGTGCGTCCGCCCCTGGTTGTGGTGTCTGATAGAATTGTCGACTCGCCTTGCTGCTTAGTAACTGGGGAGTATGGTTGGACTGCGAACATGGAGAGGATCATGAAAGCCCAGGCTTTGAGGGACACCACGATGAGCTCCTACATGTCCAGCAAGAAGACTATGGAAATCAATCCAGACAATGGCATAATGGAGGAACTTAGGAAGAGAGCCGAGGCCGACAAGGACGACAAGTCTGTTAAAGACTTGGTGCTGCTCCTCTATGAGACTGCACTTCTGACTTCTGGATTCAGTCTTGATGACCCAAACACGTTCACATGAAGAATTCATAGGATGCTCAAGCTGGGTCTGAGCATCGAGGAGGATGAGACTGGTGGCGAGGATGCTGACATGCCACCCTTGGAAGGGCAAGGAAATGAGGAGAGCAAGATGGAGGAAGTTGACTGAAACCTTATCAGCTAACAATGTCAATAGAGAAGAGTACATAAACGTAGGGCGGTATGAGTTGCTAATGGCTTTTTTATGTTCTTTCTTTTTGCCGTTTCAGTTTTCTCTTGTAACATATAGTAAGCCTTTTCTCATTTCTCGATCTCTTTTGATAGTAACTATTAAGAATCACGTGCTTTGCACGTCATATAGTAATTTAACATAAAAATATTGTGAACCTTATTAAAAAATACAGTTTAAATTAATCAATACGACTATTATACTTAAACGATAATAATAAATCAGTTGTTAACTACTAATCAATGACGCGAAATATGAAAAGTTAATTGCACAAAACATGGTCTTACTTTCAAAACCAAAATTTTCACGCCAATTATTACCAATATTTTTCACTATTCATCATACTATTTTCTTTCGTCACATCAAGTTGCCGTTAAATAGAATCCTGAATGTTTCATATTATATATTTTTATCAAAAGTACGTTAACGTTGTAATTAGTTTCAAATATCTAACTCTCATGAAACGCTACAAGTTTAATTTGACAGTATAGTAATAAAAGTGAAGAAAATATTTAGAGATAATTAATGTCAAGTATATATATTAGAGTATTCTAATTTCCTGTAAGATGTCTTGATGTCAGATATAAAAGTTTAGCAAGTAAAATTGAGAAGAAGTTTAAATTATAATTAAGTGATATTAACGAAAGTTCAAAAATAACCCAAAAAGGATTGTTGAAAATAAAATGTCTAACGGGAAGAAGTTATGATTAATAATGTAACAAAGTTTGTAAGACGAAATCGGTTAGGAGTTTAAATTTTGCATCTTTAAAATCAGAAATCCAACGAACTCAAAAGATCTAATAGGACACATAGAGAAAGTGAACTGCTTAGGCAATAAATTTAGAGTTTTTCTATGATCTTTCAATGATCTTTCTAAAGTTTTTCTATCGTTCACTTTTATAGTTTTGGCACTTTTTCCTACAAGTACTACCACTAAAGTTAAAATATTATCACTTAGGATTTTCAGTATCATTCATTACCCATCTTGTTTCTTTCTGTACAGTGATGGTCATTTCTTGTAACGATGATTATTAGGGGTCAAAATATATTATGCATTTATTTACTTTTGCTAATGATCTACTCTATTACTCCTTATTTCCCAAAAAATTTAAGAAAGATTATGTAGGTGTTTTTACATGTTTACCCTTTTTGTACAGTTTTTTTTATTCTACTTCTTTCTCCACATTTAAACCTTCACCAATTCATTTCTCTCTACTGAATCACTTTAATGTCTTTCTCTTCTCCCCCCCCCCCCCCCCTCGCCCGGGTGGAAAAGAATAGGAAACTCATTTAATAAGACTCATATCCTAAATAAGGGTGCAGTAAAAAATGATCAAATAATTTGGGATGAAAGAAGTATAATTTTCATGTAACTCTTATTTTAAGGTTAAAATACAAAGCAAATCCTTTTTTCAAATTTTCTATCTTAAGTTCCAATAGTCGAGTACAATTTGTCTAAAACTACACTTGATCTTAATTATACTTTCTTTTTTTCTACTTCAAATTAAAAATTTTGTAATGTACTTTAAATTTCTCTTGATTGTACACTGTAAAGCTCTCTTTTATTTCTATCTAACATAAACTTGTTCATTGTAGTAGTACAAGAAGGACTGTTATTTTTAACACGGACTTGTATGATAATACCAAACCTACTCATCTAAAAAGTCTATCTACATGTGTGACTTTGAGTGTCCTTTTGAAATCTATACTATGAAATTAATGTGTGAAATTGATGTCAAATAATGGTAATGAACTAAACAATTTCAATAATATTAACAAACCTACGTTTTTCACCTTATATTTATACATATGCATTAAAGGTTTAACATAAATACAAACTCAACAAAAGTTTATCTTATAACCCATATCATTCATCAAATAAAGACCTTAAAAAGGAAAAAACAAAATAACCTAAAGCATAAAGTTTCGAGAGTTAAGAAAATTATAGGGTAAATTGCACCATGACCTTGATGTTAGGATAAAATTACACGTGTTTATTAGGTGGAACAAATAGCACTTATGTCCGTTGACCAACCGAAAATGCTGAAAGATGAAAAGACCAGAATGTTCATCACTTATGAATGTAATTCTTCAAATGTCTTTCCTTGTCCCATCATCTCACCATACAGTCCCACCACTACCATCACTTTACTCTTCTCCAGCTTCAACACGAACGTACGCACACACGCGCGCGCGCGCGCACACACACACACACACAACCGGCCACAACCACAGCCACAATCTCATCCCACCATCATCGCATTCTTCAGCTTTCTCACCCTAATCACTTGCAACAAACCATCACGATTTAACAAACTAAATGAACAAAATTGAAAATTAGAACATGGGGTTCGACATCTGGAAGAAGATGTATAAGATTCTTGTTTGCGTCAAACTACTACCCAACACCACAACAGCCGCCGCCATTAACCACCACCAAAGCATCCTTTCACCACCACTAATCAGCTTACCACTGCGTCCAATCAGCGCATCACCTATTCAATTCACCCACCACCAGCAGACGACCCACCACCACCCCAAATTGACCCTCTACGCACCACAATCATCATCAATCAACCTTCCACAACCCACCATACCTCTAATTAACACGCCTACACACACATTTAACTAATGTTACATATTTATGACTGATTTAGCAGCTTTGAAAATTTTCATATTTGTGCTGCTGAGCGGTGGAGGTGCAACTGAATGGGGTGGGATAACATAGAGGCCGACGTTCACCGGCACAGGGATGAGGCGGGTGGGGCTAAGCCAGTTTGCCCAACTTTCAGGTTGAGTAATATGGAACAGTCATGACTCCCTTTAGCGACAGCTTGAGAGGACAAAGAAACACGATAAATAGTGACAAGTATTGCTGGTAATTGATATTAGCAATTCGCATTTGAAAGTTTGTCATGAACTTTTCATGCTTTGGGTATTTCATCATCAGTTGAAAATTGATTTACTTATTATGATTTAGTTAAATAGTCATAGTACTTAAGTTTAATTGCATTTTTCATTAACATATATAATAGTTTTATTTTCAATTATTATTTAACGTGCAAAGCACATGATCCTTACTAATGATATACACACACACTAGTTCTACTACATAGGTAGTAGCTTGGCAGAGTCGAACTACTTCCTATCTTGCACATCCATCCCCCCCTTTTGTCTTTTGACTTTACAACCTCCCAGGTGTTGGATATAAATGGCCGCAGGAGTAATCGAAGGAGGCATCGTCGCGTCAACTACAGACATTCGTCATAGATGTGGCAGTCAAAAATATCTACTTCACATCTGAGTTGGAGTCCCTGAAAGCAACCCTGCAGTCTATTGAGCCAAAGTTGCTTGACATAGAGAAGCACAACAAGGAGCTGGACCGTGCCGAAGATACCAAGCCGTACAAAAATCTGCTAAACAGAGGGGAAAAGCTTGTCGATAGGTGTACAACGATCCGCTCGTGGAATGTCGTCGACAGGTACAGGTAGTCCAACAAGCTCATTGACTACAACGCTGACCTGCTGAGTTTCTGTCAGGTCAAAGTGTAGCTGGAGCAGAGCAGTGACATCAAGGAGATACTGGTGAAGGTGAATCGGGTCAATGACCTGCTAGATCATGAGACGGGTGGGAGTTTTGTTGGTGGGTTTGGCGAGGATCGAGAGCTTATGCATCAGTTCTTTGGGCTCGATTTGCCACTTGAAGAACTGAAGAACATGGTGCTGCTCAAAGATAGCTCGGTGGTGCTGCTTTCGGCTCCCGGTGGATGTGGCAAGACCACTTTGGCTAAAAAGCTCTGTAGTGATCCCAAAATCAAAGGTAACGAATCTATATCTATATCATATCATATAAATATATAATAGACGAAGTATTGTGCGTCATAGAGGCGACATGTAAGCTTTTTTAGTATATTCATGTCATCTTTGTTCCATTTTGTGACACGTCATCATCTTTGTTTTGGTGTTTCAGTCCTCTTTTACATCTACTTATTAAAGTCTCACATGCATCATGACTCTTTATTATAATTTCAAATTTCGGAGATATTATTACTATAATGGTAAAAAAAAAACAATTCTACATATTCTAAAACTCTACATAATCAATGTATCAACATATTAGGACTTGAATTTGATTATTAACACCTCAAAAACACTTTTTATAACAAAGTAAACACTCAAACATAAAGAAAACATTAATTACACGTCATCATGTTTGCTTTGGTGTTCCATTCCTCTTCTACCTCTACTTATTATAGTCACAAGTGTATCATGACTCTTTAGTATAACTTATTATTGAAAAATTCGGAGTTATTATTATGATAAATTTAGTTGACCTTATAAGAGTAAAAAATAAATTATGCACCTTCTAAAACTCTACATAGTCAATGTATCAATATATTGGAACATAATTTCGACTATTAGCACCTCAAAAACACTTTAAATAACAACATAAATACTCAAACATTAAAAAAACATAAGTCACTTATGAAAAAAAATTGATGGTCACAAATTAAAAGCTTTCTTTGCTTTATACAGAAGCAACATGCAAAAAGAATATGAGTTAATTGTTGCAAATAATTAAAAAGATACCAGTATGAGATTTTACTTCATCAATTAATTCTAATTATATCACATTAATCTTTAAATGACATAAGCTTTTCTAAGTGTTCTTTTTCTTATTTACCCCTCTTACTAATGTGTCACATTATCTTATTTGTTTCAATGTCCTTTTTTTTACACAACTTATTAACTCTTTACTAAAATTTATTATTAAAATATTTGTGAACTTTATTATCCCAATTGTTGCGAACCATTTAAACTAGAAAAACAATTCTAAAATTTTAATTATATAACATTGAGCTTTCATATACATTAGCTTTTTTAGTGTTTTTTTTTTCTTTTTACCAGTCTTACTTATGCGACATGTCATCCTATTTATTTTTGTAACATCCCGAGCATTTTACTTTCTAGCCGATTATTTCATTTCTTCGGCGATGTTTTTTTTAAGCAACATTTAACGTTGATTAGCGTGAAAGAATTTTATCGGCAATATTTAGCGACAAATATTTGAAAACCATCAGTTGCAATTTAGCGATAGCAGTTATAAGTGATGTTAATCGTGGTCTTAAGTGATGATTAGTGCGAGGATATATTTTTTTACGAGTTTAAGCGACATTTTTATCGAATAACCACAATTGTAAATGAAACTGGTTGCAAAGTTTAACTAATGAAAAATGAAGGGCGCCAACTTAGGAAACCATAATTATGGCCAGTGTTATTACATAAAAGGAAATTTGTGAATGGTTATTTGTTTCCTTTAATTGGTTACTACATACATCTATATATATGCTTATATTATATACATAGAAGGTCAATGGAGAGAGGGAGCAGATGAGAGAAATTAAGGGCATTTTGGTTAACTCGTTTTCAGTTACACTTACTTGAAAGAGAGAGAGAGCTTTTGGTTACACACACACACATAGAGAGAGAGAGAGAGAGATACAGAAAAAACAAAGGAAGTCTTGGCAGGAAGAAAAGAGAAAAGGGAAAGAGAAAGAGAGGAAGAGAAGGCCGACAGTGACAAGATTCCAGCAATCGTCCTTGATTTTTCGGTAAGCCTTCTACCATTATTTTTTTCATGGAATGTGATTAGTGTTTCAGATGCGTGAGGGGGCTGCCATGGCCCTGAGTGTGTATTGTGGCACGTGGTTTATAGTAGTGAGAAGGGGAAAAGGGTTAGTCTTTTAGCTTATATATGTGTTTTGTTGATTACGTTGGTTGATAAAACTTTTGGATCTGAATGATAAAACTCCAGGATCCTAATTAGACTCTGATTAGAGTTGGTCAAAGCCCAGTCCTACTAGGACTCCTCCTTCTACCACTATATAAAGGGGTCAAGCCCCCCAGGTATGGACAAGTTCACACACATACACATGTGTCTTTATTACTTCTCAGAGTTCTACATTGTTAGCCATCTCTGACTTAAGCATCGGAGCGTTCCCCCACCGGAACCTCACCCGACAGTCACTTCGTGTTCTCTTTTACGGGCCTATTTTCTGGTGTGGTTCCCGATCTAGTTTTTAGCTGCAACAGATTGGCGCCATCCGTGGGACCATAACAGGGAACATGGCCAAACACTCTTCCTCCAGTGATTCTTCAAGTGTCATTCTCAGAACCGTCATGCGTGAACTAGCAGCTCTCATCGACCGGGTCGTTCTCACGACCAACACTCAACCTCTTTACGCCGCCGTCGCTTCAGTTCTTCTGAAGATGGTTACGTCAATATAACATCGGAAACTCCTGAATCAGAAACTAGATTTCAGGAAATTGATCTTCGGCATCCACTCTAAAAAACGGTGACCTTCGTCATCGCTAGAACCGTCAGCTATTCAAAACACCCCATGCCGACCTTACAAAAGAAATCTACGAACTAAAAGATGTCGTGAATACTCTTCAACGTAAGCTCGACATGGCGGTGGCTTCGCCGTTTACCCATCATTCTCATCTTGACCCTAGCGACATTCGTCTCCGTCTCACCTCCAGATCAAGCTACGGCCACAAATACAGGTCAGCGGCCGATCCAATTTTGATCCCAAAGAGAAGAGCGGAGAGCACATGACCAGAAGTGGATCATGCTATCGACATGATCCATCAGTCAAAGACAGTACTAACTCTTCTCCCGAACAGGTCGCCAGAGCTGAGACCTCTCAAAGATCTATTCATAGAAAGAGGACGCCTGAGTTTCATTTTAGAGAACGGGACTCCTGAAAGATGGTCCCTAGATATCATTCTCTAGAACGATCTCCCCAACGGAAGAATCTGGATATCCATTATCCGAGGCCATCGAGAAGGCAAAGCCACCTCCTAATTTTTGAATGCCTCAATGTGACCTCTACGACGAGACTGGAGATCTAGGAGAACATGTTTACCAGTTTGAAACAAACATGCTACTCTTCCAGGTCTCAGATGCTGTCATGTGCAGAGCCTCTCCTACTACCCTAAGGAAGGCTGCACATGTATAGTTCAAATCTCTACGACCAAGGTTCATTTACTCATTCAGCCAATTATCAGACCTCTTTCAGAAACACTTTGTAAGTAGTCGCTCTCGAAGAAAGAACTCGGCGAGTCTGCTAAACATTGTGCAAGAGAAAAATGAGTCTTTGGCATGAATCCTCTGACAATTCAACGCAGCCACTTTGGAAATCGATAACTTGGACGAATCCGTGAAGTATACTGCCTTCTTCCGTGGCCTCCGACCGACATCGAAGTTTACGTTCTCTGTTAACAAAAGTTCTCCAGGTGATATGAAAGCCCTTCTTGAGAAGGCTAACAAATATATTCAAGCTGAAAAATACTTGGAGACACATAGAAGATGACGTGGAGAAAGGAAGGAAGAACAGAAGAAACAATCTTGAGAGTTAACTCCTCAAGGAGGAAAGATAGCAAAACGTTCTAAGCGTGATGAACGATGTCCTAAAGACCGTTTGCCTTGGAAAATCTGACACCTCTCAATGCCAAACCATCACAGATACTTCATGAGATCAAAGATAATAAAGCTCTCTAGGGGCCAGACAAAATGAGATCTCGGCCGAATAAAAGGAACAATGATTTATGGTGTCATTTTTACAACGATCATGGCCATACAATTGACAATTGCGGGTCACTTAAACGAGCAATCGAGGCCCTTATCAAGTGTGGCCAGTTGAGAAAGTTTGTAGCTCACAAAGAAGGACGACAATAGACACCTCCGGCCATGGAAGAAAGAGAAGATCAGGAAGAGAATGCAGGTACGATCAACACCATATCTAGGGGAATAGCCACATGAGGTTCATCAGGACAGGCTCGAAAAGCATACGGCAGATAAGTGTGCATAACGAGCCAACCCCCAAGTAAGAAACATAAGGTTGTGCCCGCAGCTACGATCACCTTTTCCGATGAAGATTCAAAAGATGTATAGACCCCTCATGATGATCTGTTAGTCATCACGATCAAAGCTGGGAACTTCGAGGTAAAGCGAGTTTTGGTTAATAATGGAAGTTCCGTAGAAATTTTATTTTATGATGCATTCAAGAAGATGAACATTCCGACAGACCGTCTTCAAAAGATGGATACACTGTTGTATGGATTCTCCAATCATCCAGTTGCAGTCGAAGGTATCATCGCACTCCCAGTTGCGATCGGTACACCTCCGGCACAAGCCAACTTCATGCTTGATGTTGTGGTGGTAAAGGTCCCCTCTGCATACAATGCCATATTGGGACGACTAGCACTCAATTAGTTACAGACTGTGGTGTCGACTTATCACCTCAAGATGAAGTTCCCCATGGAACACGGGATTGGAGAGGTGAAAGGAGACCAGAATACAGCTCGTCAGTGCTACGTGACTTCATGTCGATCGAAGAACAAGGAAGCACTCATTATCGAAGACCTCCGGGAAGATACAAAGATGCAAAGGGGAGAACCAGTTGAAGATCTTATAAGCATTGAAGTATATCTCAGAGAAGAAAACAAAACGGTTCGAATAAGTTCAAATCTTAAGGAAGACACCAAGCTCGAGCTTGTGAACCTATTGAGAACCTATGCGGATATTTTTGCATGGACAGTCGTAGACATGCCTGTAATTGATCCCGAGGTCATTACCCATAGGCTAAATGTTGATCCATCCAAAAAACCTATTAAGCAGAAGAAGAGGACTTTTGCTCCAGAAAGACAGGAGAAGATTGAAAAAGAGGTAGATAAACTTCTAACTGCCAACTTCATTGAAGAGATCTACTACCCAGATTGGATTGCCAACATTATCATGGTTCCTAAGTCAGGCGGCAGATGGCGAATATGTATCGATTACACATATCTCAACAAAGCATGCCCGAAGGACAGCTACCCGCTCCCGAGAATAGATCTTCGTATCGACGCTACTTCGGGCCATGAATTACTTAGTTTTATTGATGTATATTCTGGTTATATCCAGATTATGATGCACAAAGACGATGTCTCCAAAACTTCGTTCATCACGGAGGGAGGGTTATACTGCTATAAGTAATGCCCTTGGGACTCAAGAATGCCGGGGCAACTTACCAATGCCAGGTGAACATGATCTTTCGAGACTTGATCGGAAAGAACATGGAAGTCTATGTTGACGATATGCTCGTCAAAAGTATAAAGTCTGAATTTCATGTCAAAGACTTGAAGGAAACTTTCGACATCCTTCGAAAGTATAAAATGAAGCTGAACCCACTCAAATGCGCTTTCGGGGTCGCATCAAGATTTTTTTTGGGGTTTATGGTTTCTCAACGAGGAATTGAGGCGAACCCAGAAAATATCAAAGCCATTCAAACCATGATGTCCCCAAAAACCATCAAACAAGTGCAAGAGTTAACATGAATGGTCGCAGCCTTGGGAAGGTTCATGGCTTGATGAGCTGAACGATGCTTACCATTCTTCAAAGCCACCAGGAAAGTGAAATTTTTTTTTTGGACGGATGATTGTCAGAAATCGTTCAAAAAACTCAAAACATACTTGAGTTCTCCGCACCTAGTTTTGAAACCACTTCACGGAGAAGACTTGTTTATGTACCTCTCGGTCACCGAAGTCGCAGTTAGCGCTATTTTAGTCAGAGAGAAGGATGGAGTCCAGAAACCCATCTATTACTTCAGCAAAGTCTTACAAGATGTAGAGACGAGATATCCGAAGATCGATAAGATTGCACTAGCCCTTATCATATCCACCAGGTGTCTTTGACCGTATTTCCAGTCTCATACCATTGTCATTCTGACGGACCAACCACTTAGAAAGGTTTTACTGAGCCCCGAGGCATCAGGAAGATTGGTAAATTGGTCCATCGAGTTGGGGGAATTCGATATCCAATACAAACCTCGCACTGCAATTTTAGCTCAAGCCCTAGCAGACTTTTTTGTTTAGTGTATATCACCTGAAGACCCCCATCAGTTGGTGATTTCTGAGGTTATAGACCCTTGGAATCTTTATGTAGACGGTTCTTCAGCTGTTGGTAGTAGTGGAGCCGTAATTATTCTTATAAGTCCAGAAGGTTTTACTATTGAGTATGAGCTTCGCTTTGGATTTCAATCTTCAAATAACGAAGCAGAATACGAGGCTCTTCTTACGGGGATAAGGCTAGCACATGCCCTAAAGGTGGACTCGCTATCATTTCATAGTGATTCCCAATTAGTGGTCAATCATGTCTTAGGAGATTACGAAGCCAGTGATGAAAGAATGGCTCAATATCTCCAATTAGTTAAAACTTCGGCTTTGAAGTTTCAAAACTTCACCATTCGTAAAATCCACCAAGATTAGAATACTCAGGTAGATACATTATTAAGGCTTGCTTTCGCGGAAGAAACAGGCGTTCGACACTCAGTATACCTTAAATTCCTCAAGGACCGCAGTATCAGTTCTCAAGCTGAGATTGAAATGATAGATCAAGAACCCTGTTGGATGGACATGATCATCAAATATTTGTCCACATGAGAATTACCAAGTGAAAGACATGAGGCGAGGAACCTTCATGTCAAAGCTGCTCGATATGCATTAGTGGAAGAAATTCTATACAAGAAATCCTTCAACCTTCCTTACCTCAGATGTTTACGTCCATCAGAATCCTTATACGCATTACAAGAAGTACATGAAGGGATATGTGGCCAACATCTTGGAGGAAGGACATTGGCACAAAAAATCTTAAGGCAAGGATATTACTAGCCTACAATGCAGAGGGACGCCATCGAATTCACACGAAGATGCGATAAGTGTCAGAAGTTTGCTCCAGCTTCTCATACACAAGTCGCTCCTTTAACTTTGATTGTTTCTCCGATTCCCTTTGTTGTATGGGGAATGGATCTGCTAGGCCCTTTTCCCATGGCGTCTGGACAACAACGATATGTGATTGTGGCAATAGAATACTTCACCAAATGGACTGAAGCAGAATCTCTGGCAACCATTACTTCAGCCAAATATGAAGATTTCTTTTGCAAAAGGGTAAAGTAGGGAATGACCCCCTCTACTATACACGCTGTGCGATTTGCCCCCCTCCACTTCAAATTTAAGCACTAAACCCCCTCACAGTTTGAGAAATTGGGCACAGTTAACGGAAATCATCCAATTTAGCTGCGTTTTTTGGAGGGAAAGAATTGGCGCCCAGAAGGTGTTTTTTTAAGACGAAAATGCCCTTCTACTCTCTTTATAACACCAAACTTCATCATTTACCCTCATTTCTTCCCTTACCAAACCTTCCAGTAGCCTCCTTTCTTCCTCTACCAACATCCCAACTATATTTTGGTTCTCTACCCACATCTCCATGCCATAATGGATAACAGTGTCATGCAAGAGCGAGGAATCAACATGCGGCTCTGCTACTGTGGTGTTGCAGCTCCAGTGAAAACTTCATTCACAGTTCAAAACTTTGGAAGAAGGTTTTTTGGGTGTGCTATGTATGGGGTATGTAGTATAATTATGATTTCTCTATTTTTTAAAATTTTAATTGATTTTCCTAATTTTTAAAGTTTTTGTTGTTATAGATCCAGGGAAATTGTGGGTACTTTGATTGGGTTGATCCTCCAATGTCCACTTACAACCACCATCATCTTTGTGCCAATACTTACAGCACACAGTTATCCTCTTGCTCTCATTTTTTTTATAAACGAAATCGTAACCTCTCTTCACACTCCACTCCTTTAGAGCCTTCCTAAAAATTTGTGGATTTGCAAACCTCATTCCCAAAACCAGATTTGGTCCTTCATGACCACCAAACCCTGTTTCTTCATTGAACTCTGAATATTTAGGCCCCCGTTCATTTTCAGTTTCCTCACTTCCTGAACTCCTAAGTTCATCCTCATTATCACCATCACTACACCACTGCCCTTCCCCTGCATTTACATTGACTGTAGGGACATGCTCCTCAACACCTTCATTAAAGATGTCATCATCTTGAGGCCCTCTTTCTATCCCTTCACTCAACTCAGGTAAATCAGCTTCAGCAGCCTCATGAGCCTCAGTTTCAGCTTCAGCAGCCTCAGCAGCTGCAGCCTCAGTAGCCTCAGCTGCAGCCTGTTCAAACTGCCCATCAGTTGTCTCACCCATGTCATCTTCTACATCATCACCCACATGTACAAAGTTTCCACTTCCACCTCCAGTGTCATCTGCCTGTGTAACATCCCCATCCCCAACTTCCATTTCCTCTTGGTCCCCATTATTATTTTCAATTAGCAATCTGTCCCCAACTATGACATTCACATCACTACCAATAACTTGTAAAGGATCTACCCTCTCCACATAGAAAGGAACCATATCAGTGGACTTATAATATTCAAGCATTGACATCACACCATTATCATCAGTTATCAGCCTTAAACCTGACCTAAAATCAAGCCCAGGTACTTGGTAATACATCAAACTAGAACTAGGTAAGCCCAAGTCACCTATAATGCCCACCAGCTCCCAATAAGACATAAGGTCTACATCCATGCCATCAAGTACATCTACAACACCACCCTTCCACTCCATATTAGGAACCCCAGTGAAGTAACCTCCATGGTGAATTTTCAAACTAATTGTCTCAAACACAACCATTTCTGCAAGTTCAAATAATTAATATTAATAATTATTTAAGCATAAAGTTGATTTGTCACTATATTGTAATAAATGTTAATTACAGTAAATTCCTAATTAACTTTTATGTTTATTTAACTCTTGTGTTAAAGCAGCTGTAATTTACTAATAACTGCCTAATTACTGCTGTAATTAACCTTTACTAATTAATGCCTAATTTGTTACCACAGCTACTAATTACTGCCTACTTATGCTGAAATGACTATTTGGGAAGTTATTGACTAATTAGGGTCTGATTTTACTGCCTTGATCATCTTCATACAATTAATAACTAATTACTGCCTAGTTATTGCCTGATTTTCCTACTAATAATAATTAATATTACTGCCTAAGATGCTAATAAAAGTGCTAACAAGTAACTAGCCTGATTTGGGCTAACCAAGGTGCTAATGCTAGAACAAATATGCCTAATTTATGCAGACAATGCAAGAAAAAGCAAGTAAACTGAAATAATGAAAAGGCCTCCATGTAGAACAACTAATGAAAATGAAGTGCTGTGTGCTAGTTCCAACTGTGTCATACCACTAACCAAGATGCAGGTCTTGTTTTAGAAATGCTAATGCTAATGCTAATGCTACTGAAATGCTAATGCTAATGCTAATGAAATGCTAATGCTCATTTAGCTTTGCAACAAGTAAGTAGCCTGATTTGGGCCACCCAAGATGCTAATGAAAATGAAGTGCTGTGTGCTAGTTCCAACTGTGTCATACCACTAACCAATATGCAAGTCTTGTTTTAGAAATGCTAATGCTAATGCTAATGCTAATGAAGTGCCAACAAGTAAGTAGCCTGATTTGGGCTAACCAAGATGCTAATGAAAATGAAGTGCTAGCCAAGAAGCAGGTCTTGTGTATGTTATATATGTGGCCTAAATGAGCAAGCTAACTGAAATAATGAAAAGTCCCTTGTTTGTTACAGATTGGAAAAAAAGACTTGCAGTTTGACAACAACTCAAATGAGATAATATGACAATTACAGAGTGAGTAACTTACTGCCTAAGATGCTAGTGAAGTGGTAACAACAAAGTGAGTAAATTACTGCCTAAGAGAGAATAACATACCAGCTGTGTGCTAGTTCCAACTGTGTATCTCCACTACAGAAAATGTAGCACAAGAGGTAGCACCAATGTCATAGCCATACATGATTCATCCAAAAGCAGGGAAAAGAAATCTGAAATAATGAAGTCCCGTGTTAAAGATTGAAACAAAATAGTTGCAGTTTGAGTAACTTACTGCCTAAGATGCTAATGAAGTGCCAACAAGTAAGTAGCCTGATTTGGGCTAGCCAAGATGCTAATGAAAATGAAGTGCTGTGTGCTAGTTCCAACTGTGTCATACCACTAACCAAGATGCAGGTCTTGTTTTAGAAATGCTAATGCTAATGCTAATGAAATGCTAATGCTAATGAAGTGCCAACAAGTAAGTAGCCTGATTTGGCCTGACTTAGTCTCACATTTCAAATGTCACACTACTACAGGAAGCATTAAGGGTATGTTTTAAGCCTCACATTTGCTCAAAATAAACCAACTTACAAGGCAAAGGCCTCCATGTAGCCACTGAAATTCATTTCAATTGCAATTTAATTGATAATTAGAAAAAGCAAGCTGTCTGAAATAATGAAGTGATTTAAATAAGAGTGAGAAGTTCAGTTTTACATATTCAATCATTAAAAAACCTCCCCTTCTCAATGGTCTAGGTCACTACATATTCCACTTCTCAATGGTCTAGGTCACTACATCTGTTACAGCTGTTACATCTGGCTTCCCTATCTGAAATTTTCAGGTATATGTAGGAATTTCAGACATTCTTCTAGTTCCTTACCCATTCTTCAACAACCAATTTGTTCATCTATGCAAACTCATCAAACTGTGCATGCCCACTGTCTCAAATCTTGTTTTGGGCGATACCATTCACCCGCATGTTCAGAAGTTTAAGAAACCTTCAAATATATTTTCAATTACAACCTAATTGATAATTAGTAAGTAATATTTTCTACTTAATTGAAGTTCTGCCCTAATTGTTCATCATTTGCCCTAAAGTTACTTCCTAATTTTGCCCTAATTTTACCCTTTCCTAATTTTGCCCTATTTATTCCCTAATGTTACTATCTATATTATAATAGCTACTTTACATGAGATCGTGCACGATGGGCCCATTAATCAAACCCAGAAAATTGATCAAACCCATTGGAATCAATCGGTAATCATTAAATAATAATCAAAACCGAAAGTCAACCATTAATCAAAGTTAAAACCCATTACAAAATTGAGATCGTGCGTAGTGGTCCCAAGATTTACATTACTTTACATGCTGAGGGACCACATGACCACTGTCTTCGTGCATCAAATACCATAAAGGAAAACAACCCTAACTTCGTGCAAACATAGTGCATGCATGGCAAGAATGTGGCGTAAAATATAATCATCAACCCTAAAATCTATAGATCTAACTAAAACCCCAATTTTTGAAAGCCAAAACTTTCAGAATCGGGTAAACCAAAGACGTTGGGGGTAGAGACATATAGATCGATGATGGGTATTTAGAAAGAACATACCTTATGTAGAATCGCACCACAGAAGCTGAAGATTGCAACGAATTAGTCCAATACGTAGATCGCGACGATTTCCAAGTTCGTTCGTGACGATTTCCAAGTCCTCCTCTCTTCGTTCGTGACGATTTCCAAGTCTTCCTCTCTTCGTTCAGCAGATCGGCACGCGTAAGGGGTAGGAGAACAGACGCCAGAGAGGGAGATGAACAGACGCCTATGATTTTGAGTGAGAAGATGAAACGGGAGAAGGTAGAGAGAGATTGCACGGGAGAAGGTAGAGAGAGATTGCACGGGTTCTGGGTAGGCTTCTCGAAAAAAATGAAGGGTTATATGGGAAGGATAAAAAAGACATTTCACACAGAACTGTTACGGTAAGTTAACTGTGCCCAATTTCTCAAACTGTGGGGGGGTTTAGTGCTTAAATTTGAAGTGGAGGGGGGCAAATCGCACAGCGTGTATAGTAGAGGGGGTCATTCCCTACTTTACCCTTTGCAAAAATGTCGTCTGCCATTTTGGAGTACTAAGAGCTTTGGTCGTTGATAACGGAAAGCAGTTTAACAACAATAATTTCCGAACCTTTTGTACGAAATCTTTCGATCGATTTGAGATTTCACTTATGTAGCTCATCCACAATCCAATGGTCAGACTAAGAACATGAATCAAAGTATCTTACAAGGATTGACGAAGAAGCTAGATGAAGCTAAAGGCGCATGGGTGGACGAACTCCTCAAGGTGTTATGGGCTTATCGAACAACTCCATATTTGGTCATAGGGGAAACAGCTTTCTTACTTTGCTATGGAACGGAAGCAATGCTACCAGTTGAGGTAGAAGTTCCAACAATACTGGCCTTGCATTTCAAATTTTTTGCTCCCCTCCACTTGACTCTCTTCTCATCAGTCACTTTACGAGCTACTATGTTTTGCTATCCCGTTTTTGTTTCTATTATGCATTGACAACAAAGCTTTAGATATCGATCGTAGGTTCTTACATTTGCGACTTATTTAATAGTCCTGGCCATGAGAGAGAAATAAAATGGTCATAAATTGCCGACTCTTCCTCTGGAGTTTCTTCCAAGCACACATTGGCTTCCCTGTTCAAAGTAAGGTCCAGCATTGTTTCTTCTCTTCCCCGCATTTGCCAATGCCATTGCACTCTCTACTCGCATGTTTTATAATGCTGAACATGTAATAACCTATAAAGTAACCCTTCTAAATTAGTTATTATAAGTGAAATTGAACAGGAAACACCGGTTTCATAACTCTTCACACCATTAACCTTAATAATTATGCATTCGTACATTTGTGGGGGCATTGTTTGGATCTGGAAAACAATGTTGTTTCATGTCTCTTTTAGTTTAATCCATGAGCATGTTCCCAGGTTGTCGGACCAATTCCATTGGCTTGACATCTTATTTATATATCAAACAAGATCAAGGCAAAAGACAACAATTATGACTCAGTGAACTCTGTCTTCATTAAACATATCTATCTTCATTAAACATATATTGATCCTTAGGATTCTAATAAAAAGAGCAGACCTCTTCTTCTTTGAACCATGTTGGTGTTGACTACATTAAAAAGATATTGTTAAACCCTAAAGAAAGGTGTAAATTAAGTTGATCTGGGCATGCATGTTGTCTTTTGTGTAGTCCTATCTAGGCAAGTTTGTGATATACAAAGAGAAACTCAAGTCCTAAAGATTGTTGTCTATTAAGAATCTTAGGAATATTCTATCCTAAAGATTGTTGTCTATTAAGAATCTTAGGAATATTCTATCTCCTTTCACTACTTTAATACCAAAGATTCCACTCTATCACTCACTATTAACTGATCTGGATCTTGAATCTTAAACTTTGGAGAAATTCCACTACATTTAGTACTATAACCTGATCTGAACCACCAATTGTTCCAAGTCTACCTTTTAGCAATATTTGATGAATGTCATATTTGGGCATCTTGTCTAAGAGACCCTTTGTGGTACATCTTTACATCTTCCTTTTTATTTTTCCAAGAGATGCAATTTAGTTTGAATCTTTACTTCCTTAAGAAAGTAAACGAAGCTTTTGTTTGCTTCTGCTTAGAAATTAGAGGATGAGTTTTGCTAACAAAGGGTAGAGCCATGCTTGTTAACCTAGAGATATTTTGTACCGTACTTTTTCATTTTAAAACAATTCATTTCCTTTTCCTTACGTCTCAAAATAAGAGACAAAAATAGATTATAAAAACATTTAAGGTTCTATTTTACACTTATTTAGCATGGAGACGATGACGGTTGGTATCACATCGGTACTACTAGAGGGATTTAAATAAAAACCAGTTGTTGCATAAGATTTTGAATATTTAAACGGTCAAGAGAGGAGTGAGTAGTTTTTTCTCACAATAAACCTACCTAACTAGAATCTCGTGATTTTTTTACATCTGTGTATGAGAATTAGTCAGGCACCCTAAGAGGTCTAATTACTGTCTCATGAAAAGGGAAAAAGAAAAAGAAGTAGAAAAGAGTTAAGTCACCAACCAAGTCAATGTCATATATCATTTTATTCAAAATCAGATATCATTAAGTTGCCTATAAAGCATTTTATTCAAAAACATAATCCATGAACTTCTTCATCTTATCCTTTTCTAGCCCCATCCACACATTAATCCCTCCCCCAATCCCATCAGAAAGTAAAAGAACAAATTCATCATTCCCACTCAAAACAGGCCCAGCATGCGCAGGCTTCCCAAACCCAAAATCAAGCCTACCAAAAAGGAGCTTCCACCAACCTGAAACATAAAAATTTCTTTTATTGAGAATTGAGATTGTTGACCGTTCATTGAGAATTTGAGAATTGAGATTGTTGACGGAGGATGTGACCCAATTGAATTGAAATATTTGTTACGTAGCACAAACACGGACAACGCGTTCGATCAACACGGATACCGCGTTCGATCGACACCGACACCGAAACAGAACATATTTTGGCTTTATACTTGTGGATACTTCTTCAAGAGGTGTCCGACACCTCTTCAAAGGGTGACCGACTCGGTGTCCGGCAATTTAAAAACAAATCAATATCTTCGGACACCGCTGAGAGGTGTCGGTAAGTATCGAACACCATACCGACACCCTATATGAGGCGTCGGTGCTTTCTAGGATATATGTGATTTAGTTGTAATTGTTAGACTTCTTTATATCGATTTTCATTCTTTATATAATTTTTTAACTGTGCATTGAACATTTGAGAATTGAGATTTTACACTGTGCATTGATAATTTGAGAAATGAGATTGTTGACGGAAGATGGGACCCAATTGGATTGAGATATCTGTTAGGTAGCACGGACACAGACACCGCGTCCGATCGACACCGACATTGACACCAAAATGTCATATTTTGGCTGGGGAACTTGTGGACACCTCTTCAAGGGGTGTCCGGAACCTCTTCATGGGGTGACCGGCACCTCTTCAAGGGGTGACCGACACAGTTTTCGGCAATTAAAAAACAAATCAATATCTTCAGACACCGATGAGAGGTGTCAGACAGTGTCCGGAGGTGTCAGACACCATACTGACACCTTATATGAGGCGTCAGTGCTTTCTAGGATATCTGTGATTTAGTTGTAATTGTTAGACTTCTTTATATCGATTTTCGTTCTTTATATAGTTATGTTAACTGTTCATTGAGCATTTGAGAATTGAGATTGTTGACGGAGGATGGTACCTAATTGGATTGAGATATCTGCGATTTAGTTGAATGGTTGGTTATTGAATTTAGGTTAATTAGGTTAACGCGATATTTTTAGCACCCCCTAGAATCTCATCGTGGCTTCGCCACTGGCTATAATTAGTCCTAATTAGTCCCGATTAACTCTAATGGACCCGATTAACTCTAATGGACCCAATTAACCCTAATTAGCTCTAATTACTGATATTAGTTTTAATTTACCATAAGAAGCCAATGAACCGTAATTAGTTGTAATTAGCCCAAATTAATCCTAATTAACACTAATCAGCCCAAATTAAACCCTAATTAGCCCTAATTACTCATATCTTAGTAACCCATAATTAGATTAATTAAACCTTAAACTCTAAAATCTAACTAAACTTATTAACTCTAATGAACCCAATTACACGCATATTGATTATAGTTAGCCTAATTAGTCGTAATTAACCCTAACAACCCAATTAAGCCTAATTAGGACTAAGCAACACTAATCTGCACAATTAAACCCTAATTAGCTATAAATAACCCTACTTAGTCCTAATCAACCCTAATTAGCTATAATTAGCCCAATGTACTCCTCATTAACACTAATTAGCCCTAACATATCTTAATAAACCCCAATTAGATTAATTATACCTTAAACGCTAAACCTTATTAATCGTAACTAACCCTAATAACCCAGTTAACCCTAATTAGCCCTAATCACGACTAATCAACAATAATTCATACAATTTAACCCGAATTAGCTCTAATTAGCCCTTATTAGTACGAATCAACCCCAATTAGCTATAATTAGCCCAAAGTACTCCTAACTAACACTAATTAGCCGTGACATATCTTAATAAACCATAATTAGTGTAAGTCCCTAAATACACCTAGAGGGGGGTGAATAGGTGTTTTACAACTTTGAGTATAAATTAAAAACGAGATTACAAAGTAACGACAGATATAACAGTAATAAATTTAACACAAAGATTTATACTGGTCTGGCCCTACCAGTCTACGTCCAGTCCTCGAGCACTCAACGCAAGGGAGACCTACTCGAGCCTTTCACAAATCCAACTAGTTTCGGGTGCTTGCTCAAACCGCAGTACAATTTCCGAAACCCTTCCAAGGTTTCCAACAGTTTACAAATGAAAAGAGATTTCCAATTTGAATACAACAAACAAGCTCCTTCTTGAGCAGATGTTACAATGGAAACTAAGACTAAGCCTTCTTAGGTGGGAAGATCTATATTCTTTCAAGAACCAAACCAAGAAGCTTACAATAAACTATCTCAAGGATGAACTCACTCAACAGAGAATAAATGAGAATTTAGAGAACAAGATGAAAGAGTATTTTGAGATGAGTTAGAGATAGTATTGGAAAATATTTTTTGGAGAGGTGAATTAAATGCTCTCAAGAATCCCTTTTTATACAAGTAACGGAAGAGAATCGTTAAAAAAAAGGATTTGACTAAAAAGAGATTGAGTCGACTAAAAGTTTTGCTTCCACTAAAACATTTGGCTTCGACTAAAACATTAAGCTTCGACTAAAAGTTTTGGCTTCGACTGAAACATTTTGGCTTCGACTAAAAGTTTTGGCTTCGACTGAAACATTTAGCTTCGAATAAAAGTTTTGACTTCGACTAAAACATTTTGGCTTCGACTAAAAGTTTAAGCTTCGACTAAAAGTTTTGGCTTCGACTGAAACATTTTGGCTTCGACTAAAAGTTTTGGCTTCGACTGAAACATTTAGCTTCGACTAAAAGTTTTGACTTCGACTAAAACATTTTTGGTTCTTTACTACAATTTCTGTCAGATCTTTTAAGAAAGACTTAGAAATTCTAACAAGGAAAAAATAGACTTCAAGTTCTTACATCTTCAATGTAGTCCAAGTTTTTAAATCCCAAGTCCGAGTCCAAGTCCAAGTTTTGTCCATGTCAAGATCTTGTCTTTGTTTGATTAAGATAAATCCTGAAATATTTATCTTACTAAAGTTGTCAGATTAATGTTAGACAAGATAAGTCTGGAATCATCAAAAATAACAAGTCAACAATTAGATTACTTAAACCCTGAATGCTAAACCTTAAACCCTAATTAACCATAGTTAACCCTTATTATGAACCCTAATTATACCCTACTTCTCTTATTTTAGCCTATTAACCTTAATTACCCTACTTAACCATAGTACATCCCTACTTTATCCTAGTAAGCCCTTGTACATTCCATCATTAATCCATATTGCCCAGAGATGGTTCAATTACTCGTTGTTTATAAACCCTGCATTCTTTATATTCGTTATTGTTTTGCGAAGTCCATTGGCGACGAGATGGTTCAACTCGTTGCCAACGAATTCTATTTAAAGTGGAATTGGTAACATATGCAACGATCTTTCACAATTTTGATATTTCGAAAAGATTCTTGCATATGTTACCTATTTCTGAACGCATGCATGCATAAAAACCCTTAGTTCATGTTCAAAGGTACTCATTACAAAGTAATGCTTTGTAATGAGCCTTTGGATGTCCAGTTTGGACATTTTGGAAAAGCTACGTATTTATAAAATAGTGTTTCGACTCATGCTATGTGTTCTATGTCGTGGTTATTTAGTACACGTTCTCATGTGTTCTCTGGGTGCATACAGATCTGGTGTTCTAACATCCGTCAAACCTTGCAAGACAACATTAGATGAATGTTAGACCACTTAATCGATGTCGTGTACTTAGAGAAATACGGGGAGGTGCTGCCAAATTTTCCGTAGACATAGAACTAAGCATGAGTTCTTCACTGTTTTATAAACATGTACTTTTCTGAATGGAATAGGACCACTACCTATTAGAGAACGGAGGGGATATATATAGACATGTTGTCAACTTCATGCATTCATATTTACATTGATCCTGCCTAATGATTGGTTATAATTGAAGGTGGTATGCAGTACGTTATCTCAGTCGTCATGTCGGCCAATCGAAGTTGGATGAAAAGGAAGACTACTGACGATTTTAAGGATCGCGCTGACGAATTTCTCGACTTCGCTTACACGCATCCTGCACATGTTGATTTTGATAAGATAAGGTGTTTGTGCGGTAGATGTGAGTTGTTGCATTGGAGAAAAATATTTGAAGTAAAATGGCATCTTCGTTGGTACGATTTTATAGGTGAATACACAAGGTGGACATAGCATGGGGAAACGATTGTATTGTCGTCCAACCCGACTAGTCAAGCTGAAGTTAGGAAGGAGGCACAGTATGATTACTGACATATGATTATGAATGTTGGGCATGCTAATGTTGACTGGGGTGACGACCGCGGTGATGACAGTCCCCAACAGCTGAACGAGGGGGCTCATCAGCTTTATGAGTTGTTGAGAGCTACGAAAGAGCCGTTGTGGGATGTAGCTCTGAAACACACACTATTGTCTGTGGTTAATAGGTTATTACAGTTGAAATTAGACCACGGGCTGAGTGAGAACGGATTTAACAAGTTTGTTACCTTAATGAAAGAAATTTTGCCCGAAAGTGAAAAGCTACCCCCGTCGTACTATGATTTTAAGAAGATGATGAGGAAACTTGGGTTGAGCTATGAATGGATAGATGCGTGCAATAACGATTGTGTATTGTTCTGTAAAGAGAATAAAGACTTGTCACGGTGTCCAGTATGTGATCATTCGAGATACAAACCGGACAAAGGGAAGAAGAAAAACATTGCATGGAAGATATTGCGATATTTTTTTGTCACACCAAGGATTCAGAGAATGTGCTACTCCTCCAATACGGCTGAACATATGAGGACTCACTATGAGACTCGTAGCAATGATGCCGATGTGCTGACACACCCAGCTGATGGAGAGGCATGGAAGGAGTTTGACCACAGGCATCCAGTCGTTGCTCAATAAGTTCGGAATGTTAGACTTGGTTTCGCAACTGATGGGTTCAACCCTTTCGGTCAGTCTAGCACGCCTTCATCCACATGGGCTGTAATTATTGTCCCGTATAACCTTCCACCAGGCATGTGCATGAAGAAGCCGTACATGTTTTTTTTGTTGCTTATTTTGGGGCCGAAGAGTCCCGGCAAGGACATAGATGTGCATTTAAGGCCGTTGATTGATGAGTTAAAAAGTTATGGAATCATGGAGTCGAAACATATGATGCACCTCTTAAACAGAATTTTCAGACGAGGGCTGTTTTGATGTGGACTATATATGATTTCCCCACATTGGGAATGACGAGTGGCTGGAGTACACATGAAAAGTTAGCATGCCCCGCTTGTATGGGCATGAACCCCAATCATATGTTAAAGGATGACGGAAAGCCCTCGTGGTTCGGATGTCATCGAAAGTTTTTGCCACTTGACCATCAGTTCCGTAAGCAGAAGGATAAATTCGACGGGACAATCGAGCACAAGGTTGTCACACTAGACTACCCATCTGGTGAAGAAGTGCTCTCACACCTAGAGGCACTTGATACTGACATACCATACGGTAAGGGTGTGCCAGATCATAAGATTCTAGGGTGAGGGAAAGAGCACAATTGGAGGAAACATTGTATTTTCTGGGAGTTAGCCTACTGGAGGACACTCATTATCCGAAACAACATGGATGTGGCTCACATTGAAAAGAATTTTTTTGATAACGTGTTCAACACGGTGATGAATGTCAAGGGAAAATCGAAAGATCACATCAAAGCGAGAAGGGATCTACAACAGTTGGGTGTACGCCGTGAATTGCATCCTCGGACAGTCAACAGAAGGACGATACTTCCGAAAGCACCTTACTGTCTAGATAAGAAACAAATGGATAAGGTCTGTCAGTGGGTTAAGAATTTGAAGCTTCCAGATGGGTTTGCGTCTAACATATCTCGTTGTTGCAATGTATCGAAATGCAAGTTCCAAGGGATGAAGAGTCACGACTGCCACGTATTCATGGATAGATTCATTCCTACTGCCTTCCGGGGACTGTTTCCATGGGTTGTATGTGAGACTTTGACTGGATTATCTCATTTCTTTCTAGATATATGTTGTTCTACGATCCGGGTGAGTAACCTGGAGGTGCTTGAGACGAACATTATGGTGACAATTTGCAAGCTGGAGAAAATCTTCCCACCTTCGTTCTTTGATTCAATGGAGCATCTGCATGTTCACTTGGCATATGAAGCTAAGATGGGTGGACCTGTGCAATATTAGTGGATGTATTCCTTCGAGAGGTAATCCTTAAATTGTTATAGTTGTTCGCTTACACTAAATGCAAAACCTGTTTACCATAGGTATGTCCACCTAACTCAATTCATTAAACTTCTAGTTTCATGTTCCATTTGAAGAATAAAGTCTATAATAAAGCTCGGGTTGAGGGCTCAATTGCGGAGGCTTACATAATGGAAGAGCTTGTAAACTTCTGTAGCCAATATTTCGAGCCTGATGTTGATACAAAATTTAAATCAATTAGGCCAAAATGAGCCCGGTTGGCCAAACCTATACTCAATGGCTAACGGATGAAGAGTATAGTGTTGTAACAATATATGCCCTTCTAAATTACGGTGAACTTTCAGCATTCGTTGAGTAAGTTAATGTCTTAATTAAAAACATTATTGTACATAATTAAAATTGTGTGATAAGTGAGTCAACTATATTGGCTTGCAGTGAGTTCGATACGGAATCTTTAATCACTAATCCCGCTGGACTTGAATCTCATCGAAAATTACAATTTGTAATGTGGTTCAAAAGGAGTGTAAGTCTTTAACAAAATTATATTATGTGTTATATACAGTTATGTGGCCAATAGGTTCACTCACTGGATAGACCAGTAGCCTCATGCTTGAAATTACTAGCTCAAGGCCCTAATAAACAAGCATCCTGTCATGGAGGCTATATCATCAACGGGTTTAGGTTTAACGTAAAAGATGATGACCGAACAAAACAAACCCAAAATAGTGGAGTCTTGTTCAACGGCTACTGTTATGACAAAAATTGCATGGACTTCTATGGAGAGCTAGATAATATTGTTGAGCTAGCATATTTGGGTTCTGAAAATCACCTGGTAGTGTTCAAGTGTACATGGTTCGATGTCACATGCAGTAGAGGAATCCGTGTTAGCTCTCCAGGAATTATAGATGTCAATGTCAAGTAGAGACTTGCATCAGACGAGCTGTTTGTGTTTTTTAGTCAACCTGCATAAGTCTTTTACGCGGAGGACGTCGGAAATCCCAAATCTCATTGGTATACAGTTATCAAGTCCAAGAAATTTCCCGTGACATATGACAGTGAGCTAGACACCTTTCAAGCCGACCAACCACCTGTCTTGTTACCTGTTGAGGTGAACAACAAGGAGGACGATCTTCCTCTTCCTACAACACTTCGTGTAGGAGAAGAAGTCATAGATGTTAATGCGGAAGACGTCGAAAGTGTTGAAGATGATGTGACTGAGTCTACTGATGAAGATGATGAATTAGAAGATGAAGAGGTTGACGAGTCCCACGAAGAAGAGGATGACGAGTCTAGCGATGATGATGATGATGATTCCCAAACTGAAAATGATTCACTTGTTCTGTTGTAACACCTCAAAAAATATGTAATAACATTTTAGTACTTGGTTCATATTGTGTTGATATACTCGGTTCATATATATAAAGTTGATGATTTTTTCTGCCAAATTATTGTTTTTAATGTGTTAATTTTTTTGCAATTTATCTATACGAAGTCAGTTATGGATAAAATACGGGCTATTCGTGGTCGGGGTGGACGCCGAGCTACCTCCTCCCCGGTGGGTCCCACCTCTTCATTGCTCACTGATGACGAGGCACAGAGTGCACGCGTACAAGAGACGGGGCCCCAGCTCCAGCTCCAACTCCAGCCCCAGCTGTCACCCCAGCCCGACGCTGATTCCTCCCACACGCGCACTGATTCTTCTTCTTCTGTGAGTTGTACCTCAGGTATAGTTGATAACGGTGTTTAGTCAAGTTTTGCTAGTCTTATATTTAAATTATATTGGAAATGTATTAATGTCGGTTGTCTGTAGAATCTCGACGAGGCCGTGGCCCGACAAATGGGGTACGCATCGACCCCCAGCGTAAACAGAGAGTTACGCTCACCCAGAAGGGCCAGTAAGTAAAAAAAGTCACATCATGCCTTATATTTAAATTTTTTGGTGTCTTAATTTATATTTGAACTGTATTAATGTATTTACTTACTTCTTTGGCAGGATCCTAGAGAATCTGGCGAGGACGAAGATTGGCATTCTTGTGAAGGGCCGATTCTTCGAGCCACGGCTGTACTGGAACAACTGGAATGCCGGGACGAGGGTGTCCCTTTGGGAGGAGTGGCTAGTACGATTAACGCGATATTTTCTGTGATAGTATTTGTGTAATTAGAATTTATTATTTAAACTAATATGTGTAATTGGATGCCTTGCAGGAGGGGTTCCCATTTTACTCGCCTGATAAGCAGGCGCTGGGGCAGCATGCCTTTTTTGCATACGTCGGCAAGAATTACCGCCAATGGCTTCACGACGCATGGGACCGGGCGAAAAAGATGCTGCCCGAGGGTGCCCTGATGACGGAGTTAAAGAGATATCCCCTGCATTGGATATCTCTGACTGTATGGTGGTAGATGATTGATCGGTGGTTGCGGATCCAGGCTGGGACGCCAAATGTAAGAGCGGGGCCGAGAACAGACAGAACAAAGATCCGATGCACAAGGGGGGGTCGGTGGCACACGACGTCATTCGACACAAGAAAGAGGTCGAGCACCCGAACCAGGAGGAGGATGATGAGATCGTAGTTCTGACGTATAGTCAGATGTACGTGCGGAAGAAAGACAAGGACAAGGTGCACCGGGCGGCCGACTATGTTTCAAATATTGCCCGGCGGATCAATGTAAGTTTGAGTCAATTTGTTAATTTTTTTTTCTTTCTATTCAATGTTTTGTTGCGTTAATGTTCTAACATATCTTTAAATCATTATTTTTGCAGGCCTCGTATGAACAACTTAGGGGGTCCGAGCAGCAATCCGGATAGCCATCAGTGTCAACTCGTACGGGTGCGAGTACTGGGATGTTGAAGCGATGGCTAGATACACCAGAGGTCGTCAATCGGCCGAAAGGCCGAATACGCGGCCTGCCTAGCACGACTGCACATGCTTTGATAGGAGCGTCCCCACCCCTGATGCTTCTCCACAAACACCGGCTGCGTAGTGTCCGTTGGACGAGGTGGAGATCCAACGCATTGCTACGGTGGTGTTGAGGATGATCAGGGAGCATGATCAGCAGGGCACTACTGCCTGACATGCCGAGCCGACTCTGGAGCAGCAGGATCCAGATCCGCGACTCGGCAACCCTTGATGAGCCCTTTCTCGTGCTCTCCTAGCTTGTACCCCTCTCCCGGCTTGTACTTTTCTCCCATCACCTAACCGATTGTATCCAGTTCCTGGCTTGTACATTTTATTTTTCGTTGTAGTAAACTTTTTTTAAAGTTATATATATAGTTGTTTTGTGTTGTAGGGTTAAATAATTGCTGATCAATCAGAAATTATTTAAGCCTAATGTGCATTTGGAGATTGTGCCTCGTTGTTGAGGCTTGAGTTTTTTTATTACAGGTGTGAGTTTTAGAAAATTAAAAAAATATATTTTAATTTGTTTTTTGACTTTTAGCGACATAATTAATCTCTCGCTAAAGAGTATACCTAATTCTGAACTTTTAACGACGGAATATTCTGTCGTTACAAAGGACATTTAGCGACGGATATTCAGTTGCTAAATATTTACCGATTAAATTATGTTTGAAAAAAAGAAAATAAATTAAATACGTAAAATAAAATTAGCGAAAAAATTCCGTCACTAAAAGTCCAATATTAGACGACGGATTTTGAAATTCCGTCGCAAAACTTTTAGTGACGGGCTTTTACTGACAGATTTTCCCGTCGCCCAAGGCCTTATTTCTTGTACTGCCTAAATCAAGAACATCAGAAAAGAATTAAATTGAAGTGGGCTTGATGTAACACAGCTGGCGCCAGAGATGGTATACTAATAGGAATTGAAGGTGCCCTTGGCTGTGGCAGCAAGGTGGCTTAGCGGCGTCGTGGGCTTGCTGACATGTTCTTGGCAAGGTGGGCTTGCCGAAGTGGGCGGGTTTGCAGAGAAGTGGTCTTCCGCGATGGCTTTACGGTGGTTAGGATAAACGGGAAGTGGCAGATCGGGTAGGAAGAGAGAGAGAGAGAGATTGCACTAGAAGAAAAAAGGACACTTAGCGACGGGCAATTCCGTCGCTAAAAGTCCGTTGCCTACAACCCCGTTGCTAAAAGTTTCGCGATAGAATTTTTAAATATGTCGCCCATAGTCAACCTTGAACGACGGACGCACAAATATAATTAGCGACGAAATATCCGTCGCCAATTGTATTTTTCGTATCTTAATATATTTCATTTTTTCGAAAATAAGGTATTACGTAAAATATTTAGCGACAGAACAATTCGTCGTCAAAACTTTTAACGAAATATATATAGTGACAGATTATCTGTCGCTAAAATGTTTTTGATTTAGCGATGGATTTTTCGTCGCAAAAAGTATGTCGCTTAAAACTTCAGCCACGAAACTTTCGTCTCTAAGAAATCATTTATTTTAGTGAGACTTTTTAGCGACTGAAGAAAATTCGTTGCTAAAAGTCAAATTAATTTTAAATATATATATTTTATTTTGTTAAAACCCAAACCTGTAATTACAAATTCTCAACAAACATTCTCAATTCAGCAAAATATTTCTCAATGCACATTATGGTTAAATAATTGCTAATCCATCAGCAATTATTTAACCCTAAAACAGACACAACACATACGTATAAGGAATGAATTCTATACTAATCGAAAAATAAAATATATACAAAGTTCAAGAGGGCACGAGAGCGGGGTACAATAGAGTAGGGGAGGGGAGGGGAGTACAAGTCGTCGGGGGGGGGGGGCTCAGGAACAGGATACGAACAGCTAGGAGGCCGGGGAAAGGTTGATCAGGGGTCAGTGAGTCTCGAATCTGGATCATGCTGATTGTCCTTGTCCACGGGGACACTGTGACTATAAGAATATGATGAGGAGACTTGGGTTGAGCTATGAGCGGATAGATGCGTGTAATAACGATTGTGTATTGTTTTGACAAGAGAAGAAAGACTTGTCACGATTTCCAGTATGTGATCATTCCAGGTACAAACCGGACAAAGGGAAAAGAAAAACATTGCATGGAAGATATTGCGATATTTTTTTGTCACACCAAGGATTCAGAGAATGTACTACTCCTCCAATACGGCTGAACATATGAGGGCTCACTATGAGACTCGTAGCAATGATGCCGATGTGCTGACACACCCAGCTGATGGAGAGGCATGGAAGGAATTTGACCACAGGTATCCAGTCTTTGCTCAAGAAGTTCAAAATGTTAGACTTGGTCTTACAACTGATGGGTTCAACCCTTTCGGTCAGTCTAGCACGCCTTACTCCACATGGCCTGTTATTATTGTCCCGTATAACCTTCCACCAGGCATGTGCATGAAGAAGCCGTACATATTTTTGTCGTTGCTTATTTCAGGACCGAAGAGTCCCGGCAAGGACATAGATGTGCATTTAAGGCCGTTGATTGATGAGGTTAAATAGTTTGGAATCATGGAGTCGAAACATATAATGCATCCCTTAAACAGAATTTTCAGATAAGGGCTGCTTTGATATGTGGACTATATATGATTTCCCCACATTGGGAATGACGTGTGGCTGGAGCACACATGAGAAGCTAGCATGCCCTGCTTGTATGGGCGTGAACCCCGGTCATACGTTAAAGGGCGGCGGAAAGCCCTCGTGGTTCAGATATCATCGAAAGCTTTTGCCACCGGACCATCAGTTCCGTAGGCAGAAGGTTGTCACACTGAACTACCCATCTGGTGAAGAAGTGATCTCCCACCTGGAGGCACTTGATACTAACATACCATACGGCAAGGGTGTGCCAGATCAGAAGATTCTAGGGTGCAGAAAAGAGTACTTGTATTTTTTAGTACTTAGCCTACTGGAGGACACTCATTATCCGAAACAACATGGATGTGATGCACGTTGAGAAGACTTTTTTTTTATAATGTGTTCAACACAGTGATGAATGGCAAGGGGAAATTGAAAGATCACATTAAAGCAAGAAGGGATCTACAACAGTTGGGTGTACGCCGTGAATTGCATCCTCGGATAGTCAGCGGAAGGACGATACTTTTGAAAGCACCTTACTGTCTAGACAAGAAACAAGTGGAGAAGGTCTTTCAGTGGGTTAAGAATTTGAAGCTTCGAGATGCGTTTGCGTCCAACATATCTCGTTGTTGCAATGTATTGAAATGCAAGTTCCAATGGATGAAGAGTCACGACTGCCACGTATTCATAGATGATTAATTCCTACTGCCTTCCGGGGACTGTTGCCACTGGTTGTATGCGAGAATTCGACTGAATTATCTCATTTCTTTTGAGATATATGTTTTTCTACGATCCGGGTGAGTAACTTGGAGGTGCTTAAGAAGAACATTGTGGTGACGATTTACAAGCTGGAGAAAATCTTTCCACGTTCGTTCTTTGATTCAATTGAGCGTCTACCTGTTCACTTGGCATATGAAGCTAAGATGGGTGGACCAGTGCAATATAAGTGGATGTATTCCTTCGAGAGGTAATCCTTAAATTGTTACAGTTGTTCGCTTACACTAAATGCAAAACCTGTTACCATAACTATGCCGCCTAACTCGATTCACTAAACTTCTAGTTTCATGTTCCATTTGAAGAAAAAAGTCTGTAATAACGCTCGGGTTGAGGGCTCAATTACAGAAGCTTACGTAATGGAAGAGCTTGTAAACTTTTGTAGCCAATATTTTGAGCCTGATGTTGATACAAAATTTAAATCAATTAGGCCAAAATGAGCCCGGTCGGCCGAACCTATACTCGATGGCTAACAGATGAAGAATACAGTGCTGCAACAATATATGCCCTTCTAAATTACGATGAAGTTTTAGCATTCATTGAGTAAGTTAATGTCTTAATTAAAAATATTGTTGTACATAATTGAAAATGTGTGATAAGTGAGTCAACTATATTGGCTTGCAGTGAGTTTGATACGGAATCTTTAATCACTGATCCCGCTGGAGTTGAATCTCATCAGAAATTACAATTTGTACAGTGGTTCAAAAGGCGTATAAGTCTTTAACAAAATTATATTACGTGTGATATACAGTTATGTGGCCAATAGGTACAGTCATTGGATATACCAGTAGCCTCATGCTTGAAATTACTAGCTCAATGCCCTAATAAACAAGCATCCTGTCATGCAGGCTATATCATCAACGGGTGTACGTTTAATGTAAAAGATGATGACCGAACAAAACAAACCCAAAACAGTGGAGTCTTGTTCAACAGCGACTGTTATGACGAGAATTGCATGGACTTCTATGGAGAACTAGATAAGATTGTTGAGTTAGCATATTTGGGTTCCGAAATCGCCTAGTAGTGTTCAAGTGTACATGGTTCGATGTCACATGCAGTAGAGAAATCCGTGTTAGCTCTTAAGGGATTGTAGATGTCAATGTCAAGTCGAGACTTGCATCAGACGAGCTGTTTGTGTTTGCTAGTCAAGCTACACAAGTATTTTACGCGGAGGACGTCGTAAATCCCAAATCTCATTGGTATACAGTTATCAAGTCCAAGAAATTTCCCGTGACATATGATAGTGAGCTTGACACCTTTCAAACCGACTAACCACATGTCTTGTTACATGTTGAGGTGAACAATGAGGAGGACGGTCTTCCTCTTCCAACAACACTTCGTGTAGGAGAAGAAGTCGTAGATGATGATTCGGAAGACGTGGAAAGTGTTGAAAATGATGTGACTGAGTCTACTGATGAAGATGATGAATTAGAAGATGAAGAGGTCGACGAGTCCCACGAAGAAGAGGATGACGAGTCTAGCGATGAAGATGATGATGATTCCGAAACTGAATATGATTGACTTGTACTGTTGTAACACCAAGAAAAATATGTAGTAACATTTTAGTACTTGGTTCATATTGTGTTTATATACCCGGTTCATATTGTGTTTATATACCCGGTTCATATATATAAAGCTGACGATTTTTTCTGCCAAATTATTATTTTTAATGTGTTAATTTTTTTTGCAATTTATCTATACGAAGTCAGTTATGGATAGAATACGAGCTATTCGTGGTCGGGGTGGACGCCGAGCTGCCTCCTCCCGGTGGATCCGAACTCTTTATTGCCCACTGATGACGAGGCAGAGAGGGCACGCGTACAGCAGACGGTGCCTCAGCTCCAGCTGTCGCCCCAGCCTGACACCAATTCCTCCCACACAAGCACTGATTCTCTTTCTTCTGTGAGTTCTAGGTCAAGTATAGTTGATAACGGTGTTTAGTCAAGTTTTGTTAGCCTTATATTTAAATTATATTGGAACTGTATTAATGTCGGTTGTTTGTAGAATCTCGACGAGGCCGTGGCTCGACACACAGGGTACGCATCGACCCCCAGCATAAACAGAGAGTTACGCTCACCCAGGAGGGCCAGTAAGTAAAAAAAGTCACATCATGCCTTATATTTAAATTTTTGGGTGTCTTAATTTATATTTGAACTGTATTAATATATTTATTTACTTCTTTGGCAGGATCCTGGAGAATCTGATAAGGACGAAGATTGGCGTTCTTGTGAAGGGCCGATTCTTCGAGCCACGGCCGTAATGGAAGAAATGGGATGCCGGGACGAGGGAGTCCCTATAGGAGGAGTGGCTGGTACGGCTAACGCGATATTTTCTGCGATGGTATTTGTTTAATTAAAATTTATGATTTAAACTAATTTGTGTTATTGGATGCCTTGCAAGAGGGGTTCACATTTGACTCGCCTGATCAGCAGGCTCTGGGGCGGCATGCGTTTTTTGCATACGTCGAAAAGAATTACCGCCGATGTCTGCACGACGCACGTGACCGAGCGAAGAAGATGCTGCCCGAGGGTGCCCTAATGACGGAGTTTAAGAGATATCCCATGCATTGGATATCTTTGACTGTATGGTGACATATGATTGATCAGTTGTTGCGGATCCAGGCTGGGACGCCAAGAGTAAGAGCGGGGCCGAGAATAGATAGAACAAAGATCTGATGCACAAGGAGGGGTCGGTGGCACACGACGTCATCCGACACAAGAATGCGATTGAGCACCCAGACCTGGAGGAGGATGATGTGATCGTAGCTCTGACGTATAGTCAGATGCACGTACGGAAGAAGGACAAGGACAAGGTGCAACGGGCGGCCGACTATGTTTCAGATATTGCCCTGTAAGTTCGAGTCAATTTGTTAATTTTTTGTCTTTCTATTCAATGTTTTTTGCGTTAATGCCCTAACATATCTTTAAATCATTATTTTTACGGACCTCGTATGAACAGCTTAAGGGGTCCGAGCAGCAATCCATACAGCCATTAGCGTCCACTAGTAGGGGTACGAGTACTGGGGTGTTGAAGCGATGGCTGGATACACCAGTGGTCGTCAATCGGCCGAAAGGCCGCATACGCAGCTTGCCTAGCACGACTGCACGTGCTGTGATAGGAGCGTCCCCACCCATACTGCTTCTCCACAAACACCAACTGCGCAGTGTCCGTTGGACGTGGTGGAGATCCAGCGCATTGCTACAGTGGTGTTGAGGATGATCAGGGAGCATGATCAGCAGGGCACTACTGCCTGACATGCCAAGCCGGCTCTGGAGCAGTATGATCTAGATCCGAGACTCGGCAACGCCTGATGAGCCCCTTCTCGTGCTCTCCCAGCTTGTACCCTTCTCCCGGCTTGTACTCTTCTCCCCTCCCCTAACCGGTTGTATCCAGTTCCCGGCTTGTACATTTTATTTTTCATTATAGTAAACATTTTTTAAAGTTATATATATAGTTCTTTTGTGTTGTTGGGTTAAATAATTGCTGATCGATCATCAATTATTTAACCCTAATGTGCATTTGGGGATTGTGCCTTGTTGTTGAGGCTTGATTTTTTTTATTACAGGTTCGAGCATTAAAAAAATAAAAAATTTTATTTTAATTTTTTTTTTTGACTTTTAGAGACCGAATTAATCCGTCGCTAAAGAGTATACCTAATTCTGAACTTTTAACGACGAAATATTCTGTCGTTACAAAGGACATTTAGCAACAGATATTCTGTCGCTAAATATTTACTGATGAAATTATTTTCAAAAAAAGGAAAATAAATTAAAATACGTAAAATAAAATTAGCGAAAAAAATTCTGTCACTACCGTATAAAGAATTCCGTCACTGAAAATCCAATATTAGACGACGGATTTTGAAATTCTGTCGCAAAACTTTTAGTGACGGACTTTTATACGAAGGACTTTTAGCAACGGTGTTTTCGTCGCTAAAACTTTTAGCGACGGATTTCCCCGTCGCCCAAGGCCTTATTTCTTGTAGCATCAGGAAAGAATTAAATTGAAGTGGGCTTGATGTAACACAGCTGGCGCCGAAGGTGGTATACTAATTGGAATTGAAGGTGCCCTTGGCTGTGGCAGCAAGGTGCCTTAGCGGCGTCGTGGGCTTGCTGGCAAGTTCCTGGCAAGGTGGGCTTGCCAAAGTGGGCGGGTTCACAGAGAACTGGTCTTCAGCGGTGGCTTTGCGGTGGTTAGGATAGACGGGAGGCAGCAGATCGGGTAGGAAAAGAGAGAGAGATTACACTACAAGAAAAAGGACACTTAGCGACGGGCAATTCCGTCGCTAAAAGTCCGCTGCTTACAACCCCGTTGCTAAAAGTTTCGCGACATAATTTTTAAATGTCGCCCAGAGTCAACCTTGAACGACAGACGTACAAATATAATTAGCGACGAAATATCCGTCGCCAATTGTACTTTCCGTATTTTAATATATGTCATTTTTTCAAAAATAAGTTATTACGTAAAATATTTAGCGACAGAACAATTCGTCGTCAAAACTTTTAACGACATATATATAGCGACAGATTATCGGTCGCGAAAATGTTTTTGATTTAGCGATGGATTTTCCGTAGCTAAAAGTCAAAAAATAAAATGTATACAAAGTTCAGGAGGGCACGGGAACGACGAACAATAAAGTAGGGGAGGGGAGTACTAGTAGGGGAGGGAGGGGGAGGGGCACGGGAGCGTGATACAAACAGCTGGGAGGCCAGGGAAAAGCTAATCAGGGGTCAACGAGTCCCGGATCTGAAACTTGCTGATCATCCTTGTCCACAGATGAACTGAGGGGTGGTTCTGACTTGGCATGTCCAACAGTATTCCCCTGAACGTAAAGGCACGAACGCATTAATCTCGATAGCAAGTACGAAGTCTTTACTCAGCGTATATAGTGGTTGTACCTAATTATTTTCCGCGATCATTCTAAACACCTCCGTGCAATGCGACAGATCTCATCCTTTGTAACGGCGATTGCCCCACGGTCGGTGTCTACGTCTATGGAGGGACAGCGGGGGGTGGGGACATTCCTACCAGGACACATGCAATTGTACCAGGGAGGCCGTGTACGCGGCCTTTCGGCCTATTGACGATCCCCGGTGTATCCAGCCATCACTTTAATCTCCCAGTACTCATGCCCGTACTCGTGGACGTTGATGGCTGTCCGGTCTGCTGCCCAGACTCCCTGATGATCTGTTTCATATGAGGCCTGCAAAATAGTGATTTGACATTCAAAACACTAAGGCGACAAGCATCGAATACAAAGGCAAAAATCTAACAAACTAAAAAAATTAATTTGTAACTTACATCGATCTGCCGGGAAATATCTGAAACGAAGTCCCTCGCCTGGTATTGCTCATCCTTATCCTTCTTCCTCACTTGCATCTCAGTGTACGTCAGAGCACAAACCTCATCCGGTGGCAAGTCTGGGCACTTAATCGCATTCTTGTGCCGGAGGACGTCGTGAGCCACAGACCCCCCCTGTGTGTGTGGGATCTTTGTCCTGTCTGTTCTCACTCCCACTCTTACTTTTGACTTCCCATGACGTATCATTCCTCTACATATCAACCTTCGCTCCCCATACTGCTGACGATCTCCAATGAGGGGAAATCCCTTCCACTCCTCCCTCGGGGCACCGTCGGGTGCCATCTTCAGCGCCCGTTCCCATGCATCGTGCAGCCATTGTCGATAATTTTTGCCAATGTAGGCAAAAGAAAAAACATGTTGCCCCAACGCCTGCTGCTCAGGCGACTCAAACTCGAACCCCTCTTGCAAGGCATCCAATTACACAATCAATACGATTAATTTAAAATCACGTTCTAATTAAACAAATAATGAATGACACACGGCTAAAAACCATACTAGCCATCCTCCCATAAGGACTCCCTCGGTGCGGCATCCCAGTCCTTCCAGTATAGGCGTGGCTTGCAGAATCAACATTTCACAAGCACCCCGATCTTCGTCTTCGCCGGAGTCTCCATGATCCTGATAGAGAAACAACATTCGAATACATTAAACAAGTCGACAGTAATAAATATCGGCCCTGCCCTGCATTATGTAATTTTTTACTTACTGGCCCTCATGGATGAGAGTAACTCGCTGTTTACGCAAGGGGTCGATGCGCACTTTGCGTGTGGGTCCATGGCCTTGTCGAGATATTACAAAACACGAACAATAATACAGATCAAATATTATTAAAATAGAAGTCTAACATTATCATCAAATGCCGTATCAAGCATACCTGAGGTATAACCCACAGAAGAAGGAGAACCAATGGGCGAGTGGGAAGAATCAGCCCGGGGCTGGGGCCGTGGGTGGGGCTGGGGCAATGACTGCGGCGTGGGCTGTGACTGCGGCTGCTGCTCGAGCTGCGTCCAGGGCTGTGGTTGGGACTGGGCCCCCACCTGCTAGACGTGGGCACTATGTGCCTCATCATCAGCAGGCAATGACGAGGCCGGAGCCACTGGGGTTGACGCAGCTTGGCGTCCCTCGCGACCAAAAATAGCCCGTAATCTATCCATGTCTTATTGTTGATATATGTCTTGTATTTATGTCCCACATTGGTTACTCAAAGAAGGTTGCAACTTGGCCCTTAGTATATAAGACATCTTGTCCCACATTACTTGGATATAGAAGATCAATGCTTTCTCCAAGTATAAGTAAGGTGTCTTGTATTGTGTTTAAGAGCAAGCTATGAGAGTCTTTATTTGAGTAGGAAAGAGAAAAAAGTCCTTCTTTTAGTAGACAAACAATAGAGAAGAGTTCTTCTTTGAGTAGGAAAACTAGTGAGAGATACACGTGAATGAGTGTTGTAAATCTGACTTGTGCAATGTGGATTTGAGTTCTCTCAATTTTCTTGTATTCTCTTGTTTGGTTATCGTGTTCTATACATATTTATCTAGAGAGATTTTGTAATAATTGGTATCAAGAGCATTCCAGGTTTTAATTTTGGGCAAAAGTAAAATCAATTTCAAAACATAAATATGTAGACAACACGACCACGAAGTATGCCTGTGAAAATTTGATAGGAACACGAATTTTGGCAAATGACAGAGCGCGGTGAAGGATTAGAGTGGCGCGCTAGGGGATGCCAAAGCACGCATGAAGAGCGAGCTCGAGGCACTTGGAGAGCGCTTGCAGCGGACTGTCGCAAGTCAGGTGGAGCTAATCTTCAATAGATTAGATGACTTGGAGGTAAACAGTCAATTAATCGTGCTAAAGAGGGAAGTCGATGTATTCGAGGAGGAGCTAGATGATTTGATCGAGGAGAGGTTGCCCATTTCACCAAGTGGGATGTGCAACGGTGCAAGGACCTCAAGGGACAAGTCACGGAGCTCCAAGAAGAACTAGTTGCTTGTAAGAAGGTGCTTATAGAAGCTACGAGGCATGGGTGTATCGCGGTGTAGCCAAAACAAAAGAAAATGCTAGTGCCGAGATCGTACGATGGAACGAGAAAGGCGAGGCATATGGATAACTTCTTTTGGAACTTGGAGCAGTACTTTGAAGCCCTCGACATCGACGAGGAGGAGAAGGTGCAGCGGACTGTCGCAAGTCAGGTGGAGCAAATCTTCAATAGATTAGATGACTTGAAGGTAGACAGTCGATTAACTGTGCTAGAACGAAAATTCAATGTGTTCGCAGAGGAGCTATATGACTTGATCAAGGAGAGGGTCGCCCATTTCACCAAGTGGGAGGTACAACGACGCAAGGACCTCTAGGGACAAGTCACGGAGATCCAAGAAGAACTAGCTACTTGTAAGAAGGAACTTACAAGAGCTACGAGGCATGGGTGTATCGCAGTACAGCCAAGGCAAAAGAAAATGCCGGAGCCGAGATCGTACAATAGAACGAGACAGGCAAGGCAGGTGGATAACTTTTTTTGGCACTTGGAGCGGTACTTTGAAGACCTCGACATCGACGAGGAGGAAAAGGTGCAGCAACTGTCACAAGTCAGGTGGAGCTAATCTTCAATAGATTAGATGACTTGGAGGTAGACAGTCGATTAACTGTGCTGGAACGGAAAATTGATATGTTCACAGAGGAGCTAGATGACTTGATCGAGGAGAGGGTAGCCCATTTCACCAAGTGCGAAATGCAACGGCACAAGGATCTCAAGGGACAAGTCACGGAGCTCCAAGAAGAACTAGGTGCTTGTAAGAAGGAGCTTACAAGAGGTACAAGGCAAGGGTGTATCGCGGTGCAGCCAAGGCAAAAGAAAATGCCAGAACCGAGATCGCACGATGGAGCGAGAGAGGCAAGTAAGTGGATAACTTATTTTGGCACTTGGAGCGGTATTTTGAAGCCCTTGACACTAATGACGAGGAAGAGAAGGTGCATACAGCGGTCATGCACCTTACGGATACAACTGCCTCATGGTGGAGGTGTCGTTATACGGATGGGTGCGACTTCAAAACATGGGAGAAGTTCAAGCGTGAAGTACAAAGGCAATTTTATCCAGAGAGCGCCGAAGATATGATGATGATCAACATTCGACGGCTGAGGCAGAAGGAGAGCATCCGCGAGTATGTGAAGGAGTACTCAGCTTTGATGCTCAAAATACCAGAGATGTCCGAGAGGCAGCGACTATGCTTCTTTATTAACGGGTTGCAGCAGTTGGTTGCCATGGAGTTACGGCGGAGGGAACCTCGCGACTTGGCTTTCGCCATGGCGATTGTCGAGAGGTTGGAAGACTTCAAGCAACGTGAGAGGCCGAGATCTCCAAGGCACAACCGTGCCAAAGATGGGGGAGATGGTAGGTCAAAGAGTGGCTCGCCTAAGGCAACCAATGATGAGCGGAGTGGGGACGAGGGAAGTTGCTGCCATCACAAAGAGGAGAAGGAGCATGAGAGAAGTCGTAAGCAGGGTGACTCTTGTGGTCATAAGGCTCATGTGGGGCCTAGAGGAGGATGCTTCTACTATGCAGGTCCGCATTACAGAAGGGATTGCCCACACAAGGGCAAGATGATTACGTTCCTCGAGAGGCACAAAGGCAACAAGAGGGATTCTTCCAGCAGCGACGAGAGGCATGCATGGAGGCATTACAGATGATCAACGCGTTTGTGCAGATGTCGAAGGAAGAAACTACCAAGAAGAAGAAGAGCAAGAAAAAAAGAGGCTTGCTCTATGTAACGGTGGATGTTTTAGGGAAGACTCAAGAAGAGCTTGTGGATACCGGGGCCACCCATAACTTCATGAGTCTGAGGGTTGCTAAGTGGCTTGGGCTAAAACCAACTAAGGATGGAAGTTGGTTCACGGCCTTGAATGCCGAGGAGCGACCGACGAAGGGAGTCGTCAAGAACGTCGATTTGAGGATCGGCGGATGGATATGGAAGGCCGACTTCAACATCATCGAGATGGATGAGCTTGGGGTGGTGCTTGGGATGAACTTCATGGAGAAGTCGAGCACTGTGCTCATCCATATTGTGGGGTGATGATGATTGCAAGTAAAGAAGGCCAACCAGAGTGGATGACCCCATTGGTGTCCAAGGATGGGGCTGACGCACGCCCTCATCTAAAAGTATTGTTTGAGGGATGCATCATAAGTTTCGACTCCATGATCCCATAGCTGTTTGAGCTCATCAATCAACGGCCTTAAATACAGATCTATATGGTTACCTAGACTCTTCTGCTCTGGAATATACAACGAAAAAAATATGTACGGCTTCTTCATGCACATGCCTGGTGGAAGGTTGTACGGGACAATAATGACAGGCCATGTGGAGTAAGGCGTGCTAGACTGCCCAAAAGGGTTGAATCCGTCGGTTTCTAGACCAAGTTTAACATTCCAAACTTCCTGAGCAAAGCTTGGATGCCTGCGGTCAAACCTCTTACACGCCTATCCATCAGTTGGGTGTGTTAGCACATCGGCATCATTGCTATGAGTCTCACAGTGAACCCTCATGTGTTCAGCGGTATTGAAGGAGCAGTACATCCTCTGAAGCCTTAGGGTAACGGCAAAATATCGCAGTACCTTCCATGCAATGTTTTTCTTCTTCCCTTTATCCGGTTTATACCTCGAATGATCACAAGTTGGACACCGTGTCAAGTCATTATTCTCTTTCCAGAACAACACACAGTCGTTATTGCACGCATCTATCCGCTCATAGCTCAATCCAAGTTTCCTCATCATCTTATTCGCATCATAGTACGACGGAGGCAGCTTTTCACTCTCCGATAAAATTTATTTCATAAAAGTAACAAACTCGTTAAATCCTTTCTTACTTAGCTCGTGGTCCGATTTCAACTGTAATAACCGACTAACTGCAGACAGCCGTGTGTTTTCGGAGTCCATCCCACAATGGATCCTCCGCGTCTCTTAATTGATCATAAAAGTGATTAGCACCCTCGTTCGGCTGTCGGGGACTGTCATTGCCATGGTAGTCACCCCATTCAACATTAGCATGCCAATCATCCATAATCATATCTCGGTAATCATATTGTGCCTCCTCCCTAACGTCCGCTTGACTAGCCCTGTTGGATGATAATACTATCGTTTTTTCGTGCTGCGTCCACCTTATGTATCCACACATAAAATCGTACCGAAGAAGATGCCATTTTACCACCATTCTCATTCTCCAATGCAACAACTCACATTTATTGCACAGACACCTTATCGTCTCAGAGTCAACATGTGCAAGATGCGAGTAAGCGAACTTGAGAAATTCGTCGATGTGATCCTCAAAATCATCATCATTCTTCCTTTTTATCCAACTTCGATCGACCTACATGACGACTGAGATTACGTACTATAAACCACCTTAAATTACGACCAATAATTAGGCAAGGTCGATGTAAATATGAATGCATGCATGTGACAACATGTCCATATATATCCCCTCCGTTCTCTAATAGGTAGTGGTCATATCCCGTTCAAAAAAGCACATGTTTCTTAAACAGTTACCAACTTATGCTTAGTCCTATATCTGCAAAAATTTCGGCAGCATCTCCCCGTATTTCTCCAAGTACACGACATCGATTAGGTGTTCAAACATCCGTCTAATCTTGCTCTTGCAAGAATTAAATGATGGTAGAACAACAGATCTGTACGCACCTGGAGAAACACTAGAGAACGTGTACCAAATATCCACATCATAGAACATAGAGCATGAGTCGATACACAGTTTTATAAACACTTAACTTTTCCAAATTCTCCAAACATGACATCCAAACGCTCATTGCAAAGAATTATTTTGTAATGAATACATTTGAACGGGAACTAAGGATTTTTATGCATGCATGCGTTTGAAAATTAGTAACGTCTGCAACCATCTTTTCGAAATTTCAAAATTTTTGAAAGATGGTTGCATATATTATCAATTTCACTTTAATTCGAATTTATTGGTAACGAGTTGAACCAACTCGTTGTCAATGGAGTTCACAAAATAACGACAAATATTCCTATTGCAGGGGGCCGACTCACTTTCTCAGTGGAATATGGATTAATTAGGGATGTACTAGGGCTTATTAGCCCTAATTAGCCCTAATTAGGGATGTACTAGGGTTTAATTAGGGTTAAGTAGGGTAATTAGGGTTAATAGGTTTATTTAGGATAATTATGGTTAATTAGGGATGTATTAGGGTTTAAATTTGGTTAATTAGGGCTTATTAGGATTAATTAGGGATGTACCAGGGTTTAATTAGGGTTACACATGATAATTAGGGTTACTAGGTTTAATTAGGGTTAATTAGGGCCTACTTTCGGTAATTATATTGTAATTAGGGCTAATTAGGGTTAATTAAGGATGTGTTAGGGTTTAATTATGATAATTAAGGTTTAACCCTGATTAGGATTTAATTACGTTTAATTAGGTTTACTTTGTGCTTACTATTAGGGTGTAATTGGGTTAGTTAGGGTTTAATTAGGACTAATTAGGGTAATTAGGGTTTATTAGGGATGTTTTAAAGTTTAATTAGGGTTTAATTATGGCTTAATTACATTTAATTAAAATTTAATTAGCGACCGATTAAGGTTAATCATGTTTTATTAGGTTTAATTAAGGTTGATTAGGATTTAATTAGGTTTAACTAGGTTTACTTAGTGCTTTTTCTTAGGGTTTAATCAGCTTAATTAGGGTTTAATTGAGACTAATTAGGGTAATTAGGTTAATTATGGATGTATTAGAGTTTGATTAGAGATGTATTATATTTTAATTAGGGCTTACTTATGTTTAATTAGGATTTAATTAGGGTTTGATTATGGTTAATCATGGTTGATTAGGTTTCCTCGGATTGATTATGGTTAATAATGGTTAATTTTTTCTAACTATCAATACACCTATACATTATAACAATTATAATAATTATAACAATTACAACATATAATTCTAACATGTAATTATTCATACATGTATAAAGCATATGTAACAAAAATATAAAGCATATATAACTTATAATTCGAACTTGTAATTATTCATAAATGTATAAAGTATACAATGATACATACAAGTGGGGGGCGGTGGAGGCGCAACGGCAGTGGCAGGTGGTAGGCAGTGGCGGTCGCTTCTCCGGCGAGGTAATTATGGGGTGAGGGACGGGTATTTGCTGGCAAAGAGGGAGGACGGTAGAGCGATGATGGTTGTGATGTGCGGTGACGAGGACGGTGGACGGCAGTAAGAGGGAGAGAAGAGAGATAGAGAGAAAGAAAACAGAAAGCGGCGGGAGGGGAAAAAAGAAGATGAAGGGTTTTTGCTTGGAGTTTTAGCGACGGACACAACCGGTCGCTACAGGTCCGTCACTAAACGGCATGATTCAAAATTGTTTAATTTTTTTGTGACAAATATTCAGCGACGGATCATAATCCGTTGTCAAAAGTTAAAAAAAAGTTATAAAATATTTATTTTAGCGACGGATTAGTATCCGTCATAAATATTTCGTTGCTAATTTAATTTATAAAAAATAATTCTAAAATTCAACTGAAAATAGAAAATTCGAATAACCTTTAAGTGGCGGAAATTCTGTCGCTCAAAATTATAACCCACGGGAGAAACCGTCGATAAAACTATTTAGAGACGGATATATGGACTTTCCTATCGCTAAATGGTACTTTTAGCGACGGAATACTCTGTCGCTAAAAGTTCGTTGCTAAATATTGTTTCTCTTGTAGTGCTCATCACCTTATGCCTTAGCTTCCTCGTTAAGGCTCTATCACACATAGCCTATAATCTTCATCTCTAGCCAACGTGAAATATACGTGGCTTACCCATTGTGGCCCCAACCATCCTCTTTATGTGAGATATACCCAAACTTGCCTTCATTTTCCCAACCATCAGCAACCCAACTGGATAGCCCAGCCCGGGCTTCTAAGAGTCAGCTCTAATACCCATTTGTAAGGATCCGGTCCACGGTCCCACCACAGGGCATTGCCTCCCTCAAAAGCCCTAGTCAAGTAAGAACTTATGAGTTTATGGGTAGGGTCTTATAAGGTTCATTGTAAATCAACCAACATCCGATGTGGGATATCACAATCTCCCCACCTAATGCCTTAGCATCCTCGCTAAGACTCGATCACATACAACCCACAATTTTAGAAAACTCAAAACTTCAAAGTTCAAATAGACTAGTTGAGCTTTTCTTAAATACAAGAATCACTAAAAACCAAAGAGTAATGATGATTCTACAGCAAATCGAAGTGGTTACCAGAAATAACATATCTCTGTGAAGATTAATTTTATGCAATGGCTATTTTGAAGCAGAAATACAACAAATCTCAGAAAACTCAATAGTAACAAAGTTAAAGTACAATTTTCCAAGGTTTTCAAAAATATAAAAATAACTAAAAACCAAAGAGTGTTTAAGATTCTATAACAAATCGAAGTGGCTGCCAGAAATAGAAAAATTCTGGACTTCTACAGCGAATTCATTTTAAGGTAATTTTTTGATATGCAAAATTAGGATTCTGAGAAAATTTAGAACTGAATAGTCTAAGTAAACATAACAACATTTTTAGAAATTCGAAGAACACATAAAACGGATGAGTAACGAATGAGATATTGACAATCTAATAATCCCCTTATCACAGCAAAAATAGGACAAACCTTTACCTTATTCAAGCTAAATGCTAAGCTAAATCTCGACGAAAATAGTGCCACAATTGACTCACGCAAACCTCACATCGAAAGCCAAAATTAAAACTCTAGGGCATAATCTCCAAAAAACAAAAAGACTAAAAGCATGATAGAGATAGCTAATAGCGAAAAGATCTAATACATATCGTGTTAGAAGATCAAAAACCCAGCGGAGGAACGTGCACATGAAGAATTGGAGCATGAAGTAGCAAAAACCAGCAGTAGAAAGGATAGCTGCAAGAGGCTGCCGCAAAAAGGGGATACCGAAGATAAGAAGGTTGATCTAAATCAAGCCCTAAAATGAAAAATTACACAATAACCCCGAACTCAAGCCACTTATTCAAAATGTACCAAAACTTTTCTAACATTACAAAAAGGACACAAACTTATATATTAAAATAATGGCATATTACATTCTCCCTACCTAAATGGAAAATTTAAGCTAAGCACAATAATTAATCTCAATCAAACCAAGCAATATTTCAATGAAGATCCTATGTACACAAGCTGAAGCAATTATACAGTAATAAGTAAAGACATTGAGTAAAAGATACTTGATAAGGATATTTAAATGGTTCGGGTTGAACTACCCTCAATCACCTCTTCAAGGAAGTCCCTTGCAAGAGAACTAGAATCCACTAGCAACAATCTTCTTCTGAGTCGAGATCAAAACCCTTAAACTACTTGGTGATATCCCCACACCAAGCACAAGCCTTGAATCCAAAAAACTTGCCCAAGACTTGACAAATTCAAGCCATGATCACAATCCTTATACAAATATCACTAGTGTACAAAGAGACCCTCTAGAAAGAAAATGAGTATAAATGAAGCTCTAGTACAATAAAGATGAGAGAATTGATGACTTGAAGAATGCTCACACTCAATCAAAGAATCGCTCACAAAGATGCTCTCTTTAATGATATATAATCATGAAGATGAAGAGAGAAAAGTTTATCTATGGGTTTTGGTGTTTCTCTAATGAATGGACGCTTAGAATGTGGTTTCCTTGGTGTATGACGAAGCCCCAAATCATTGATATACGGAGGCTATGAAATATAGCCGTTTTAGGCATTAAATGTGCCAAAACGGCTATTACAGCCGACTTGTTCTTGTAAACTAGTTATTGGGGTCTTTCGCTTGAAAATAGTCGTTGAAACTGAAATTCCAACAATGCAGTCTACTTTATTAAACAACACAGTCGATTGTATTAGCCTACTGCTAATCGACTACCCTATTGAACCCCTTTCTTATTTTGGACATAATTTTCTCTTAAAAAATGGGATTGAGGTGCCTCTTTTTTCATTGAAAAGTTATGAAAAGGTTCATCAAAATATGAAAATATTAGCTCCAAAAATTTTGTTGAGAAAATCTGATTAAGCACCAAAGTTCACCCATTTTCATAAAACACACATGTTTGAAAGGTTATGAACTCACATGCGATGCACAAGGTGTCCTGTGGTCATTTTAGGCCATAGTTATCAATTCAAACATCAAATTAAGACTAGTTACATAATAGTAAAGATCAATCATGATTCATAGTAACTTAGCCTATGCACTTTTTGTTACTATTTGACATTAGACCTGATGAAGCTTCTGTAGCATGTCTACTATAGTTTTGAGCTTATTTTACTTTAAACCATATTTCCAACTTCTCAAATGTGTGTTCATGCGTTTGTATGTATATGCGTATTAAGAATCCACTCAAAGCACATATTTGAACATAATCAATGTGTAGTCATTATCAACACAAGATCTAAGTCTAGGTTATTCAACCGTAAGGCTAACAATCTACCCATTTTTAGTGATGACATATATTGATTCTATATAAGGTAAGATGTATCATATGATAGTCAATTAAGCACAAGCATCTACAAAAGCTTTTAGTCAAAAGCGACCATCAAGATGAATGAGTTCGACTTTGTTGAAAGAATCGGCGAAGAAACGAATTGCGCTTCATAAGCTTTTTGATCTTCTCTAGCATTAACCATCGGAACTTTTCTATGAAAACAACACCATGGGGTCGAAAACTTAAAGGATTCAATAGTGATATTAGAGAAAAAAAAAACTGTAGACTTTGTAGGTTTAAAGCGAAAATTTAGTCGTACAAACCGCACAGTTTTTACTAAACAAAGCGGTAATATTCGTTTAGACAAGTATTGCCAATTACCATGTTTAAAAAAGTGATCTCCTAACCAACCAGCTTGTAAACCTTCGTATTAAATTGACTGGTGAATGGATGCAAGAAATACCCCCTGATCAACCACCCCATTTTCGGCTAGGAAGAAAATTTGCAATTAAGTGCTTTTTGTTTTTACCTTTCCCTGAACTTGTTTTTCAAACCCCCAGACTCTCTCCTGTGAGTCTATGCATGTACATTGAGCTCGTTATGTCTATACACATATAAACATAACATAAGCAAATGGTGAAAAAACAAAAACCAAAATAACATTGCTTTAGACAATATGTATTTCTTGCTACAAGTAAAAAAAAATCCAAAGTTATCCAAAGCCTAGAACATCCACTCATCTCTAGTATACTCAAAATATGTCAATTTTTCTCATATAGAAATTAAGCTCATAGCTAGCTCCCCTAGCTAAAACAAGATATGTTATTCATCTAATGTTCTCTAAAAAACACACAATCACATAGAATATACAATCAAGATTGTTTCTCCCCATTTGTCATCAACAAGAAGACAAGGGTATGCCTGTGTGAAAAGATAGTTATAAGCAAGATAAGGGCGTCATGTGCATATAACTTATGAATTCATATGGATGACAACAAGAGTTCCTTCATGATCCAAACACGACAAGAAAAGACGTCTTTTGCGACGGATTTTTAGCGACGGAATAGATTCCGTCGCTAAAATGAGTTTTACCGACGGAAACCTCAGTCAGTAAAACTTCGTCGTAAAATATTATTTAAGCGACGGATTTATTCCGTCGCAATAAACTTCGTCGATAAAAATAGGTCTTCACCGACGGAAACCTTCGTCAGTAAAACTCCGTTGTAAAATATTATTTAAGCGACAGATTTATTTCGTCGCAAAAAAAATTCGTCGGTAAAAATAGGTCTTCACCGACGGACTTTTAGCGACGAAGTTATTTCGTCGCTAAAAGTTTATTTAACTCTCAGATCTAGTTTGAACTGTCACTGCTTCTCTCTTCGAAAATTCCAAAACTCATTTCCGGCGATTGTGCCACCACCGTTCTCACATCCTGCCCCACCTTCGGCGCCACCGAAAGCCTCGACACCGGCGGCGACCTCCCACGACACCGGCGGTGACTTCCCTCGACCCCGGCGGTGACCTCCCTCGACAACGGCGGTGACTTCCCTCGACACCGGCGGTGACCTCCCTCGACACCGGCGACTCCCATCAAGTAATTTTTTTTTTATAGTGTTTAATATTTCTACCCATTTTTTTCTTTTATTATGTTACAATTAAATGCCCTTTATGCTTCATTTTCGGTAGCAATCACCGACAGTCACTACGGCAAACTCCGATAGCCGTCCCCCACCGACCATCGCTGCCGTCCAACTCCAGCAGCTACCTTTGTCCGCTGCCTCTACCAACTAGAATAATGAAAATAATCTCATCCAAAAATGTGACTAGTTTCAAAAAAAATAAATTAGAAGCTAAAAAAGTTGACTCGTATTGTAATTGATCGGGTTAAGTGGCGTTGGATCTAGATGGGATGGGACGGGACGGAACTGGGCAAGGGACATTAAAATTAAGATGACGCAATATGGGGAAGGGGGTGGTGGTTTGCGGCGCCGCAGATTGTCTCCTTGATAAATAACAATCTTGCGACGCAAAGAGTAATTGAGATTACTAAGTATATAAGTATTATTTGACAAGTCAACTGAACGACGTTATAAAGTTTAATTCCCCATTTTGAAATTTATGTGGAATTTCGTAAAACTTATAAACATGTAGTTACCACTTGCGCTCACATTATTACGGTAAGATTTTATGGTCCATGTACTTCAAAGCCCAGCACATCCGAAATGGACATATGGGGCTGAGCAACTTCCAAGAACCCAAAATAGAGTAGTACGCCTAGTCCTGTGAGTCTGTGACAAATTCTAGCCCATCACCTAGTACATTTCTTGTATTCTCAGTAATTTGAAATGAATTTGCTACACTTCTAGCAATTTTACAAAACTAAACAATCTTGCTTGACCTACTAATTTGACTAGTAGTCATTTGTGGTAGGGCTTGATCATTCAATAGTCAATCTGAATAAAAAAAAATGTAAAACAAATATGTATGTACAAGTGTATGACCCATTTCAAACTATATTTAAATTGAATACCCTAATTCAAGCATAAATGGCAATAGCGAAATCAACTGAACCCTAAATTGAATCAATAGAACCCCATAATTGAACCCTAAATTGAAGTAATTGAAACCTAATTAAACCCTAAATTGAATGCCCTAATCGAATCGAACCCTAAATTAAACTAATTGAACCCTAAATTGAATACCCTAATCCAGCTGAAACCTAAATTGAACTAATTGAACCCTAAATTGAATGCCCCAAATCAACCGAACCCTAAATTGAATCAATGGAACCCCCTAATTGAACCCTCAATTGATGTAATTGAACTCTAATTAAACCCTAAATTGAATGCCCTAATCGAACCGAACCCTAAATTAAACTAATTGAACCCTAAAATGAATACCCTAATCCAACTGAAACCTAAATTGAACTAATTGAACCCTAAATTGAATGCCCCAAATCAACTGAACCCTAAATTGAATCAATGGAACCCCCTAATTGAACCCTAAATTGATGTAATTGAACTCTAATTAAACCCTAAATTGAATGCCCTAATCGAACCGAACCCTAAATTAAACTAATTGAACCATAAATTGAATGCCCTAATCCACTTGAAACCTAAATTGAACTAATTGAACCCTAAATTGAATGCCCCAAATCAACCGAACCCTAAATTGAATCAATGGAACCCCCTAATTGAACCCTAAATTGATGTAATTGAACTCTAAGTAAACCCTAAATTGAATGCCCTAATCGAACCGAACCCTAAATTAAACTAATTGAACCCTAAATTGAATGCCTAATACAATCGACCTAAATTGAAATAATTCAAGCGCATCGGATATGTGCATTTTGAACAATTTTTTCCTATTTGAACCTTGATAATTTGTTTGATAATTTTAGGTTGTTAATTGTGCATTTGAGAATTGTGATTATTATTGATCGATGATTATTTTAGGTTGTTAATTGATGATTTTAGGTTATTAGTTGTGCATTTGAAGTAATTGCGATTATTAATTGATGATTTTAGGTTGTTAATTGATAATTTTAGATTGTTAATTGTGCATTGAGCATTTGAGATATTGAAATTATTGACGGAGGATAGGACCCAATTGAATTGAATGTGTGATTTTTGTTAATTTTTATTGCATTGAGCATATGAGAATTGCGAATTGAGATTGTTGACGGAGGATGGGACCCAATTGGATTGAGATACCTGTTAGTTAGCGCAGACACGGACACCACGTCTGATCGACGGTGTCCGACATTTAAAAAACAAATTTACTTATGCCGATGTGTCTGGAGGTGCGTGTCGATGGGCGTCAGACACGTGTCCGGAGGCGTCGAACACGTGTCCAGAGGCATCCATCAGACACGAGTCGGTATGTGTCGCACACGTGTCTGGAGGTGTCAGACACCATATCAACACCCTCTATGAGGTGTCGGAATTGAGATTGTTGACGGAGGATAAGACCTAATTGGATTAAAATACATGTTAGCTAGCGCAGACACGGACACCACGTCTAATCGACGGTGTCCGACATTTAAAAAAGAAATTAACGTATGCCGATGTGTCTGTAGATGCCTGTCGGTGGGCGTCAGACATGTGTCCGGAGGCGTCAGACACGTGTCGGTATGAGTCGGACACGTATCTGGAGGTGTCAGACACGTATCGGACACCATATCGACACCCTATATGATGTGTCGGAATTGAGGTTGTTGACGGAGGATGTGACCCAATTAGATTGAGATACATGTTAGCTAGCGCAGACACGGACACCACGTCTGATCGACGGTCTCCGACATTTAAAAAAAAATTAACGTATGCTGATGTATCTGGAGGTGCGTGTCGGTGGGCGTCGGACACGTGTCCGGAGGTGTTGGACACGTGTCCAGAGGTGTCGGACACGTGTCTGAAACTACCCCTCATTAACATTAATTAGCCCTAACATAACCCAATTAAGCCTAATTAGCGCTAGTTATGACTAATCAGCACTACTCGGCACCATTAAAACCGTAATTAGGACTAGATAACCCTAATTAGTCCTAATCAACCCTAATTAGCTATAATTACGACTAATCAGCACTACTCGGCACAATTAAACCCTAATTAGGACTAAATAACCCTAATTAGTCCTAATCAACCCTAATTAGCTATAATTATCCGAAACTAGCCCTCATTAACATTAATTAGCCCTAACATAACACAATCAACCTTAATTAGCTATAATTACGACTAATCAGCAGTACTCGGCACAATTAAACCCTAATTAGGACTAAATAACCCTAATTAGTCCTAATCAACCCTAATTAACTGTAATTATCTTAAACTAGCCCTCATTAACATTAATTAGCCGTAACATAACCCAATTAAGCCTAATTAGGACTAATCAGCACTACTCGGCACAATTAAACCCTAATTAGGACTAAATAACCCTAATTAGTCTTAATCAATCCTAATTAGCTATAATTATCCGAAATTAGTCCTCATTAACATTAATTAGCCCTAACATAACCCAATTAAGCCTAATTAACCCTAATCAGCACTACTCGGCACAATTAAACCCTGATTAGGACGAAATAACCCTAATTAGTCCTAACAACCCTAATCAGCTATAATTAATACTCGTAATTAACCCTAATAACCCAGTTAGCCCTAATTAGCCCTTGTACATCCCATAATTACTCTATGTTGCCCAGAGATGGTTCAATTACTCGTTGTTTACAAACCCTGCCTTCTTTATATTAGTTGTTGTTTTGAGAAGTCCATTGGCAACGAGATGGTTCAACTCCTTGCCAACGAATTCTATTTAATGTGGAATTGATAACATATGTAACGATCTTTCTGCAGTTTTGATATTTCGAAAATATTCTTGCATATCTTATCAATTTCTTAACGCATGCATGCATAGAAACCATTAGTTCCCGTTCAAAGGTACTCATTACAAAGTAATGCCTTGTAATGAGCCTTTGGATGTCCAGTTTGGACAGTTTGGAAAAGCTAATTGTTTATAAAACAATGTTTTGACTCATGCTTTGTGTTCTATGTCGTGGATATTTGGTACACGTTCTCGTGTGTTTCTTCGGGTACATACAGATCTGCTGTTCTAACATCCGTCAAACCTTCCTGAGCAAGGTTAGATGAATGTTATAACACCTAATCGATGTCGTGTACTTGGAGAAATGCGGGGAAGTGCTGCCGAATTTTCCACAGACATGGGACTAAGCATGAGTTATTCACTGTTTTATAAACATGTGATTTTCTGAATGTGATATGACCACTACATGTTCAAGAGTGGAGGGGAAATATGTAGACATGTTGTAACATTCATGCATTCATATTTACATCGGCAATGCCTAATTACTGGTCATTATTGAAGGTGGTATACAGTACGATAATTCAGTCGTCATGTCAATCGATCGAAGTTGGATGAAAAGGAAGAATGCTGAAGATTTTGAGTGTCGCGTTGACGAATTTCTCGACTTCGCTTATGCGCATCCTGCACATGTTGACCTTGATAAGATAAGGTGTCTGTGCGGTAGATGTGAGTTGTTGCACTGGAGAAAAAGAATTGAAGTAAAATGGCATCTTCGTCGGTACGGTTTTATGGGTGGATACACAAGGTGGACGCAGCACGGGGAAACGATAGTATTGTCGTCCAACCCGGCTAGTCAAACTGAAGTTAGGGAGGAGGCACGATATGATTACCGAGATATGATTATGGATGTTGGGCATGCTAATGTTGACTGGGGTAACGACAGTCCACAACCGCCGAACGAGGGGGCTCATCAGTTTTATGAGTTGTTGAGAGCTGCGGAAGAGCCGTTGTGGGATGGAGCTCCGAAACACACACGGCTGTCTGCGGTTAGTAGGTTATTACAATTGAAATCAGACCACGGGCTGAGTAAGAAAGGTTTTAACGAGTTTGTTACCTTAATCAAAGAAATACTGCCCGAAAGTGAAAAGCTACCGCCGTCGTACTATGACGCGAAGAATATGATGAGGAAACTTGGGTTGAGCTATGACCGGATATATGCGTGCAATAACGATTATGTATTATTTTGGAAAGAGAATAAGGATTTGTCACGGTGTCCAGTATGTGATCATTCGGGGTACAAACCGGACAAAGGGAAGAAGAAAAACATTGCATGGACGATATTGCGATATTTCCCGGTCACACCACGGCTTCAGTAGATGTCAATGTCAAGTCAAGACTTGCATCAGACGAGCCCTTTGTGTTTGCTAGTCAAGATGTACAAGTCTTTTACGCGGAGGACGTCGCCAATCCCAAATCTCATTGGTATACAACTATCAAGTCCAAGAAATTACCCGTGACATATGACGGTGAGCTAGACTCCTTTCAAGCCGACCAACCACGTGTCTTGTTCCCTATTGAGGTCAACAACGAGGATGACGATCTTCCTCTTCCAACAACACTTCTTGTGGGAGAAGAAGTCGTAGATGATAACGCGGAAGACGTGGAAAGTGTTGGAGATGATGTGACCGAGTCTACTGATGAAGAGGATGAATTAGAAGATGAAGAGGACGACAAGTCCCACGAAGAAGAGGGCGACGAGGAAAGTGATGAAGATGATTCGCAAACTGAAAATGATTGACTTGTAATGTTGTAACATCACGGGAAAATTGTAGTAACATTTTAGAACTTGGTGTTTATTGATGTGTTTTTGCACATCCGTTCACTCACACATATATATATATATATATATAGTGCCGATGATGATTTATGCCTAAATTATTGTTTTTCACGTGTTAATGTCTTTGTATATAATCTATATGAAGTCAGATATGGATAGGATACGGGCTATTCGTGGTCGGGCTGGACGCCGAGCTGCTTCCTCCCCGGTGGGTCCCACCTCGTCATTGCCTACTGATGAGGAGGCACAGAGTGATCGCAGACAGCAGATAGGGCCCCAGCTCCAGCGCCAGCCCAAGCCGTCGCCCCAGCCCGACGCAGATTCATCCCACACGCGCGTGCATTCTCCATCTTCCGTGGGTTCTACCTCAGGTATAGTTTATAACGGTGTTTAGTACATTTTCGCTAGCCTCATATTTAAAGTATATTTGAACTGTATTAATGTCTGTGTTTTGTAGGATCTCGATGAGGCCGTGGTCCGACACGCGGGGTACGCATCGACCCCCAGCGTAAACAGAGAGTTACGCTCACGCAGGAGGGCCTGTAAGTACTAAAAATATCACCTCATGCCTTAAATTTAAAATTTTGGGGTGTTAATTTATATTTGAACTGTATTAATTTATTTATTTACTTCTTTGGCAGGATCCTGGAGAATCTGGCGAGGACGAAGATCGACGTTCTTGTGAAGGGCCGATTCTTCGAGCCACACCTGTACTAGAAGGACTGGGATGCCACTGCGAGGGAGGCCCTATGGGAGGAGTGGTTGGTATAGTGAAGAATTTTTTTCAGCGTTAGTAAATGTTTAATTACAGTTTGTTTTCTGGTCATAATTTGTGTTATTGAATGCCTTACAGGAAGGGTTTACGTTTGACACGCCTCAGTAGCAGACACTGGGGTAACATGCCTTCTTTGCCTACATCAGCAAGAATTACCGCCGATGGCTCCACGAAGCACGGCACCGGGCAAAGAAGCTGATGCCCGAGGGTGCCCCGATGACGGAGATGACGAGATATCCCCCACATTGGATATCTCACCGTGTATGGGGCGAGATGATAGATCGGTGGGCTGCGGATCCAAGCTGGGACGCCAAAAGTAAGAGCGAGGTCGAGAACAGACAGAACAGAGATCCGACGCACACGGGGGGGGGGGGGGCCGGTGCCACACGACATCGTCCGACACATGAACGCGGTCGAGCACCCGGATCTGGAGGAGAAGGAGGTCATAGCTCTGACCTATAGTCAGACGCACGTGCGGAAGAAGGACAAGGACGAGGCGCACCGGGCGGGCGACTATATTTCAGATATTGCCCGGCGGATCGATGTGAGTCAATTTATTTAAGTTGTTAATGTTTTGTCTTTCTATCCTCAATGTAAGTTTCGTTAATTAATGCCCTAACATATCGGTAAACCACTGTTTTGTAGGCCTCGTATGAACAGCTAAGGGGGTCCGAGCAGCAGTCCGGACAGCCATCACCGTCCACTAGTACGGCTGCGAGTACTGGGGGGTTGAAGCGATGGCTGGATATGCCGGAGGTCGTGAATCGGCCGGAATGCCGCATACGCGGCTTGCCTAGCACGACTGCTCGTGCCGTGATAGGAGCGTCCTCACCCCCTGATGCCCCTCCACAGACATCGGCTCCTCAGCGTCAGTTGGACGACGAGGAGATCCAGCGCATTGCTACAGTGGTGGTGAGGATGATCAGGGAACAGGGCACTACTGGACATGCCGAGCCGGTCCGAATCAGCAGGATCCAGATCCGGGACTCGGCGACCCCTAATGAGCCCCTTCACGTGCCCGTTCATAGCTTCCCCCCTGCCCCCCGCGCCCGGCTTGTACTCTTCTCCCCTCTCCTAACCGGCTGTATTTGGTTCCCGGCTTGTACATATGAGTTTTTTTTATATTGAAATTTTTTTTATAATTGATTATATATATTTCTTTCTGTATTGATTATTGCGCATTGTTGTTGAGAAATGAAAATTTTATTACAGGTCTGGGTAATTGAAAAATAAAAAAAAAATTCAAAAAAAAATTGATATTTGGCGGCGGATTAAATCCGTCGCTAAATAAGCTTTTTAGCGACGGAATATTCCGTCGCTAAAAATTTATTCCGTCGCTAATTTTATAAAAAAAATTAAATTAAAATACTAAAAATATAATTAGCGACGGAATATCCGTCGCTATTTAAAAATCAATCCGTCGCAAAAAATTACATATTTAGCGACGGAGTTCACAATTCCGTCGCTAAACTATTACTGACGGGGTTTTATATGAGGGACTTTTAGCGAAGGTGAATCTGTCGCTAATTGTTTTAGCGACGGAATAAAGGTTTTTAGCGACGGATTTCCCTGTCGCTAAAAGCCTTTTTTCTTGTAGTGAAATAAAGATGCAATGTAACTCAATAATCTCATCTACTTCATGCATATTTTAAGAGTAACAAGATTATATGTGATTCAAGCATGTAAGTTCCCCCTATCAAGTTACCATATGCATATTCCACCCTAATGTATGCTCTCGCTCAATCAATGCCACCAATATCCAACAAACACAACTAAATGTTTAAATGAATCATGCTCTCCTTTTGGCAATACCAAAAGGTGGGTGTGCTTAGGATTGACAACGTGAAGCATTAAGACAACATAAGCATTCATTCAATACGGAATTTCTACATATCAACGCTTTAAAATAAGTGCAAGAGGACCATCCATCATCATCTACACCCAACATATATCAAAATTTATAATATAAGGACTGACAATTTAGGGCAAGGTTCGCATGAATGCTCGACAAGCAAGTTATTTAGATCATGGGGAATAAATACGAAAATTTAAGCATACTTCATGGCACATAACTTTAGCACATAGCACAATGTTGAGAAGATCATTAAGTTTACCTTTTTGGTGAATTATGAAAGAAATGAGCTTACAGAATAACTTAGTTGGACAAATTGATGAGCACAATGATCACTTTGACACTAAATTGAAATCCAACGACCAAATGAAATTGCATTCTAGTTTAGTGGTCAATAGTGTATCCAACTCTTCTTTAGCAGTATCTGGGGCATTATCACGATAGCAAGTGCAGTTGTTGGATGGTCGTAGTGCTAGAATACTCAGAGTTATCAACTTAACCCAATTTACTTTTGTGCACTATGAGATGTCCTTTCTGCTGAATGGGAAACTAGATTGGATGAGCTAGGGTCCTGGGTCGCTTTCATTTTCCTCCTAAAGTCCTTATTGCTTGTGCTTGTCGGACTTGTACGTACTAGCTTTTACAAAGATTTTGTGTTATGTTTCCAACAGTTATGCTCAGATCCCATTTTCATGACATCAAACTTGTCTTTTTGTTAGATCGCGGTTTGATTTATGCGATTTCTCATGTACGCCGGGGTTGGTGAAATGGGAAGACAGCGGTGTGAAAATGGTAAATTACTGAAGAAACAACATACTTTTGCGGATTCTATTTCTTGCACAACGTGTCTGATAGAAGAGAAGTACTACTCAAAGGAAAAATTATGCATTCAAGGTAAGAGTGTAGTGGGATTGCTCATTGGTGTTGTTCTTAACATGGTGCCTAATTTATTTAAGGCTACTGTACTCGAAGTACGTTTTTGCAGATATTTTTACTACAATGCTTGATGCAGCAATTCCTCTTACTACATCGGAGTGGGAGGTCATTCCTTTCCTTGTTAAACAAAGTTATAGTTTTTTTTCCTTTTCATTTTTTTCCTTGGGTTGTTGGGGAGGGGGAGGAGGTTTCTGTTGAGGAAGAAAGGAAAGGAAATATCATCTTCAACATGCCCTGGCTAGGAAAGGGAGAAGCTATAATAACTGGCTACCACCTTGGCCTTAGTTGTTACATTTGTAGAAACAATTACTGGCTTATGATGAAAAATAATTCCACCCCTTACCCGCATCCTACCCTGGAATTATAGTAAGCAAACAATGAGCACAAATTTCTAGCAAGAATAAATGTCAAACACCTATAAGGTTTGACTGCAAGTATCAACTCGGGATCAACGAATCTGATCAAGAAGTTCAAAAGATTTGAATTACGTAAAAAACCTTTTCCATTTCTTTGGGCCACGTATGGGCCTTAATAGGATTTGCTACATTAGCAACAGGTGGGCGTATCTCCTGAAATTATGTGAAGGTACATGCCTTTCTAGTCTGGCTTAGTCTAATTCCTACTTTGCATTGTGGTTCTCATCTAATGCTTTTGTTAGAAGATCAATCGAGTTTCAAACAACTTCTGCAATATTGTCATTTTTATTTGCATTAATGGAATTAGCCTTGACCTCAATGCTCTTCAATTATATAACATTATTATCCTTACCAATTGCGGTGCAATAAGGGTTCAATGAATATATCTTGAACACCTTAAAAATAAGTTATATTGACACTGGGTTGAGGCGTGAACTAGGTCCTTCTCCTTAACATGGTTCGCGCCCCTACGAAATGTTCCGATGCAGTAGGTTATAGCACGCTGCCTCCAGGATACAACATCCCAGTGATTTTTTTGTAGCTTTTCTTATCTTGCATAACTAGAGAAGCAGAAGCTCTACACAGCACCCTTATTTGCCCAAAAAAATGCATTACTTAGATAATAGATTAAAACTAAATATTTCAAACCAGCAGTGTCAACTGAGACAAGCCTTGGCTTTGGCAAAACTAGGTTAGTGCTTCTTTGTTAAGGAATTGAATCACATGAATTATGCGCATCATATCCCACTGATAGTGGATCACATGAATTATGCTTATCATATCCCACTGATAGTGGATCACGGGTTTTATGGCTTAGAGTTAGGGATTAATTGATTCTTCTTGTGTATATAAATACATGCTCTTCTCAATGTAAAGACACACAGAAAACATTCAGTCAATTCTCTCTTTATGTCTTCATTTATCTCTTCTCTTTATTTTCTTAAGATGGTATCAGAGCCATCCTTCTAAGTATTTGTTTTCATTCCAAATCTTCAATCATTCCAAACCTTCAAACACCAGCAACATCAATTTCAGCATGGATCCATCAAATTCATATTTTATTCATCATTCAGATCATCCTGGTCACTTGCTCGTACCCATCAAATTAAATGGAGCCAATTATTCATCTTGGAGTAAATCCATGATTAATGCTCTCACAGCCAAAAACAAAATTGGCTTCATCAATGGATCCATTGAGCAACCTTCAGAAAAAGATCAGCCAACAGAATACGCTTTATGGAACCAGTGCAACAGCATGATTTTATCATGGCTTACTCACTCGGTAGAACCGGATCTAGCCAAAGGAGTCATTCATGCAAAGACCGCCTATCAAGTGTGGGAAGATTTCAAGGACCAGTTTTCACAAAAGAATGCGCCAGCTATCTACCAGATTCAAAAATCATTGGCTTCCTTTTCACAAGGTACCATGACTGTCTCAACTTATTTCACGAAACTCAAAGGCCCTTGGGACGAGTTAGATACATAACAAGCACTTCCCACATGTAACCAGATGAAAGCACATGATGAGCAAAGAGAAGAAGACCGTTTAATGCAATTTCTCATGGGTCTCCACGACACTTACAATGTTGTACGTACAAATATCCTCATGATGTCGCCACTGCCTAATGTACGACAAGCCTATTCCCTTGTTATTCAAGAGGAAACACAGCGACAAATGACACCGGAATCAACTGAAATTTTTTCCATCGCGGCTGCAATTCAGAGACGTGGAAATAATTTTTCAAATAAATCTAAAGACAAGAATTGCGAGCATTGCAATAGAGAAGGTCATACAATTGAAAGTTGTCGCACTCTGAAATTTCATTGTAAGTATTGTGATAGAAAAGGTCATACAGAGGACAGATGCAAATTTAAAAATGGGACATGAGTTTCCAACAACATAGGAGGCCAAGGTAATCAACACAACACTTCACAACAGCGGCACCATGGGTTTCAAGGAAATGCATTTCATGTTGCGAATACAACAGATTCTTCTCAATCTACACATGGGGTCCATTCGCAAGACACCAATAGTTCACACGGGCTTTCCACATATCAACTTCAACAACTTGCTCATGCCTTGTCTATGATGACTCAAAATCAGAAGTCTCCTGGTAATAGCGATGCTTATGCAAATGCTACAGGTCTGTCTCTTTTTCAAAATGCTTTAATTAATTCTGTATTTACTAAGCCTTGGATTTTGGATAGCGGAGCTACTGATCATATTACTTCCAATCCTACGCTTTTCACTCAAATGAATTCCTCATCAATACCCTCTGTCAATTTGCCCACGGGGTCATCTGCCTCAATCAATTCCATTGGCACCATACCATTTAACTCAAATATCACATTAGACAACGTTTTATGTGTTCATTCTTTTCGTTTAAATTTGATGTCTGTTAGCAAACTCACCAATGATTTAAATTGTTGTGCCATTTTGTTTCCTTCCTTTTGTGCTTTGCAGGACTTGGCTACGGGGAAGATGATTGGCTCGGGTAAGCAGCGTGGTGGTCTCTATTACATGTCCCCAACACAACAGGCACATGTTTCTCATCAAGTTTCACAACCCTCAAATTTGTGGCACATGCGTTTGGGACATCCATCACCATTTCGTCTAAGATTAATTGCTCCATTATTGCCTTCTCATAATATTCGTTTTGATAATAATTGTGTTGTTTGTCCTATGGCTAAACAGACCAGACTTCCATTTCCTTCAAGCACTATATCAACTCGTGCTCCATTTGATTTGTTGCATTGTGATATATGGGGTCCACACAAAGTACCCACTCATTCAGGGGCTCGTTTTTTTCTTTCAATTGTGGATGATTTTATAAGGTGCACATGGTTATTTCTTATGCATTACAAGTCAGAAACTCAAATAAATTTATAGTCTTTTATTGCATTTGCTAAAACTCAATTCCATGCCTCGGTTAAAGCAATCAGAGTAGATAATGTTAAAGAATTCTTGTCCATGCAAATTTTTTTTTCACTCTCGTGGTATTGAATATCAACACACTTGTGTTTCAACTCCACAACAAAATGGGGTAGTTGAACGCAAGCATCGCCATATTCTAACTGTAGCACGTGCACTACGCTTTCAATCTCACTTGCCCCTTACCTTTTGGGGAGAATGTGTATTGACTGCTGTCTACCTTATCAACCGATTGCCAACCCCATTGTTATCTTCCAAGTCACCTTTTGAATTATTGTACAATCATCCACCATCATTTGATCACTTGAAACTCTTTGGTTGTCTGTGTTACGCAAGTGTTGTTCATCCCACATATAAATTTGATTCCCGTGCCAAACGTTGCGTATTTGTTGGGTATCCTACTGGTCAAAAAGGTTTCAAACTTTTTGATTTGACAACTAAAACATTTTTTGTTAGTCGTGATGTCAAATTTTCTGAAACTATCTTTCCTTTCATGTCGGCTACACATCCAACTTCCATATTGCCATATATTTCTCCCGACTTCATGGAAAATTGGCAATCTTCACCATCCTTACCCACAAACATCCCCTCTTCCCAACTTCAACCCACTGAGCCAACAACCATACAAGAATCTACCTCTTTCATACAATCTCCCTTAGCTGAACCAACGGCCGCAGAGGATATTTCTCCCAATCCTACCCAGCCTCTTACATCCTCGCCTCCAGCCCAATCCACTGAACTTATTTCAACCTCTTCAGATTCTATCATTCCTTCCTCTCCTGCCCCGCGCCAATCCCTTCGGCCCAAGCAACCTCCAGCATGGCATAGAGACTACATACTGTCAGCACAAGTCAATCATCCTTCCACAGTGCCAAGTTCTACTCCAGGTACTCGCTATCCTCTTTCTCACTTTCTTTCCTACTCTCGTATCTCTTCTGCCCATTGTACCTTTTTAGCCAACATTACAGGTCATACCGAGCCTCAGTCATATGCTCAGGCTATCCTTGATCCACATTACAAGTAATGAATGCAGAATTAGAAGCATTACAACAAAATAAGACTTGGAGTTTGGTTCAACTTCCTGATGGTCATAAACCTATTGGCTGTAAATGGGTTTATAAAACCAAGTACAGATCTGATGGCACAGTTGAGCGTTATAAGGCTCGCCTTGTCGCAAAGGGATATACTCAAGTTGAGGGAATCGATTATCAGGAAACATTTTCTCCTACAGCGAAACTCACTACACTTCGTTGTCTTCTCACTATTATTTATGTTCGGCATTGGTTCGCCTACCAATTAGATGTTCAAAATGCTTTTTCTTCATGGTAACTTGCAAGAAGAAGTGTATATGGAACCTCCATCTGGTCTTCGCCGACAGGGGGAGAACATTGTATGTCGGCTCCACAAATCCATTTATGGCCTCAAACAAGCATCAAGAAATTGGTTTCTCACATTTTCAGAGACTATTCAGAGAGCAGGTTATCAACAATCAAAGGCTGATTATTCTCTTTTCACGAAAGCTAAAGGTACTTCATTCACTGCGATCCTCATCTATGTTGACGATATACTTCTCACTGGAAATGATCTTCAAGAAATTGAACGTCTCAAAAATTTTCTTCTCAAACGCTTCCGCATCAAAGATCTTGGAGACTTAAAATACTTTTTGGGTATTGAATTCTCTCGTTCAAAGAAAGGCATTTTCATGTCTCAGAGAAAATATGCACTCGATATTTTACAAGATTTAGGACTTCTAGGTGTACGTCCTGACAAATTTCCAATGGAACAAAATTTGAAGCTCACTCCTACAGATGGAATTTTACTGAGTGATCAAACTAAATATAGAAGATTAGTTGGCAGACTGATTTATCTGACCGTCACAAGGCCTGACATAGTCTATTCTGTTCGAACACTAAGTCAATTCATGCATGAGCCTCGTAAACCTCATTGGGATGCAGCCATACGAATCCTTAAATACATCAAAGGTAATCCTGGTCAAGGTTTACTATTTCCTTCCACAAACAATCTTGCTTTGAAAGCCTTTTGTGATTCAGATTGGGGAGGTTGTCATACCACAAGGAGGTCAGTCACGGGATATTGCATTTTCCTTGGAAATTCTCTTGTCTCATGGAAATCCAAGAAACAAGCTAATGTTTCTAGATCATCAGCAGAAGCAGAATATGGAGCTATGGCAAATACATGTTTAGAGCTAACGAGGCTACGTTATATTCTACAAGATCTAAGAGTTCCACAGGTAGCTCCCACACAATTATTTTGTGACAACCAAGCAGCTTTGCATATTGCAGCGAATCCTATTTTTCATGAGCGCACAAAGCACGTTGAAATAGATTGTCACATTGTTCGAGAAAAACTACAAGCTGGAATGATCAAACCGTCATATGTGCCTACCCGCTTTCAGTTAGCAGATGTCTTCACAAAAGCATTGGGAAAAGATCAATTCGAGACATTACGTAACAAGTTGGGACTTCATGATATTCACTCTCCAACTTGAGGGGGAGTGTTAAGGAATTGGATCACACGAATTATGCGCATCATATCCCACTGATAGTGGATCACATGAATTATGCTTATCATATTCCACTGATAGTGGATCACGGGTTTTATGGCTTAGAGTTAGGGATTAATTGATTCTTCTTGTGTATATAAATACATGCTCTTCTCAATGTAAAGACACACAGAAAACATTCAGTCAATTCTCTCTTTATGTCTTCATTTATCTCTTCTCTTTATTTTCTTAAGATTCTTCTAACACTTCCTTGGTCGCTTCCGAGGTAGAAATGACTCTGCCATAAAACTTTACCCAAGCTTAAGGTGCAAGATAGGTCCATTCTTTATTTGGACCAATTTCTTAAGGCACCGTGCTGTAATCCCCCTGGACAACTTGTCATTGCAATTTGCATGCGAATAGTAGTCGAAGCATGGATGGAGCTATGTCGTTGGATTTGTTTGTGTATAAGGTCTAATAAACAAACTTAAAGAGTAGAGATAGACTAGGTTCCATGCCCCGGAAGTGATTGCTTTTTTACAATCAGCATGTAGAACAACCATTTAAACATGCAGAGCAAAGACCAGGTAGATACTCAGCATTTTTCCTTCCTTCTGTTATATTATTAAAAAATTGCCATCTAAAAAAAAAAGTTGCTTACCTTTTTATGTGTGTATATATATGTATGCAAATGCAAGCTAAAGACCTAGAACAATCTCTTTGGTCTTTTGACTTAACTGTTGGCTACCACCCACAATTTCTAACGGTTAATTTAGTTTATGAGGGAATAATTATTCTCTGAATGTTAGTTTAAGAGGGAAATAAATTATTGTAACACCCACAATTATTCTTATGAATATTTTTATTAAATACTCCAACAATCCCCCATTTATTTTAATAAAAATAGTAATAATAGTAATGCAAAATTGGGCAAAGATAGAATACCATGCATCATGAAGGTAGCTCTGCCTTGAAACTTCCCTTAGCGTTTCGACAAATCCCGTACTAAAGTCAAAGTGGCTCAACCTTGAAACAATGACTACTTGAGGGCACATGGAATTGCGTCACACACATGACATTCCAGGTGTTCTAAGCCAAGCTTCTCAAGCCAGCACGTTACGGCCTTGTGCTTTCTCCCAATTTTTGTGAGTGCTCTAGAGAATAAGCCCAATTCTCATAGGAAGCGGCCCTACTTCCACACTCATATATGTGAGTCTATCAAGGATGCTCTAATATATCCCACCCGTACGGGCTATAAAACTCATTAAGAGATTAAAAACAATCTCAACCTCCGATATCATTACGAGAAACATGTACTTACACCACAGGGAGAGACATTATGTAATAAGATAAGAATTAGTACATGTTTAAAAAACATTCACTCAATAATTCGTTGGTCCCCTTACCTAGTTCTTGGGATCTCCAGCCCTAGGAGGTTGTATCCTTATAGGTGACTTATACAATTTTGGGCTAAAGTCCTCATCCCCCTCGATGTAAATCAGACCTTTGCCTTTAGCTAGAGTTTTATTATCACATAATTCTCAACAAAGGTCTGATTAACAGGCAATATACATACATTAACCAACAGAGGACATAACCGACATGTTCCACTACCAAGGCAACACATGCCTTACCTTGATTCCATCACGTTCGAAGGCCAACAATTTGTCCAGCCAAACAGTGTATACCATCCCATGTTACACCATGACATTTTCAATTTGGGACATATCTCGAGGTAATAAAAAAAAATACATCGATAAGTGTCAATCAATGCCCTTAATTTTACCAAAAGAGCAATAGTTTTATCAATGATCATGTTAACAGTCAGTAGTCTTGCTATTGGAAATCACAAACATGTGACTAATATTCTATACTAGGAGCTAATTACCTTTTGAGGCCAATAACATGTTGCTGATAAGAGATTCTTATGTCTCTTGATTCCACAAATCTCACAACTTATTCTTACCTACATAAAATCTCTTATTTTTGTTTTCTCTCTTTAAGATTAAAAAAACATTGTTTTATCTTTGACATATTCGTTCAAAATTTTAAACTTTTCAAAGCAAATAATAAATTACAAATTTTCAATATTAATTCCATAAAATGAATGCGTCTCAAATTACTTTCACGCAGCTTCAAAAATTAAATATAAAACAATTTCGTTTCAATAATGCTATTATGTATGATCTCAGAAAACTTTCCAAAGGCTCCTCCTTGTAGAGACTCATGAAATCTCCTTTATTTTTCAACGAGGTTATTTCTAGAATTTAAATAAATACAGGCCAAGATTTTCATGAACTCTTAGATTTATGAAATGAAACTTTGCATAAGACTGAATTTTGCACATACTTTAACTTATAGTAGAAGATCACGTGTCAGAGGTAAATCCAACCACATTCATATTCATTTATCACCATAAAAACATGTTCAATACCAATCCAGAAAAGCTTAGTGTGTTGGAAACCTCATTAACAAAAAAGGCCCATCATATGATCATATGGCTTGATGATATAATAACTTATTATAAGGTCGTAAAGACGTCTAGGAAATCCATGAAATCTAGCATTATAAATCCAGGCTTATTCTCGTAAAAGCTTGAAATAATGTACCTAATAGTTCATCAGGTAGTTTAATGTGGCCTAAGAGTTTTACCTCAACATGCATGTCAAGTTTACGACATCCAAAAGCCCTTTTTATTAGTATTGTTCTTTATAATCATGTTGTAACCTCAAATGGTTAGATACTAAATTCCTTCATTCATGTAGAAAATGTACATTTGGCTCTATGCACAGCCTAAAAGCTTTCTTTTATGCTTTGCCATACATCGATGACTATCACTAGTTAATCATTAGTTAAACGTGCACATCTAGTTGACTTCTTGTCATACTTTTTGTACTTCGCTCCTAGAAGTCTAGTAGAAGATGGCACTTACTTGTATATGAAGCTAGTACAGAGAGTTTCAAACCATGTTTAATATGACATTAATAAACTCCTTAATCTGCCAACATAACCTACACATATATATCCGACAAACATAACGATATCTACTCATATGCCAATTCTTTTTCTAAGCAGCAATTGCCATTTACATGCCTCATTCAACCAAAGGATGATAACTTTCACAAGATATTAGTGAAATAATCTAAAGGCGATGGCCAATTATACACATGAGACTAACCCAATCAAGGAAGGCATTTCCATCAAAACTGGGGTTCTACCAAAGTGAACATAAATTGCAAATAAGTTTTGGCATGTCTCCATTTTAATTTATAACCATCGGGCTTACTACTTTCCTTCCTCGACATCACACGGAGCTAAAACGCAATAACATCATTAATAGCTCACAATTTGAAACATGGGAACACTTTTTTTCTTTCAAACTCATCTGAGGTTAATAACTGCATATGCAAATTCTATTTTCTTTCAAACTCATCCGAGGTTAAAGGGACATACAAAAAAGACTTTTGAAAGGCTCAATCTATTCAAAATGCATGACTTTGAACCAAGTTCAAACCTTGACTTCCAAGAGTAAAGTTTCATAGTGCTTTGCTTTATCCTTATGTCCCATAATTTCTAATAGTCCAAAGCTCATTCTGATTTATCTTCTCACAACACCGTTTAATTGTTTTTTTTCTTTACACAAAGCATCGTCTGTGTAAGACCTCAAAAAATTATTGTGGTCCTCAATTTCTGAAAAGAAATTCAACCGAGGCCACATTAATCAAAAGCTTAATTATCCACAAAGTGGACAAATATCATAAGGACATCCCCCTTTCTTTAACTAAGGCAAATACAATATAACCGATAACTCATAAAATATTATTGACATGTAACCCCTTGCAGTGTATACCACATAATCCCATAGCACCACACCACATTTTCAAACAAGGCCAAACAGCTAAGTCTGAAAGACTTTATACCTAGAAGGCAATCCAATTTTTTTTAAGGCCCCTTAACCAAGTTCAGTTACCAAAAGAAAACCGCATTTGTTAAGGCTTTTTTCGCAACAAAACAGTGCGATAAAATGAGAATACTAAGTGATAAACAAGCATAAAATTTTGCTTAGCATAAAAAAGACCCTCTAAACACTCTTATGAAAGTTCTCAAAGTTATTAAAACATTTCCAAATGTCGGCGAATATCATGCCATCGTAACTATGTAAGTATTGGCACCTTAATTTTCCTTCCTATCATTTCATTGCAACCAGCTTCATCATTATCAACACCTTCCATCTTGCAATTTTACTGGCCAGTCCCATTTGAATAAAGGTTGTACAGAGCACTTTGGTTTCTCGTTGCTCATAAAACTCTGTATCCTTCCTTTATGCCACTACAAGAAAACAGGCTTTTAGCGACGGGAAAATCCGTCGCTAAAAGTCCAAAATCAATCGCTAAAAGAATTAGCGACGGATTCACCGTCGCTAAAAATCCCTCGTATAAAAGCCCGTCACTAATAGTTTAGCGACGGAAATTTTAAATCCGTCGCTAAATATGTAATTTTTACCGACGGATTTATTTTTCATTAGCAACGGATATTCCGTCGCTAATTATATTTTTAGAATTTTAATTTTTTTTTTGTCAAATTAGCGACGGATTAAATATTGTAGTGACGGAATATTCCGTCGCTAAACAACTTATTTAGCGGCGGAATATTCCGTCGCTAAATAACTGATTGTAGGAATACTTTTAGCGACGAAATTAATCCGTCGCCAAAAATAAAAAAAAAATTGAATTTTTTTTTTTCAATTACTCAGACCTGTAATACAATTTTCAATTCTCAACAACAACGCACAATATTCAATACAGAAAGAAATATATATAATCAATTATAAAAAATATTTATTATAAAAAAGACTCATATGTACAAGTCGGGAACCGGATACAGCCGGTTAGGGGAGGGGAGAAGAGTACAAGCCGGGCGCGGGGGGGAAGCTAGGAACGGGCACGAGAAGGGGCTCATCAGGGGTTCCTGAGTCCCGGATCTGGATCCTACTAATCCGGGGCCGGCTCGGCCTGTCCAGCAGTTAGGGGTGAGCATTTAAACCGTTAAAACCGATCCAACCGTGAAAACCAAACCAACCAATCCGAATAAGTCCAAACCGATCGTAAAAACAGTTGGTTTGGTTTTTTTTTTTCCAAACCGCATATTCGGTTCGGTCGGTTCGGTTTGGATTTTTTGAAACCGATATAAACCGAACCGACCGTAGGTAATATATATATATATAAATATTTTAACCTAACCCCAGTTACTTTTAATAACTGCCCTAGTTAACTTTAACCCATTCATATAAAAAGCATGTAACCCCCAATTCCTTTAACCCTAACTATTCTCTGTTTCTCTTCTTCTCTTACCCGCCGCCCACTCCCAGATCTGTGCAATCTGCTTCACAAAGCCTCAACAAGAAGTCAAGAACCACCCATCGATCGGTGGCGCCACCACGGCAGCGCCTCTACCTCCACTACCGCTGCACCTATCATCTCACGTCTCTCCTTCCACATCCAACGGTTGCGCCTCCATCATCTCACATCCTGTCGTCGCCTCCACCTCTCGCGGCTGGCCTCTATCATCTCACTTCTCTCCCTCTGCTGCCGCTTCCACATCTCCTCCAGTCTCCAAGTACGAAGTAAGGTCCCCCTTTCTCCTCTCCTTTAATGTTTCTTCCCTTCTATTCTCTTTTGTTTGTTGACTTTCCTCTTCTCTTTTTCTCTTCAGTTTCTTCTCCACATGATCTCAGTATAAGACCAATTGATGATTGAAGGTTGATTGGTGATGAAGGTTTTCAAGATGCCAAACTCTCTTTGCGATCTTTTTGGTTTTGAAGATCCTTAGGACTTGTTCCCTTTTAGGTTAATCTGATCTGATGGTTATAATGATGCTCTGATGTGTAATTTGATTAGTATTTTTAAGGGCAATGAAAACATCAGTAACATATGTTTGTGATATGTAGTAATGGATCTTGTGACCTTGGTTTTCAAATGCTCAGCATGGTTGATGGTTGATCTATGAAGTCTTTTAAGGGTGTCTATGAATTAAAGTTGCTCTTATGGAAACTCGCAGCAACATTTACCTAAATATGTGTAGTGATCTCTTTAAGGTTATGTAAATTTGATTAGAATTTTAACGGATGATGTGCAATGATATTGTGTAATGACTAATTACAATCTTAAACTTATGCTTGCTCAGTTACTTCTTTGAGTTTTTGTTACAAAATTTATTTTTTTTGGGCCTAGAATGAAATCTGCCCCAAACTGATTGATCCGTTCGAACCGAACCGTTCGATCCATTCAAACCGTCTAAACCGAACCGTTCGAATGCGGTTTGGTTTATTTTTTTTCAAACCGATGTTGGTCGGTTCGGTTTGGTATTCAGCCTCCAAACCGAACCGACCGAACCGTGCCCACCCCTACCAGCAGTGCCCTGCTCCCTGATCATCCTCACCACCACTGTAGCAATGCGCTGGATCTCCTCGTCGTCCAACTGAGGACGAGGAGCCGGTGTCTGTGGAGGGGCAGCAGGAGGTGAGGACGCTGCTAGCACGGCACGAGCAGTCGTGCTAGGCAGGCTGCGTATGTGGCCTTTCGGCCGATTCACGACCTTCCGCGTATCCAGCCATCGCTTCAACCCCCTAGTACTCGCAGCCGTTCTAGTGGACGCTGATGGCTGTCCGGACTGCTGCTCGGACCCCCTTAGCTGCTCATACGAGGCCTGCAAAAATAGTGGTTTAACGATATGTTAGGGCATTAATTAACGAAACGTACATTGAGGATAGAAAGACAAAACATTAATAACTTAAATAAATTGACTCACATCGATCCGCCGGGCAAATATCTGAAATATAGTCACCCGCCCGGTGCGTCTCGTCCTTGTCCTTCTTCCGCACGTGCGTCTGAGTATAGGTCAGAGCTATGACCTCATCCTCCTCCAGATCCGGGTGCTCGACCGCGTTCATGTGTCGGACGATGTCGTGTGGCACCGACCCCCCCCCGTGTGTGTCGGATCTCTGTTCTGTCTGTTCTCAGCCCCGCTCTTACTCTTGGCGTCCCAACCTGGATCCGCAGCCCACCGATCTATCATCTCCCCCCATACACGGTGAGATATCCAATGTGGGGGATATCTCGTCATGTCCGTCATCGGGGCACCCGTGGGTAGCGCCGTCTTTGCCCGGTCCCGTGCATCGTGGAGCTATCGGCGGTAATTCTTGCCGATGTAGGCAAAGAAATCCTGTTGCGCCAGTACCTGCTGCTCAGGCGTGTCAAACGTGAACCCCTCCTGTAAGGCATTCAATAACACAAATTAACAACATAAAACAAACTGTAATTTAACATTTACTAACGCTGAAAAAAATACTTCACCGTACCAGCCACTCCTCCCATAGGGCCTCCCTCGCAGCGGCATCCCAGTCCTTCCAGTACAGGCGTGGCTCGAAGAATCGGCCCTTCACAAGAACGCCGATCTTCGTCCTCGCCATATTCTCCAGGATCCTGCCAAAGAAGTAATTAAATTAATTAATACAGTTCAAATATAAATTAACACCCCAAAATTTTAAATATAAGGCATGAGGTGATATTTTTAGTACTTACAGGCCCTCCTGCGTGAGCGTAACTCTCTGTTTACGCTGGGGGTCGATGCGTACCCCGCGTGTCGGACCACGGCCTCGTCGAGATCCTACAAAACACAGACATTAATACAGTTCAAATATAAGGCTAGCAAAAATGTACGAAACACCGTTATCAACTATACCTGAGGTAGAACCCACGGAAGATGGAGAATGCACGCGCGTGTGGGATGAATCTACGTCGGGCTGGGGCGACGGCGATGGCTGGGGCTGGGGCGACGGTGACGGCGATGGCTGGGGCCCCATCTGCTGTCCGCGATCACTCTGTGCCTCGTCATCAGTAGGCAATGACAAGGTGAGACGCACCGGGGAGGAAGCAACTCGGCGTCCAGCCTGGCCACGAATAGCCCGTATCCTATCCATATCTGACTTCATATAGATTATATACAAAGACATTAACACGTGAAAAACAATAATTTAGGCATAAATCATCATCGGCACTATATATATATATATATATATATATATATATATATGAACGGATGTGCAAAAACACATCAATAAACACCAAGTTCTAAAATGTTACTACATTTTTCCCGTGATGTTACAACATTACAAGTCAATCATTTTCAGTTTGCGAATCATCTTCATCACTTTCCTCGTCGCCCTCTTCTTCGTGGGACTCGTCGTCCTCTTCATCTTCTAATTCATCCTCTTCATCAGTAGACTCGGTCACATCATCTCCAACACTTTCAACGTCTTCCGCGTCATCATCTACGACTTCTTCTCCCACAAGAAGTGTTGTTGGAAGAGGAAGATCGTCCTCCTCGTTGTTGACCTCAACAGGGAACAAGACACGTGGTTGGTCGGCTTGAAAGGAGTCTAGCTCACTGTCATATGTCACGGGCAATTTCTTGGACTTGATAGTTGTATACCAATGAGATTTGGGATTGGCGACGTCCTCCGCGTAAAAGACTTGTACAGCTTGACTAGCAAACACAAAGGGCTCGTCTGATGCAAGTCTTGACTTGACATTGACATCTACAATCCCTTGAGAGCTAACACGGATTCCTCTACTGCATGTGACATCGAACCACGTACACTTGAACATTACCAGGCGGTTTTGGGAACCCAGATATGTTAGCTCAACAATCTCATCTAGCTCTCCGTAAAAGTCCATGCAATTCTCGGCATAACAGTCGCCGTTGACCAAGACTCCACTGTTTTGGGTTTGTTTTGTTCGGTCATCATCTTTTACGTTAAACCTAAACCCGTTGATGATATAGCCTCCGTAACAGGATGTTTGTTTGTTAGGGCCTTCGGCTAGTAATTTCAAGCAGGAGGCCACTGGTCTATCCATTGACTGAACCTATTGTAGATGACGGTAAAAATTAAGGATAAATCAGTATACTAATTGGCCACAGAACTGTATATAACACATAATATAATTTCGTTAAATAATCTTACACGGATTTTGAACCACTGTACAAATTGTGATTTCCGATGAGATTCAAGTCCAGCGGGATCAGTGATTAAAGATTCTGCATCGAACTCACTACAAACCAATATGCATTTGACTCGCTTAACACACTTTCAATTATGTACATCAATGTAAGTGAATTAAGACTTTAACTTACTCAACGAATGCCGAAACTTCATCGCAATTTAGAAGGGCATATATTGTTGCAGCACTGTACTCTTCATCTGTTAGCCATCGAGTATACGTTCGGCCGAACGGACTACCTGACTGCTTGAATATTGACAATTGCCCTTCCAAATTTGTGCTTGCTCCAGGCTCATTTCGGCCTAGTTGATTTAACCTTGTACCAACATCAGGCCCGAAATATTGACTACAAAAGTTTACAAGTTCTTCCATTACGTAAGCCTCCGCAATTGAGCCCTCAACCCGAGCCTTATTACGGACTTTTTTCTTTAAATGGAACATGAACCTAGAAGTTTAGCGAATCGAGTTAGGTGGAATATCAATGATAACAGATGTCGCATTAAGTGTAAACGAACAACTGTAACAATTTAAGGATTACCTCTCGAAGGGATACATCCACCGATATTGCACGGGTCCACCCATCTTAGCTTCATATGCCAAGTGAACAGGCAGATGCTCCATTGAATCAAAGAACGAAGGTGGGAAGATTTTCTCCAGCTTGCAAATCGTCACCACAATGTTCTTCTCAAGCACTTCCATGTTACTCACCCGGATCGTAGAAGAGCATATATCTCGAAAGAAATGAGATAATTCAGTCAAAGTCTCGCAAACAACCCGTGGCAACAGTCCCCGAAAGGCAATAGGAATGAATCTCTCCATGAATACGTGGCAGTCGTGACTCTTCATCCCTTGGAACTTGCATTCCGATACATTGCAACAACGAGATATGTTGGACGCAAACCCATCCGGAAGCTTCAAATTCTTAACCCACTGACAGACCTTCTCCACTTGTTTCTTGTCTAGACAGTAAGGTGCTTTCGGAAGTATGGTCCTCCCACTGACTGTCCGAGGATGCAATTCACGGCGTACACCCAACTGTTGTAGATCCCTTCTCGCTTTAAGGTGATCTTTCGATTTGCCCTTGACATTCATCACTGTGTTGAACACATTATCAAAAACGTTCTTCTCAATATGCATCACATCCATGTTGTTTCGGATAACGAGCGTCCTCCAGTAGGCTAACTCCAGAAGATACAAAATTTTCTCCAGTTGTGCTCTTTCCCGAACCCTGCAATCTTCTGATCCGGCACACCCTTACCGTGTGGTATGTCAGTATCAAGTGCCTCCAGGTGTGAGAGTACTTCTTCACGAGAAGTGTGACAACCTCACGCTCGATTGTCCCGTCAAATTTATCCTTCTGCCTACGAAACTGATGGCCCGGTGGCAAAAGCTTACGGTGACATCCGAACCACGAGGCCTTTCCGCCGTGCTTTAACGTATGACCGGGGTTCACGCCCATACAAGCAGGGCATGCTAGCTTCCCATGTGTGCTCCAGCCACACGTCATTCCCAATGCGGGGAAATCATGTATAGTCCACATCAAAGCAGCCCTCATCTGAAAATTTTGTTTAAGGGATGCATCATATGTTTCGACTCCATGATTCCATAATTGTTTTAACTCATCAATCAACGGCCTTAAATACACATCTATGTCCTTACCGGGACTCTTCGGCCCCGGAATAAGCAACGACAAGAACATATACGGCTTCTTCATGCACATGCCTGGTGGAAGGTTGTAATGGACAATAATAACAGGCCAACAGGAGTAAGGCGTGGTAGACTGACCGAAAGGGTTGAACCCATCGGTTGCCAGACCAAGTCTAACATTCCGAACTTCCTGAGCAAAGACTGGATGCCTGCGGTCAAACTCCTTCCACGCCTCTCCATCAGCTGGGTGTGTCAGCACATCGGCATCGTTGCTACGAGTCTCACGGTGAGCCCTCATATGTTCAGCCGTATTGGAGGAGTAGTACATTCTCTGAAGCCGTGGTGTGACCGGGAAATATCGCAATATCTTCCATGCAATGTTTTTCTTCTTCCCTTTGTCCGGTTTGTACCTCGAATGATCACATACTGGACACAGTGACAAATCCTTATTCTCTTTCCAGAATAATACACAATCGTTATTGCACGCATCTATCCGGTCATAGCTCAACCCAAGTTTCCTCATCATCTTCTTCGCGTCATAGTACGACGGCGGTAGCTTTTCACTTTCGGGCAGTATTTCTTTGATTAAGGTAACAAACTCGTTAAAACCTTTCTCACTCAGCCCGTGGTCTGATTTCAACTGTAATAACCTACTAACCGCAGACAGCCGTGTGTGTTTCGGAGCTCCATCCCACAGCGGCTCTTCCGCAGCTCTCAACAACTCATAAAACTGATGAGCCCCCTCGTTCGGCGGTTGTGGACTGTCGTTACCCCAGTCAACATTAGCATGCCCAACATCCATAATCATATCTCGGTAATCATATCGTGCCTCCTCCCTAACTTCAGTTTGACTAGCCAGGTTGGACGACAATACTATCGTTTCCCCGTGCTGCGTCCACCTTGTGTATCCACCCATAAAACCGTACCGACGAAGATGCCATTTTACTTCAATTCTTTTTCTCCAGTGCAACAACTCACATCTACCGCACGGACACCTTATCTTATCAAGGTCAACATGTGCAGGATGCGCATAAGCGAAGTCGAGAAATTCGTCAACGCGACACTCAAAATCTTCAGCATTCTTCCTTTTCATCCAACTTCGATCGACTGACATGACGACTGAATTATCGTACTGTATACCACCTTCAATAATGACCAGTGATTAGGCATTGCCGATGTAAATATCAATGCATGAATGTTACAACATGTCTACATATTTCCCCTCCACTCTTGAACAGGTAGTGGTCCTATCCCATTCAGAAAAGCACATGTTTATAAAACAGTGAATAACTCATGCTTAGTCCCATGTCTGTGGAAAATTCGGCAGCACCTCCCCGCATTTCTCCAAGTACACGACATCGATTAGGTGTTCTAACATTCATCTAACCTTGCTCAGGAAGGTTTGACGGATGTTAGAACACCAGATCTGTATGCACCCGGAGAAACACACGAGAACGTGTACCAAATATCCACGACATAGAACATAAAGCATGAGTCAAAACACTGTTTTATAAACAATTAGCTTTTCCAAACTGTCCAAACTGGACATCCAAAGGCTCATTACAAGGCATTACTTTGTAATGAGTACCTTTGAACGGGAACTAAGGGTTTCTATGCATGCATGCGTTCAGAAATTGATAAGATATGCAAGAATCTTTCCGAAATATCAAAACTGCAGAAAGATCGTTCCATATGTTACCAATTCCACATTAAATAGAATTCGTTGGCAACGAGTTGAACCATCTCGTTGCCAATGGACTTCTCAAAACAACAACTAATATAAAGAAGGCAGGGTTTGTAAACAACGAGTAATTGAACCATCTCTGGGCAACATGGAGTAATTATGGGATGTACAAGGGCTAATTAGGGCTAACTGGGTTATTAGGGTTAATTACAATTATTAATTATAGCTGATTAGGGTTGATTAGGACTAATTAGGGTTATTTAGTCCTAATTAGGGTTTAATTGTGCCGAGTAGTGCTGATTAGTCCTAATTAGGGCTAATTAGGCTTAATTGGGTTATGTTAGGGCTAATTAATGTTAATGAGGGCTAGTTTCGGATAATTATAGCTGATTAGGGTTGATTAGGACTAATTAGGGTTATTTAGTCCTAATTAGGGTTTAATTGTGCCGAGTAGTGCTGATTAGTCCTAATTAGGGCTAATTAGGCTTAATTGGGTTATGTTAGGGCTAATTAATGTTAATGAGGGCTAGTTTCGGATAATTATAGCTAATTAGGATTGATTAGGACTAAATAGGGTTATTTAGTCCTAATTAGGGTTTAATTGTGCCGAGTAGTGCTGATTAGTCATAACTAGCGCTAATTAGGTTTAATTGGGTTATGTTAGTGCAAATTACGACTAATTAGGCTAACTATAATCAATTTAGTCCTAATTGAGTTCATTTGGGCTAATTCGGGATAATTACAGCTAATTTGATTTTCATGAGGTTCTTAGGGTTAATTAAAACTAATTAGGCTCGTTAGAGCTAATTAGGGTTAATTGATTTATTAAAATATTGTTAATCAGGATTAATTAAGGCTAATTATAACCAGTGCTGGAGCCACGATGAGATTCCAGGGGGTGCATGCTAAAAATGTCGCATTAACCTAACTAACCTAAATTTAATGCACATTCAACAATCTCAATTCCGACACCTCATATAGGGTGTCGATATGGTGTCTGATACGTGTCTGACACCTCCGGACACGTGTCTGACACATACTGCACGTGTTCGACACATACCGACACGTGTCCGATGCCTCCGGACACGTGTTCGACGCCAACCGACACGCACCTCCAGACACATCGGCATACGTTAATTTCTTTTTTAAATGTCGAACATCGTCGATCAAACGTGGTGTCCGTGTTTGCGCTAACTAACAGATATCTCAATCCAATTGGGCCCCATCCTCCGTCAACCATCTCAATTTCGACACCTCATATAGTGTGTCGATATGGTGTCCAATACGTGTCTGACACCTCCGGACACGTGTGCAACACATACCGGCACGTGTCTAATGCCTCCGGACACGTGTTCGACGCCTCCGGACACGTGTCCGACTCTTCCGGGCACGTGTCCGACGCCAACCGACACGCACCTCCAGACACATCGGCATACGTTAATTTGTTTTTTAAATGTCGGACACCGTCGATCAAACGTGGTGTCCGTGTCTGCGCTAGCTAACAAGTATCTCAATCCAATTGGGTCCCATCCTCCGTCAACAACCTCAATTCCGACACCTCATAAAGGGTGTCGCTATGGTGTCCGATACGTGTCTGACACCTCCGGAAACATTTGCGACATATACTAACACGTGTCCCATCCTCCATCAACAATCTCAATTTGCAATTCTCATATGCTCAATGCAATAAAAATTAACAAAAATCATACATTCAATCCAATTGGGTCCCATCCTCCGTCAATAATCTCAATATCTCTAATGCTCAATGCACAATTAACAATCTAAAATCATCAATTAACAACCTAAAATCATCAATTAATAATCGCAATTACTTTAACTGCACAGCTAATAACCTAAAATCATCAATTAACAACCTAAAATAATCATCGATCAATAATCACAATTCTCAAATGCACAAGTAACAACCTAAAATTATCAACATATAATCAATGTTCAAATGGAAAAAAATTGTTCAAAATACACATATCCGATGCGCTTGAATTATTTCAATTTAGGGTTCGATTCTATTAGGGCATTCAATTTAGGGTTCAATTAGTTTAATTTAGGGTTCGGTTCGATTAGGGCATTCAATTTAGGGTTTAATTAGGGTTCGGTTGATTTGGGGCATTCAATTTAGGGTTCAATTAGGGGTTCAATTAGTTTAATTTAGGGTTTGATTCGATTAGGGCATTCAATTTAGGGTTCAATTAGTTTAATTTAGGGTTCAATTGGGGGGTTCAATTGATTCAATTTAGGGTTCGGTTTATTTGGGGCATTCAATTTAGGGTTCAATTAGGGGGTTCAATTATTTCAATTTATGGTTCGGTTGGATCAGGGCATTCAATTAGGGGTTCAATTAGTTTAATTTAGGGTTCGATTCGATTAGGGCATTCAATTTAGGATTTAATTATGGTTCAATTACTTCATTTAAGGTTCAATTATGGGGTTCTATTAGTTCAATTTAGGGTTCGGTTGATTTGGGGCATTCAATTTAGGGTTCGATTAGTTCAATTTAGGGTTCAATTACAGGTTTAATTAGTTTAATTTAGGATTCGATTCGATTAGGGCATTCAATTTAGGATTTACTTAAGGTTCAATTACTTCAATTTAGGGTTCAATTATGGTTCAATTACTTCAATTTAGTGGTCGGTTGAATTGAAGAAACAATACAAAGGGTTTCTTATCGTGATGTCATGCAATGGCCCATGATCTATGACCTTTCAGCGTCACCATGATCTATATCGGTGTTACAGACTAACTACCGAATATGGTTTTCTTCCCTACCTCTTCAAGAATTAAGAAAAATTAGAGATAACAAGTTCAAGTTCTTCAATAAGCCAAGATCCGTCTGAACAACAAAGTGAATGACATCATAAATAAAAGGAAAGAGATGCATGTAACCTAAATTGAAGACAAATTAACAAAAAATTCAGATAATTTAGGGCAATTGACATACAAATCTCGAGGCGGGTACGACGGCGGCGGCGTTGGTGGTGCGGCGGCAGTGGTGGGTTTCATTGCGCGGCGACAATGGAGGGCTTTGTGGCACGACCGCAGTGCAAGGCTTGCTGGTGCGGCATCGGGTGGGGGACGGGAGTTTCACCGGAGCTGGGTCGCCGTAGAGAAGGGTCACCGGAGGTGAGAACGGCGGTGGGTGGGTGAGAGAAGAATTTCAGAGAGAGAACGGGGAGAGAGAAATAAACCAGATCTGTTTTTAAATGAAGGATCTTTAGTGACGGAATAACACCATCGCTAAAACTCCGTCGGTGAATGTCTTATTATAAAGACTTTTTGCGACAGAATTTTTAGCGACGGTTTTATTCCGTCGTTTAAATAATTTTTACAAAAAAACTCAAAAATACTAATTTTATAAAAAATATTTAGCGACGGTAATTCCGTCGCTAAAAGTCCGCCGTTAAAATTCTGTGTGGAAATACTTTTACCGACGGTGTCTTCCATCGGTAATAGTATTTTGCGACGGATTTTTAACGACGGGATATTCTGTCGCTTAAAGACATGTTTAGCGACGGAATACCTTCCATCGCTAAAAACTCCGTCGCAAAATACATATTTTCTTGTGGTGTGCGTGGGGTTTAGATCACCTCCAAGAACTACTAACAACTTTTGAGCTAATTGTTTCTCAACCCCTTGTAGTTCTTAAATACATGGTGCCAAGTGCCAAATCTATATAATGCAATTTGGACATATATTTCTTACTCGAATAAATATTATTGCTTTTTCCTTTGGCCCCCACTATTATGTCATCTCAATTCCATGTTCATTATCTTTTATAAGCATAGATCATGTAGGCTACATGTTAACATATCTAACTTTTATTTATGTATAAAAAATAAAGCTCATGAGTCATTGTTTAAAAGTTGTCATTATGCCCTTAGGATTTAGACCATGGATTTCGTCGCTCCCATATTTCAACATTATGCATTATAGTACTAGCTGTTATAGACAAACCTTGAGTGATATGAAAATATCACAATATCTCATACCATATTTGATATTGCATTTGTTTGAGCTTTCATAATCTGCATTGGGTAGCCCTTTGCACCACGTGCCGCTGTGCAAAGTTTTTCATCCAAAGTTCTCTTACCACGAACATTATGCTCGCAACAAAAATGTAAGATAACCATTAGAGAACTTGAACCGTCTTAAAATTGTTGGAAGCATTATTCAATAATCAATTGCAAGTAAGCTTATAAAAGAAATGAAATTAAAGAAAAAACATACACGCGAACACGTACCTCCTTTGGTTGCGAGGAAAAAAACACATTTACCTCAATGCTCTTCAATTATATAACATTATCCTTACCAATTGGCAATTGCGGTGCAATAAGGGTTCAATGAATCTTGAACACCTTAAAAATAAATTATATTGGCACTGGGTTGAGGCGCTGATTAGGTCGCTCTCTTTAAGACGGTTCGCTCATCTACAGAATGTTCTGATGCAATAGGTTATAGCACGCCGCCTCTAGGATACAACGATTTTGATGTAGCTTCTCTTAGCTTGTATAACTAGAGAAGCAAAAGCTCCACACATCACCCTTCTTTGCTTAAGAAAATGCATTACTTAGATAATAGATTAAAACAAAATATTCCTAACCATCAATGTCAACTAAGACAAGCTTTGGCTCTGGCAAAGAAATAGAGTTCCTATTTGCACTTATTACAAACATTTATATGGAAGCAAACACCCGAGCAGGTGCCCTTACTTTTGAGTATTTTAAACTTCGTTGAGGTTGCAATTTTGTTTTCTTTGGAGTACTGCCTTAATGTTCTCCTCCCTGCGCCCAACCCAAAAACCGAACCCGACCCGATTCGTACCGCCATTATACTATTTTCATCCTAATTTGTTTCATTGTCCCAGGAGAATCTTCCAAGCAGAGCGACTTCTTGGTACCATCCTACATATATTTGGAGCATATGTAACATGTCACGCACTACAAGAAAAAAGGCTTTTAACGACGGAGAAATCAGTCGCTAAAGGTTTTAGCGACAGATTTACCGTCGCTAAAAGTCCCTCGTATAAAAGCCCGTTACTAAAAGTTTGGCGACGGAATTTTCAAATCCGTCGTGTAATATTTCACTTTTTGCGACGAAGTTATTTATTAATTAGCGACAGAATATCCGTCGCTAATTATATTTTAACTATTTTAATTTATTTTCTATTTCATGAAATTAGCGACGAAATAAATGTTTTAACGACGGAACATTCCGTCGCTAAACAAGATTTTTAGCGACGGAATATTCCGTCACTAAAAAACTGATAGTAAGAACACTTTTAGCGACGGAATTAATTTGTCGCCAAAAGTAAAAAAAAATTAAATTTTTTTTATTTTTCTATTATCCATACCTGTAATAAAATTTTCATTTTCTCAACAACAACGCACAATAATCAATACACAAAGAAATATATATAATCAATCATAAAAAATGTTTATTATAAAAAATGCTCATGATGTACAAGCCGGGAACCGGATACAGCCGATTAGGGGAGGGGAGAAGAGTACAAACCGGGGGGGGGGGGGGACAAGCTGGGACCGGGCACGAGGAGGGGCTCATCAAGGGTTGCTAAGTCCCAGATCTGGATCCCGCTGATTAGGGGCCGACTCGGCATGTCCAGCAACGGTACCCTGCTGATCATGTTCCCTGATCATCCTCATCACCACTGTAGCAATGCGCTGGATCTCCTCGTCGTCCAACGGATGCCGAGGAGCTGGTGTCTGTGGAGGGGCAGCAGGGGGTGAGGACGCTTCTATCATAGCACGAGCAGTCGTGCTAGGGTGGCCGCGTATGCGGCCTTTCGGCCGATTAACGACCTCCGGCGTATCCAGCCATCGCTTCAACGCCCCAGTACTCGCACCCGTACTAGTGGATGCTGATGGCTGTCTGGACTGCTGCTCGGACCCCCTAAGTTGTTCATACGACGCCTGCAAAAATAGTAATTTAAAGATATGTTAGGGCATTAATTAACGCAACAGACATTGATGATATAAAGAGAAAAAATTAACAACTTAAACAAATTGACTCACATCGATCCGCCGGGCAATATCTGAAATATAGTCGCCCGCCTGGTGCTCCTCGTCCTTGTCCTTCTTCCGCATGTGTGTCTGACTATACGTCAGAGCTACGACCTCATCCTCCTCTAGATCCGGGTGCTCGACATTATTCATGTGTCGGACAATGTCGTGTGGCACCGACCCCCCTGTGTGCGTCGGATCTCTGTTCTGTCTGTTCTCGGCCAAGCTCTTACTCTTGGCTTCCTAGCCTGGATCCACAGCGCACCGATCTATCATCTCCCCCATACACGAGGAGATATCCAATGTGGGGGATATCTCGTCATCTCCGTCATCGGGGCACCCTCGGGCAGCATCTTCTTCGCCCGGTCCCGTGCGTCGTGGAGCCATCGGCGGTAATTCTTGCCGATGTAAGCAAAGAAGGCCTGCTGCCCCAGTGCCTGCTGATCAGGCGAGTCAAACGTGAACCCCTCCTGTAAGGCATTCAATAACACAAAATAACAACAGAAAACAAACTCTAATTAAACATTTACTAACGCTGAAAAAAATACTTCACCGTACCAGTCACTCCTCCCATAGGGACCCCCTCATAGCGGCATCCCAGTCCTTCCAGTACAGGCGTGGCTCGAAGAATCGGCCCTTCACAAGAACGCCGATCTTCGTCCTCGCCTGATTCTCCAGGATCCTGCCAAAGAAGTAAATAAATAAATTAATACAGTTCAAATATAAATTAACACCCCAAAATTTTAAATATAAGGCATGATGTGATATTTTTAGTACTTACAGGCCCTCCTGGGTGAGCGTAACTCTCTGTTTACGCTGGGGGTCGATGCGTACCCCGCGTGTCGGACCACGGCCTCGTCGAGATCCTACAAAACACAGACATTAATACAGTTCAAATATACTTTAAATATAAGGCTAGTAAAAATGTACTAAATACGGTTATCAACTATACCTGAGGTAGAACCCATGGAAGAAGGAGAATCAACGTGCGTGTGGGAGAAATATGCGCAGGGCTGAGGCGAAAGCTGGGGCTAGGGCGATGGCTGGGGCTGGGGGCCCATCTACTGTACGTGAGCACTCTGTGCCTCATCATCAGTGGGCAATGACGAGGTGGGACCCACTAGGGAGGAAGCAGCTCGGCGTCTAGCCCGGCCACGAATAGCCAGTATCCTATCCATATCTGACTTCGTATAGATAAATTACAAAGACATTACAACATTAAAAAAAATATTTTGACAGCAATTATCATCGGCACTATATATATATAAACGGAAGTGAAAAGCACATCAATATGAACCAAGTTCTAAAATGTCACTACATTTTTTTCGTGATGTTACAACATTACAAGTCAATCATTTTCAGTTTGAGAATCATCATCATCTTCATCACTTTCCTCGTCATCCTCTTCTTCGTGGGACTCGTCGTCCTCTTCATCTTCTAATTCATCCCCTTCATCAGTAGACTCAGTCACATCATCTCCAACATTTTCCACGTCTTCCACGTCATCATCTACGACTTCTTCTCCTACATGAAGTTTTCTTGGAAGAGGAAGATCGTCCTCCTCGTTGTTGATCTCAATAGGGAACAAGATAGGTGGTTGGTCGGCTTGAAAGGAGTCTAGCTCACTGTCATATGTCACGGTCAATTTCTTGGACTTGATAATTGTATACCAATGAGATTTGGGATTGGCGACGTCCTCCGCGTAAAAGACTTGTACAGCTTGACTAGCAAACACAAAGGGCTCGTCTGATGCAAGTCTTGACTTGACATTGACATCTACAATCCCTTGAGAGCTAACACGGATTCCTCTACTGCATGTGACATCGAACCACGTACACTTGAACATTACCAGGCGGTTTTGGGAACCCAGATATGTTAGCTCAACAATCTCATCTAGCTCTCCGTAAAAAGTCCATGCAATTCTCGGCATAACAGTCGCCGTTGACCAAGACTCCACTGTTTTGGGTTTGTTTTGTTCGGTCATCATCTTTTACGTTAAACCTAAACCCGTTGATGATATAGCCTCCGTAACATGATGTTTGTTTGTTAGGGCCTTCAGCTAGTAATTTCAAGCAGGAGGCCACTGGTCTATCCATTGACTGAACCTATTGTAGATGACGGTAAACATTAAGGATAAATCAGTATACTAATTGGCCACAGAACTGTATATAACACATAATATAATTTCGTTAAACAATCTTACACGCCTTTTGAACCACTGTACAAATTGTGATTTCCGATGAGATTCAAGTCCAGCGGGATCAGTGATTAAAGATTCCGCATCGAACTCACTGCAAACCAATATAGTTGACTCACTTATCACACACTTTCAATTATGTACAACAATGTAAGTGAATTAAGACTTTAACTTACTCAACGAATGCCAAAACTTCATCGCAATTTAGAAGGGCATATATTGTTGCAGCACTGTACTCTTCATCCGTTAGCCATCGAGTATACGTTCGGCCGAACGGACTACCTGACTGCTTGAATATTGACAATTGCCCTTCCAAATTTGTGCTTGATCCGGGGTCATTTCGGCCTAGTTGATTATACCTTGTATCAAGTTCTTCCATTACGTAAGCCTCCGCAATTGAGCCTTCAACCCGAGCCTTGTTGCGGACATTTTTCTTTAAATGGAACATGAACTTAGAAGTTTAGCGAATCGAGTTAGGTGGAATATCAATGATACCATGTGTCGCATCAAGTGTAAAAGAACAACTGTAACAATTTAAAGAGTACCTCTCGAAGGGATACATCCACCGATATTGCATGGGTCCACCCATCTTAGCTTCATATGCCACATCAACAGACAGATTCTCCATTGAATTAATGAACGAAGGTGGGAAGATTTTCTCGAGCTTGCAAATCGTCACCACAATGTTCTTCTCAAGCACTTCCATGTTACTCACCTGGATCGTAGAAGAACATATATCTCGAAAGAAATGAGATAATTCAGTCAGAGTCTCGCAAACAACCCGTGGAAACAGTCCCCGGAAGGCAATAGGAATGAATCTCTCCATGAATACATGGCAGTGGTAACTCTTCATCCCTTGGAACTTGCATTCTGATACATTGCAACAACGAGAAATGATGGACGCAAATCCATCCGGAAGCTTCAAATTCTTAACCCACTGACAGACATTCTCCACTTGTTTCTTGTCTAGACAATAAGGTGCTTTCAGAAGTATCGTCCTCCCACTGACTGTTCGAGGATGCAATTCACGGCGTACACCCAACTGTTGTAAATCCCTTCTCGCTTTAAGGTGATCTTTCGATTTGCCCTTGACATTCATCAATGTGTTGAACACATTATCAAAAATGTTCTTCTCAATATGCATCACTTCCATGTTGTTTCGAATAACAAGCGTCCTCTAGTAGGCTAACTCCCAGAAGATACAAAATTTACTCCAGTTGTGCCTCTCCATCAGCTGGGTGTATCAGCACATCGGCATCGTTGCTACGAGTCTTACGGTGAGCCCTCATATGTTCAGCCGTATTGGAGGAGTAGTACATTCTCTGAAGTCGTTGTGTGACCGAGAAATATCGCAATATGTTCCATACAATGTTTTTCTTCTTCCCTTTGTCCGGTTTGTACCTCGAATGATCACATACTGGACACCGTGACAAATCCTTATTCTCTTTTCAGAATAATACACAGTCGTTATTGCACGCATCTATCCGCTCATAGCTCAACCCAAGTTTCCTCATCATCTTCTTCGCGTCATAGTATGATGGCAGTAACTTTTCACTTTCGGGCAGAATTTCCTTGATTAAGGTAACAAACTCGTTAAAACCTTTCTCACTCAGCCCGTGGTCTAATTTCAACTGTAATAACCTACTAACCGCAGACAGTCGTGTGTGTTTCGGAGCTCCATCCCACAGCGGCTCTTCCACAGCTTTCAACAACTCATAAAACTGATGAGCACCCTCGTTCGGCGGTTGGGGACTGTCGTCACCACTGTCGTTACCCCAGTCAACATTAGCATGCCCAACATCCATAATCATATCTCGGTAATCATACCGTGCCTCCTCCCTTACTTCAGTTTGACTAGCCGAGTTGGACGACAATACTATCGTTTCCCCGTGCTGCGTCCACCTTGTGTATCCACCCATAAAACCGTACCAACAAAGATGCAATTTTACTTTAATTCTTTTTCTCCAATGCAACAACTCACATCTACCGCACGTACACCTTATCTTATCAAAGTCAACATGTGTAGGATGCGCTTAAGCGAAGTCAAAAAATTCGTCAATGCGATCCTCAAAATCGTCAGCATTCTTACTTTTCATCCAACTTCGATCGACTGACATGACGACTGAATTATTGTATTGTATACCACCTTCAATTATGACCAATCATTAGGCAGGGTCGATGTAAATATGAATGCATGCATGTGACAACATGTCTATGTATTTTCCCTCCATTCTCTACTAGGTAGTGGTCCTATCCCATTCAGAAAAGTACATGTTTATAAAATAGTGAATAACTCATGCTTGGTCCTATGCCTATGGAACATTCGACAGCAGCTCCTCGCATTTCTCCAAGTACACGACATCGATTAAGTGTTTTAACATTCATCTAACCTTGCCTTGCAAGGTTTGACGAATTTTAGAACACCAGATCTGTATGCACCCGGAGAAACACATGAGAACGTGTACCAAATATCCACGACATAGAACACAGGGCATGAGTTGAAACACTGATTTATAAACACATAGCTTTTCCAAATTTTCCAAATTGGACATCCAAAGGCTCATTACAAAGCATTACTTTGTAATGACTACCTTTGAACGGGAACTAATGGCTTTTATGCTAGCATGCATTAAGGAATTGATAATATATGCAAGAATCTTTTCGAAATATCAAAACTGTAAAAAGATTGTTGCATATGTTACCAATTCCACTTTAAATAGAATTCGTTGGAAACGAGTTAAACCATCTCGTTGCCAATGGACTTCGCAAAACAACAACGAATATAAAAAATGCAGGGTTTATAAGCAACGAGTAATTGAACCATCTCTGGGCTAATTAGTGTTAATAAGGATTACCTTGGGCTAATTATAGTTAATTAAGGCTGATTATGAGTAATTAGGGTTATTTTGAGCTAATAGCCGGGTTTTATTGGGCGGAGTCGTGTTGATTAGTCCTAATGAAGGCTAATTAGGCTTAATTGGGTTATGTTAGGGCTAATTAGTGTTAATAAGGATTACCTTGGACTAATTATAGCTAATTATGGTTGATTAGGACTAATTAGGATTATTTTGAGCTAATTAGGGTTTAATTGAGCGGAGTAATGTTGATTAGTCCTAATTATGGCTAATTAGGCTTAATTGGGTTATTAGGCTTAATTACGACTACTTAGCCGCGTAATCAAAGTTTAGTTAGGTTTTAGGGTTTAATTATTCTAATCACGGGGCTACAAGATATGAGTAATTAGGGCTAATTATGGTTTAATTTGGACTAATTGGGGTTAATTAGGATCAATTTGGGGTAATTACAGCTAATTTAATTTTCATTGGGTTCTTAGGGTTGATTAAAACTAATTAGGCTCGTTAGAGCTAATTAGGATTCATTAGGGTTAATCGGGACTAATTAGGGCTAATTATAGCCAGTGTTAGAGCCACGATGAGATACTAAGGGGTGCTAAAAATGTTAGGTTAACCTAATTAACCTAAATTCAACAGTCAACCATTCAACTAATTCACATATAGCTCAATCCAATTGGATCCCATCCTCCGTCAACAATCTCAATTCTCAAATTCTCAATGCACAGTCAACAATCTCAATTTCCAATACCTTATATAGGGTGTCGGTATGGTGTCCGACACCTCCGGACACGTCCGAAGACATTGATTTATTTTTTAAATGTCGGACGCCGTGTCCATCACCCCTTGAAGAGGTGCCGGACACCCCTTGAAGAGGTGTCCACAAGTATAAAGCCAAAATGTGACATTTCGGTGTCGGTGTCGATCGGACGCGGTGTCTGTGACTTATCGACACCTCGCCACCTCATCAACACATCCGGAAACGTGTCGGACACCTCCGGAAACGTGTCGGACACCTCCCGACACGTGTCGGACACCTCCCGACACGTGTCCGACACCTCCGGACACATCCGAAGTCATTGATTTATTTTTTAAATGCCGGACACCGTGTCGGTCACCCCTTGAAGAGGTGTCTGACACCCCTTGAATAGGTGTCCACAAGTATAAAGCAAAAATGTAACATTTTTTGGTGTTGGTGTCGATCGAACGGGGTGTCCGTGACCTACCGACACCTCGACACCTCATCGACACATCCGGACACGTGTCCGACACCTCTCAGCGGTGTGCGAAGACATTGATTTATATTTTAATTGTCGGACACCGTGTTGGACTCCCATTGAAGAAGTGCCAAACACCCATTGAAGAGGTGCCAGACACCCATTGAAAAGGTGTCCACAAGTATAAAGCTAAAATATGTTGTTTCGGTGTCGGCGTCAATCAGACGCGGTGTTCGTGTATGTGCTACCTAACAGGGATCTCCATCTAATTGGGTCACATCCTCCATAAAAAATCTCAATTCTCAATTCTCAATTCTCAATTCTCAAATGTTCAATGTAATAAAAATTAATAAAAATCACACATTCAATCCAATTGGGTCCCAGGCTCCGTCAACAATCTCAATTCTCAAATGCTCAATGCAATAAAAATCACACATCCAATCCAATTGGGTCCCATCATCCGTTAACAATCTCAATGTCTCAAATGCTCAATGCACAATTAACAATCTAAAATCATCAATTAACCACCTAAAATCATCAATTAATAATCTCATTTACTTCAAATGCACAACTAATAACCTAAAAACATCAATTAACAACCTAAAATCATCGATCAATAATCGCAATTCTCAAATGTACAATTAAAAACCTAAAATTATCAAACAAATGATCAATGTTCAAATGGAATTTTTTTTTTTCAAAATACACATATCTGATGCGCTTAAATTATTTCAATTTGGGGTTTGATTCGATTAGGGCAATTAATTTAGGGTTCAATTACTTCAATTGGGGGGTTCTATTAGTTCAGTTTAGGGTTCGATTGAATTGGGGCACTCAATTTAGGGTTCAATCAGTTCAATTTAAGGTTGAATTGGATTAGGGCATTCAATTTAGGTTTCAATTAATTTAATTTAGGGTTCGATTCGATTAGGACATTCAATTTAAGGTTTAATCAGGGTTCAATTACATCAATTTAGGGTTCAATTATGGTTCAATTGGGGCATTCAATTAGGGGCTTCAATAAGTTCAATTTAGGGTTCGGTTGGATTAGGGCATTCAATTTAAGGTTCAATTAGTTTAATTTAGGGTTCAATTCGATTAAGGCATTTAATTTAGGGTTTAATTAAGGTTCAATTACTTCAATTTAGGGTTCAATTAGGGGGTTCAATTAGTTCAATTTACGGTTCGGTTGAATTTGGGCATTCAATGAGAGGGTTCGATTAGTTCAATTTAGGGTTCGATTGAATTAGGGCATTCAATTTAGGGTTAAAAATACACACTATTTTAGAAAATTGTAAACTTTTACTAAAAATTCTAACGTAATCCAAGGTATCTTACTGTAGAATTTCATAAGTTAATGACCAAAGTATGCTACCCAAATGCTCTCGCCTTTTACTACGCTAATTTGTAGACACATGTATGCGCACAGTTATTCACTACCACCCTCTAATTACTTCAGCAATCCCTCTCCTCTTATAGACACACATAAGCAACCACATTTAATCCCACTTACACACTCGATACAATACAAACACCTCACACCCTATTCTGTGCTTTTCACTCATTTTTAGGTTCCTGATATCAGTGGGTTCCACTTCCACCCTATTCTGTGCTTTTCACTCATTTTTGTCTTTGCAAATATAATTTAGTAATAATTGGTAACCTTCTAACGAAGGATGCGAAATAACATATTGAAGTGTTCTCTTCCTTACTATATCTCACTAACTCATTAAGAGATACCATTGATAAAGTGCTACCAGTCCTGTTGATGCCCATGAAGTTCGAGAACACGCCGGAGTTTGAGATAGTTTTGGAATTTTTTTAAAAAAAAGAAGATAGTTGTCGTTTTAATCTGAAAGTTCTTCTTTATACAACTTTTATCAATAAAAACCTATTAACAAGCTTATACATGCTCGCTTGGAAGACATAATAACAACTATAAGTTCTATTGCAATGTTAATGATATTCCATTTTTTATTTTACCCTTTTTTTGTTGTTTAATGGCATCTCAAGTTTGTAGGTACGTACATGATTAGAGGTGAGAGTTTACTCATGTAATGGTAGCTAAGCGGGCCCCTAACATGACCACCTTAGTACTAATCGACTAAAATAACATACCTGGCCCAGAAGACTTGACCCACAAAATAACGTAGAAAATGCATTCTAGGCCCACAGCCTACCTATAACCGTAAGAAATATACTGATGTCCATGAACCGGATGTGGTGGTACTAAAAATATGCAATGGTTTGGACGAAATGATTCTATTACCCCTAATTACAAGGTGTAATTATTGAAATACCCTTGGAAGCATCCTTTCCCTCTCCCCTCTTCAAAAACCGTTATTGCGCCACCACGTCTACATGCACAGCCCACAATCACCACCACTGCCCACCACCGGACACTCCCACCTTCCAAGCTCACCAAAATGACCTACTCACCCGTCACCACCACCATGACCTATTCCCCTGCACTACGCTTTTTTTCTTATTTTTTTCACCGTCTCCTGCCACCGCCGACACCTTGCCCGCTACCTTCCCACGACCACCGCTACTGCCATGACCTCTCACTCCCCTTCCCGTCTATCCCCTCCTCGCCATCATTTGCAAAGAATTTTCGCACCTTGAGCCTTGACTAGTCCAAATGCCCTCAAAAGAATTTTCGCACCTCAGAATTTTCGATGGCTTTCGCTGGCGCCAACTGTAACGACCCGGTCCATGGCCCCACCATAGGGCATTGCCTCCCTCAAAAGGGCTAGCCAAGTAGGTACTTATAAGTTTTATAAGGCCAATCGCAAACTCTCCCACAATCGATGTGGGATATTAAACCAAAGGTGGGGCAGGATGTGAGAACGACAGTGGTACAATCGCCGGAGCCTTTTTTGGGATTTTCGAAGAGAGAAACGGTGAGAGAGAAAACCAGATCTAAGAGTTAAATAATCTTTTAGCGACGGAATAAAGCCGTCGCTAAACGTCCATCGGTGAAGGTCTATTTTTACCGACGAAGTTATTCCGTAGCTTAACATATTTCCTTAAACCCTTTTTTTTAAAAAAAATTCCCAGCAAAATGTTTTAGTGACGGAAGTACCGTCGCTAAAACTCCACCGGCAAAAGTCATCGCCAAAAATTATTATCGACGGCTAATTCCGTCGGTAATAATATTTTACAACGAAGGTTTCCGTCAGTAAAACTCCTTTTAGCGACGGAATAGATGTTGTCGCTAAAAATCCGTAGCAAAAAACGTTTTTTCTTGTAGTGACGCCCATGACATGGGACGTTACCTCTGAAGCATGGGTGCTTCAAAATGGGTGAAGCACGGGGGTCGGGTGCATGTTCTGAATTGTTCTTTAAAAAAAATTATTTCCTAAATGTTGTGGCCAAAAACTGACTGGGACCGAAGAAGCATCGGTTGGGACCAAACGAACATGTGAGCAGACCTACAAAGCATAACATGAGCAAACGGTGACCCGCCCAGACCCCCAGAGGGGGCTCCGGCAGGGAGTCTTTGATGCTTAAGTCAGTAAGCAATTTTAAGAGACAGTATCTGAAAATATTAGATAGTCAGAACATAACTTCTTCCTCCTTTTTCCTTCCATTTTAGAGGAATGTATTATAAAATGGAAGATTAGATTTCCTTAATGGGGAGTTACTCTAAGTAGTGGGAGGTTACCAGGATTTAATGGGCAGTTATTGCTCATAATGAGATTGTGAAATAGTGGAAAGGTTGACAAGTGCCATTCCCACATCTCCAAGAATAAAGGTGCAGTTTTAGAGCCATCCGGTGGTGACAAGTGTCACCTTCCCGTTGGTGGGTATTTTTAACCCATATCACTAAATATCGGGTGCAAATAGGCTACGGATCGTGTGTGAATCGAATTTTTGTGGGGTGAAAACATAATTTTAGAAAAACAATTCGGAGGTTAAAACATAGTAACATAAGTTTTTTGGATCAAAACGTAAATGAAAAGTAACCTGGCAAATTTATCATCTTTCACGTGAAGGGGGGGGGAGGAGAGAGAGGCGGGTGACCAGACCGACTACCGGCCACTCCAGCAACCACTAGCGACTCACTTCCAACAGATTTGTGAGGGGGGGGGGGGGGGAAACTCAGAGAGAAAGAGAGAGAGTGTGAGACAAAGAGACAGATAGAGAGAGAAGCGGCGACCACTGACAACCACGGACCACCCACAACCACCAGAGACGACCTCCAGCAGTATTTTTCAAAAGGTAGGTCTTATTTTTCTCTCTTTGCCCTATTTCTGTCTTCCTCTCTCTTTGTTGGTTGTGGATTATGACTTGGACAGTTGGATCAATTTTGTTCACGGCTTGTGGGCTGTGACTTGAATAGGTGGACCAATTTTTTTCACACAGTGAAGGCACTAAACTGTTAACTGTTTTAATATCTGTTGTGGGATAAGAAGATCAAATCACTATTATAAGATCTTTGTGACATAAAACCGTTCAATATCTATTTCAGTGTGTTTTATGTGTTCCAGTTTCATTTTTTTTTTCACTTTCAGGCAATGAGAGATAGTATCTGAAAATATTAGATAGTCAGAACTTACCTTCTTCCTCATTTACCCTTCCATTTTATAGGAATGCATTAAAGGGTCGATTACATAGCCTTAATGGGGAGTTAATCTAATTAGTGGGAGGTTACCAGGATTTAATGGGAAGTTATTACTTATAATGAGATAGTGGGATAGTGAAAAGGTGGGCAAGTGCCATTCCCACATCTCCAAGAATCAAGGTGCAGTTTTGGAGCCATCTGGTGGTGATACTCCCGTTGGTGGGTATTTTTTACCCATGTCAGTAAATATCGGGTGCGGATATGCTACGGATCGTGTGCGAATGGGATACTTGTGGGGTGAAAACATAATTTTAGAAAAAAAATTCGGAGGTCAAAACATAGTAACAGAAGTTTTTTGGGTCAAAACGTAAATGAAAAGTCACCTGGCAAATCTCTCATCTCTCACGTGAAGAGAGGGGGGAGAGAGAGAGGCGGGTGACTAGACCGACCACTGGCGACTCACTTCCAGCAGATTTGTGAAGAGAGGGTAGACTCAGAGAGAGAGAGAGAGAAGCGGTGACCACTAACAACCACCAGAGACGACCTCCAGCAGCATTTCTCAAAAGGTAGGTCTTCTTTCTCTCTCTTTGCCCTACTTCTATCTTCTTCTCTCTCTGCAGGTTGTGGGTTGTTAATTGGACAGTTGGATCAATTTTGTTCACACAGTGATGGCACTAAAGGCACTGAACTGTTAACTTTTTTTTGGTAAACCGACGAACTTATATTAAAAGAGAATCAAAAAGTTACATTGTTCCGATCTTCTTCCAAATTAAACAAAAGTGTGGAAGATGATGGAACAAAACCAGAGTGATTACAAGAGAATGCATCGGCCGCAAGATTGTGAGCCGCACAGTTTGCTAGTCTAGGTGAGAATTCTACTTCCCAGCCTGCGAATTTGGTTAAGAGGAGTCTAGCCTGCAAAATAAGTGATCTGATCCTCCAGCCAGGGGACAAAGAGTCATCACGTAGAAGATCAGTGATCTCAACTGCATATCCAGTCAGCAGAACAAAAAGTTTCCCCTGGGAAAGAGCCGTTGAAATGGCTAGAAGAGCCGCCTAGGCTTCAGCTTCATCAGGATGACGAGTATCAATCATTGCTGTGCACCCAAATTTGAAGACTCCTGCTGAGTTCCTGCATACTATAGCCGCACAAGCTCTGGGACCTCTAAGAGCCGCATCAAAGTTGAGTTTGGACCATCTAGGGAGAGGGGGGGACCAAATTATGGGGATTTGATGGATTATAGAATGGGCGCTGAGTGAGCTCCAGGAAAGCTTTGGTAGAAGAGTTGATGGATTCAGCCACCTTGGAGTGATTGAAAAGCTTGCCTTGGTGTACTAGTAGGTTCCTACCATACCAAACCGTGTCTAACAGGTAAACTGCATAGGTGGTGTATTTGGCTTTAGCTTCAGAGTCTCCAGGAGGGTTTAGAATGGTTCCAAACCATTCTATATGTGAAATTGCACCAACAGGAGGTCTACAATCAAACAAAGATGCTGCCCAAATCAATCTGGTCTTACTGAATTCAAGAAAAAGATGTGTAGATGTCTCTGAACTTGATTCACAGAGCGGGCAACGGTCATCAATGTCTGGGATCAAGTTAGCTAAACTTGCTCTTATTGGGAGGATATTCCAGGCTATTCTCCAGATCATGACTTTATATCTTTCTCGAATCTTGGCATGCCACAAATTCTTCCAGAAATCAGGTGGGAAATTTGGGTTTGGTCCAAACTTGTGCTTGTAAGCTGTGAGATATGCAGACTTGGTTGAGAAATTACCTTTCTGGTTTGGGGTCCAAGCTAAAAGGTCTTGGATTTGATTTGGTGGAATTCTGATTTTCTGAATAGCCTCTGCCGACACAGCATCAAACAAACGGTGGAGTTTTGGGACATCCCAGATTTGAGAATCTTGAAGGAAAAGATCGGCAACCAAGTTAATAGCAAGATTATCGAACCGAGCTTTAGCTGGTATAAAGCCATCTTCTGTTGGTATCCATCGATCCTTCCACACATTCGTAGTTTTCCCATCGCCTACTAAAACGCCTATACCTTTCTCGAGAATGTTACGAGTTTTACAGATGCATTTCCAAAGCCAGGAAGAGGACTTTTTGCTATTGTACTCAAGGAAAGGGATTCCTCTAAGATACTTAGAGCTCATAATTTGCACCCATAAGCGGTTCGGTTGTTTCAAGATAGTGCAGCCCAGTTTTGCAATCAGCGCCATGTTGAAATCATGCATTTTCTTAAAACCCATTCCTCCCACAGATTTTGGTACACAGAGTGAGTCCCAAGCTTTGGGGTGGAAGTGAGCTTTACCATCATCATTGAAGCCCCACCAAAATTGGCGCATACGTCTGTCTAATTTATCAGTGATGCTCAATGGAAGGATGAAAGTGGACATTAAGTACGTCGGTATAGCCATAGCCGTAGATTTTATAAGTGTAGCTCGGCCCGCTTGGGATAAGACCTTGCTTTTCCAGCTAGCAAGTCTTTTTTCGACTCTCATGACTATCTCTAAAAAGAGTCTGTTCTTGGGCTGATTAGTAAAAATGGGCAGTCCCAGATATTTTGTGTCCTTGGGGGCTTTTTTCAGATGAAGGATTCGGCAGATTTCGCTACACCGAGAAGGACCAAGATTTTTGCTGAAATAGATTTTGGATTTCTGTTGGTTTGTGCACTGGCTCGACCAAGAGTTGTATGTGTCTAGGCAACTTTGAACAACTGCAGCATCCTTGTTGTTAGCCCTGCAGAAAATAAGTAGATCATCAGCGTAGAGGAGGTGAGAGATTGCAGGGTTGCCCCTACTGGGTTTAATTCCGTGGAGGACGCCACGGCTTTCTGTTCGAAGGAGCAACCATGTTAGGATTTCAGACGCAATGATGAACAGATATGGGGACAGGGGGTCTCCTTGGCGAAGCCCTCTTTGAGGTTTAAAAAAACCAAAGGGGATTCCATTCAGAATGGTGGAGAAGCTAGTTGTTGATATGCAGTTGGTCACCCATTGGATCCAGACATGAGGGAAACCAAGATTTTGCAGAATTTTGATTATAAATGGCCACTCGAGTTTATCGTATGCCTTCTCCATGTCAATTTTAATTGCCATTAACCCAGAGCCCTTTTTCTTCCTCATAAAATGCCAGACTTCTTGAACGATGATACTGTTGTCATTGATCAATCTTCCCGGGACAAAAGCAGACTGCATAGGAGAGATGATTTTTGCAAGAAGAGGCTTTAACTTATTTGCCAAGATTTTGGCAATCACTTTGCAGGAGACATTACAAAGGCTTATTGGCCTGAAATGCAGCGCCTTGGTAGGAGATGGAATTTTAGGGATTAAGGCGATGTTGGTATGGTTAATTTCATGGAGAGGAGAGTTCATACAGAAAAAGGATTGGATGGTCATGCACATCTCTGGTTTAACAGTTGCCCAGTAAGATTTATAGAACAAAGAGGGCATACCATTAGGCCCAGGAGCTTTTAAGTTGCTAAACTTCATCAAGATGGTGGAAATTTCTTCTGTGGTTGGAATTTGCAGAAGGGAAAGGGTATCTTCAGCTGAGACAACCTGAGGGATGAGGCCGTCCAGGTCTGCGGGGATGGCGGGATTTGAAGATTTGTATAGATCTTGAAAATAATCAATGAAGCATGTACCAATCTCCTCTCTGTTTGAGATCCATGAGCCACTACTATCTTTTAAGAAATCAATGTTGTTTTGTCTTCTCCTGATGATAGTGCTGAGGTGAAAATATTTGGTATTTCGGTCCCATTCCTTGATCCATTGTACACGGCTCTTCTGGTGCCATAGCCATTCTTCCCTACAGCACTGTTCGTCGATCTGTTTTTGGAGGTTACCTTGGAGCTCTATGTTCCTCACAGGTGATTCTTGTTGTTGTACAGTGTCCAAAATAGCGGATAGACTTTTGATTCGTGATTGAATATGGCCAAAATAATTGAAGTTCCATTGCCGGAGAGCTTTACTGGTGTTATCCATTTTGCGGCATAGAACGAATTCTGGAGGACCGAAAACCTGTTTTCTCCATGCTGATTTAACAACTCGATGAGATGAAAGATCTCGAGTCCACGCAGACTCAAATTTAAAAGGCCTGGGGCCTAGTTGCTATGAGCCATGAGAGTGAAGAACGATTGGGAGATGGTCAGATGATTTACCCGGCAAGTGAATGATGAAGGCATCTTGGAACAATAGTCTCCATTCAGGATTTGCATAGGCTTTGTCTAACCGTTCTTTGATATTTGCAGATAAAGGACGGTTATTAGACCAAGTGAACGGGTTTCCCGAGAAGCCTAGATCAATGAGATGAGTCGAGCTAATCAGACCATTAAGTCCACCATTGGACGAGGATGTAACTGGATTACCACCTTGTTTTTCAGATTGGTCCACAACAGCATTAAAATCACCCATGCAAAGCCAAGGACCAGAGAAAGCCTTTGCAATAGTGGTTAAATCTTCCCAAAAGCTGCGTTTGATTGCCCAGTGGGGAGGCCCGTAAATCATCGACATCATCCACGGGTGATTGGGAGGATCAGAGAATATCAGGCCATTGATTATGTTGTTGTTTTGGAGAGTGATCTCAATGTCAACTCCCATTTTCGAAGCAAGACAGAGGCCACCAGCTGGTTTCTTCCCGGTTGGAGGAACAACACATTTGTTGGGGAAGCCGAGAGAGTCAAGAATAGGAGAAAGTTTAGAAGAGGAGGAAAGGGTTTCAGCAAGAAAAATAACGTCAGGTTTGAGGTTCCTGACGTCTTTTTTGAGGGCCCTGACACGCTCAGCGCGTCCAAGCCCTCGGACATTCCAAGCGAGGATGATCATGGTGGGTGGGTGTGCAAGCCTAGGCTTGACACCACTGTGTTGGATTTGATACCATGAGGATGGGGATTGGAAGGGGTTGATGAGGTTGTAGAAGGGGGTTGGGCATTTCATGCCTTCTGTTTCAGATGCTTTAGCTTAGTTCCCCAGGAATTTGGGGTGTTAGGAGAGGAGGTGGTTGAATGGATGTGGTCCGAAGTAAAAGGAAGGGAGGCGTGGTCTGGGGGTTGGTTTTGAGAAGCTGAGGTGGGGTTGGTATTGTCTAATTTGAGACGTTTTGTTTGTAGTGGTTGGTCAAAGAGGTTCTTCCTTTTTGGTTGAGTGCTGAGAGAGGTTTGAGGGGTGGTCAGAAAGGTGGATGCGTGCGTAGGGGTGTGGGGGGTAGGATAGGAGGTGAGGGTGGGTTGATTGGTGATGGCTCTGAATTACGGGAAGAAGGGGGTTATTTGGGGGCTGGGTTCAGAGATTGTAATCCCTATTGTCAGTTTAGGCGTGTCTGTGGTATGGTTGTGCTGTGTGGGTGTTAGAGAGTTTGGTGGGTTAGGTGTACTCAACTGTTTGGGCGAGGGGAGGTTTACGAGGTTCGCCGCCAGTAGGAGAGCAGCGTGCTGGGGGAAGGAGTGGTGTTCCAGAGACGAAGCATTTTCACAGTAGATCAGAGGTGCAGATGTGGAATTCGGGGGATTGTGTTGACTATCCAAACTTACCACCTGAGAGGGGCTCCAGCAAGCAGTGAGCGGACAGTCTTCCATGTGGTCTGCTCTGAGCCAAGGGCCGTAGGGAGAAGCCATTTTTTCTGGTGGATCTGGCGGTTTATGGGGGCAGCTCCTGTTGGTGTGGCCCAAACGTCCACAAGTAAAACAAAAGTCCGGCAATCTTTCATACTGTAAACGAATCCACGCCGTTTGTCGATGATCTTGATTTCGGGTGAACCCAGTTCGAAGGGGTTCAGAGATGTCTAGTTGGACTTGGATTCGCAGATAGCGCAACCAGGCTACCTTCCCATCAGTCGTGAAATCTGTTGGAATTGGGTTTTAAACCCATTGTGGAGAAGCAACTTTGACTCAATTTTCAAATGGGTTCCAAACCATAGCTTGGTTAGGAACAAATTAATTCACGTTCATCTATTGGAATAGATGATCGTGGTATATTCACATGTTTAAAACGAATGAGAAGTGAATGAGAAAATTGAAGCTAAAGTTAGTGGTTCACCTTGAAAGGAAAAGAGTATCCCACATTGAAGAGATAAAGCCAATGTTGTCTCCTTATAAAGCTTAGCCTTGAGCTAAGGGATGGGCCCCTTGGGGGTACCCATGTTTTGTAAGGAGGGAGGACCTAGGTTGACCCAAGGTCCACCACACGCGCGCGCCGCCCGCCCCGCCCCGTCCCGGTCCGGTCCGTGGCCGTGGCTTGGGCTTGGGCTAGGCCCAATCAGGCTTTATTCTTTTTGGGACAAATAAATTTTATTTATTTAATTTCCTTTCCGAAAAGTTGTGACCTTTCCTTTCCAACCAACCAGCTGTGAAGAGTTGCACCCCCCAGTGAATACTCTGTGTATAAAACCGAGTCAGTTTACAGAAGTTATGTACGAATTAAAATCCCGAAAATTTTCTTTTCTTCTGTACAAGAGTCTGTCCCAGTTTTGAAAGAGTTCTACCATTGTTTGGTTCGCCGGGTCTGGAAATTTGGTGTGCTACTATTTTCAGACGTAGCCGTTGTATCCTGGGAGACTATCGTCAAGAACCGTCAGCACCGTTGCGGGACGAATAAAGTCTTAAGGACAGTGAATCAAATTCACGCCTCGGCCCCTTTTTCCTTTGCTGTTCTGCTTTTCTGCAATCCTGTTGTGAGTTCATTTTAATTGTTCTTGCAAAGACTATATGTTCTGTTTACTAAACTATATTTCAGTATTTCGTACTTAATTGTTTTCTGCACAAGTATACACAAAGTATATATTTCGAACAACAATCTTAAGACTTTATTCCGCACTTTGTGTTGCATGTGTAGAATCATTGTTTTCGAATTTCGTAATAGTTTTTCTAAAACAGCGTTTTCAAAATTTCGTTTCATATTTTGATTCTGCAGTACTTTATACTAAAATTATTTTCAGTTTCTGAATTTAATTTTAGTGATTACTATACACTGTTTTCGTTATAGTTTTTTGTACTAGACTGGATTATTTTGCTTATTAATAGTTGTTATATTCTGTTGATAGATATAACAATGGCTACTAGCGAAACCAATTCGGAAAGTGGACCGGTTCATCCCAGCGGTGGGACTGTGTATGCGACACCTTACGTTGCACCTGCTCATGGTTCCGTTGGACTTGGTGAAAGACCGGAAAAGTTCAACGGAAAGGATTTTAAGAGATGGCAACAGAAAATGTTGTTCTATCTTACCACCTTGAACTTGGCAAGGTTCTTGCACGAGGATGCACCAGATCTTGGTGACAATCCTGACCGGCAAACAGTGGCTGCCGTGGATGCTTGGAAGCATTCGGATTTTTTGTGCAAGAACTACATCCTCAATGGATTGGACAATGCGTTGTATAACGTATACAGTCCAATGGCCAATGCGAAAGCATTGTGGGAATCCTTGGAAAGGAAATACAAAACGGAAGATGCCGGCTCAAAGAAATTTGTAGTCGGCAAATTCCTTGATTTCAAGATGGTGGATTCCAAGACTGTGATTAGTCAAGTCCAAGAGTTTCAGCTAATCCTCCATGATATTCATGCGGAAGGGATGGTACTTGGAGAATCTTTTCAAGTGGCTGCGCTAATTGAAAAATTGCCACCTACTTGGAGAGATTTCAAGAACTATTTGAAGCATAAGCGCAAGGAGATGAAGCTCGAGGATTTGATCGTCAGATTGAGGATTGAGGAGGATAATCGCCAGTCCGAGAAGAAGGCCGGTAATTATCATCATGAGGCCAAGGCAAATGTGGTCGAGCAAGGTCCATCAAAGAGGAGGAAAATTTCCGATTCCGATGGTCCAAGCGGAGCAAGCGGCTCAAATTTCAAAAGCGGTGAGAAGAAGAAGTTCAAAGGGAATTGCTTTGGGTGCGGCAAAGCTGGCCATCGTGCTAAGGATTGTCGCAAGAACAAAGGAAACTTTAAAGGAAAGAATTCTCAAGCCAATGTGACCGAAGTTACCAAAATCACCGAGGACGTGACAGATTTGAATTTATCTGCGGTGGTATCCGAAGTCAACTTGGTTGGAAATCCCAAACAGTGGTGGGTAGACACAGGCGCTACTCGACATGTGTGCTCCGAGCGAAGTATGTTTACTACATATGAGAGCGCCAACAACGAGAATCTGTTCATGGGAAACTCTTCTTCTTCAAAGGTGCTAGGAATGGGCAAGGTGGTCTTAAAGATGACATCCGGAAAGGAATTGAGTCTCAACAATGTGCTTCATGTGCCAGACATTCGGAAGAATCTAGTGTCAGGCTCATTGTTGAGTAAGAATGGTTTCAAGCTAGTGTTTGAGAGCGATAAATTTGTACTCACTAAAAGTGGGATGTTTGTAGGAAAAGGGTACTTATGTGATGGTCTGTTTAAGTTAAATGTAATGACCATCGTGCCTAAAGTTGTACCAAATTCCGATATTAATAAAATTATTTCTTCTGCTTACTTGTTGGAATCTCCTAATTTATGGCATCGTAGATTAGGTCATGTAAATTATGGTTCCATACAAAAGCTAGTGAAAAATGGTTTTTTGCCTAAAATGGATTTTGACTCACATAAAGCATGTGAAATTTGTGTTGAAGCTAAAATGGCAAAAACGTCTTTCAAGTCAATTGAAAGAAGTACGGAACCTTTAAGTCTAATTCATAGTGACATATGTGACTTAAAGGTGGTACAATCTAGAGGAGGAAAAAAGTATTTTATTACTTTTATTGATGATTGTACGAGATTTTGTTATGTATATTTGCTTAGAAGCAAGGATGAAGCCTTGGAAGCATTTATGCAATACAAAATTGAGGTTGAAAATCAACTTAGCAAGAAAATCAAAGTACTAAGAAGTGATAGAGGCGGAGAATATGTTTTTCCTTTTGAAAAATTTTGTGCCGATCACGGAATCATTCATGAGACCACGGCACCGTATACGCCTCAGTCAAATGGAATTGCTGAGCGGAAAAATCGTACTTTAAAGGAAATGATGAATGCTTTGTTGATAAATTCTGGACTACCGGATAACTTGTGGGGGGGAAGCGGTCTTAACCGCAAATCATATACTTAATAAAGTACCTCACAAGAAGTTGCAAAAGACACCTTATGAGCTATGGAAAGGTCGTCCTCCTTCTTTCAAATATCTTAAAGTGTGGGGGTGTCTAGCAAAGGTAGCTATCCCACCACCTAAAATGGTCAAAATAGGACCTAAAACGGTCGATGGGATTTTTATTGGATATGCAAGCCATAGCTCGGCATATCGGTTCTTAGTGCATAAATCTGAAGTTGACGATATACACGTCAACACCATTATGGAGACAAGGAATGCACATTTCTTCGAGGATGTATTTCCTTGTCAAGTGGCACAAGAACAAAGTTCTTTAAAAAGAACTAGTATGAACCAAGAACCCTCACAAGAGGAAGATGAGCCAAGACGTAGCAAGAGAGCTAGAACGTCTACATCTTTTGGTCCTGATTTTCTAACATATTTGTTAGAAAATGAGCCTCGTACTTACAGTGAAGCAATGTCGAGTCCCGAAGCTCCTCATTGGAAAGAGGCTATTAATAGTGAAATAGAATCCATCATGCAAAATCATACATGGGAACTGGTGGATCTTCCTCCTGGAAATAAACCATTAGGGTGTAAATGGCTTTTCAAGAGAAAGATGAAAGCTGATGGAACGATCGAGAAATATAAGGCCCGACTAGTTGTCAAGGGATATAGACAAAAGGAAGGCCTTGATTATTTCGACACATATTCACCAGTTACAAGAATAACATCCATTCGAATATTGATAGCTATTGCAGCTATTAATAATCTTGAGATACACCAAATGGATGTGAAAACAGCTTTCCTAAATGGAGATCTTAATGAAGAGATCTATATAGAGCAACCCGAGGGGTTTGTAGCTCCTGATCATAAAAGGAAGGTGTGCAAGCTTGTTAAGTCACTTTATGGACTAAAACAGGCTCCGAAACAATGGCATGAAAAGTTTGATAAAGTCATGATCGAAAATGGCTTTAGAATCAACGAATGTGATAAATGTGTCTATGTTAAAGGCACGAAAAAAGGATATGTCATTGTTTGCCTTTATGTGGATGATATGCTCATTATCGGGAGCAATGATGAATTCATTAAGGCTACAAAGAAAATGTTGGCCAGTAAATTTGATATGAAAGATATGGGTGTGGCTGATGTTATACTTGGTATGAAAATTACCAAAACATCAAATGGACTAGTCTTGTCACAATCTCATTATATTGAGAAAGTGCTAGACAAATTTAAAAGTTATGATAATAGTCCAGTTAAGACACCACTAGATGTAAATTTACATCTAACAAAGAATACTGGTGAAGGAATATCTCAATTAGAGTATTCGCGTATAATTGGTAGCCTAATGTATATCATGAATTGCACGAGACCCGATATAGCATATGCTGTCAGTAAACTGAGCAGATATACTAGCAATCCGGGGAAGAATCACTGGCTAGCTATTGTAAGAGTTTTAAGGTACTTAAAATATACCTTAAACTTTGGTCTGCATTATACAAGATATCCAGCTGTATTAGAAGGATACAGTGATGCCAACTGGATATCAGATTCTAATGAAACAAAATCCACAAGTGGATATGTGTTTACATTAGGAGGAGCAGCTATTTCTTGGAAATCCTCTAAACAGACATGTATTGCCAGATCCACTATGGAATCTGAATTCATTGCTTTAGATAAAGCAGGAGAAGAAGCGGAGTGGCTTCGTAATTTCTTGGAGGATATTCCAAATTGGCCTAAGCCTGTGCCACCAATTTGCATACATTGTGATAGTCAATCTGCAATTGGAAGAGCACAAAGCAGTATGTATAACGGCAAGTCTAGACACATACGTCGCAGACACAATACCGTTAGACAATTACTTTCTAGTGGAATTATCTCTATTGACTATGTGAAGTCAAAGGATAATATTGCGGATCCGTTAACGAAAGCTTTGACTAGAGAGAAAGTAAATGTGTCATCAAGGGGAATGGGTCTTAAGCCTATGAACTAAAGAGTTGCCATAATGGAAACCCTACCTAGCTGACTGGAGATCCCAAGATCTAGGTTCAAAGGGAAAACCGAATTATGTAAATGCGACTCAGACAGAGCACTGTGGGGGGTTAAAACCCTCATATCCATTCCTATGATGAGAAGACAGTGGCACCTACAAAAGGTTAGGTTAAGCTATGCTTTTAATGACTCTTATATCTTGGAAATCTAAGTGGGGGTGCGGTAGGAACCTCTTAATAAGAAGTCACCTATGTGAGTAAGAAGTGGGGCCGCTTCTATGAGAATTGTAAGGCTGAATTCTCAAAGAGTACTCATGAAAACCAGGAGTTGTTCAGGGCCAAAATGAACACAACAATGAGAACCTCAAAACAATGTTTGAGCGATACTGTGTGAAGTTCTATTGTCTCGGTTTACACTAAGGGTTGAACAGTTCAAGACATCATGTTCACTGGTTAACCAGTAAATCCGATAGTTCTCACTAGGGAAGGTTCAAGGCCATCGGCTACCTATCCCGATGCAGTGTCGTTCTAAAGAACTCTTTCTTATGTCAGTGTTTCTGTGCGTATAGAGTCCAGTCAATTTTCTATTCATGTGGGGGATTGTTGGAATTGGGTTTTAAACCCATTGTGGAGAAGCAACTTTGACTCAATTTTCAAATGGGTTCCAAACCATAGCTTGGTTAGGAACAAATTAATTCACGTTCATCTATTGGAATAGATGATCGTGGTATATTCACATGTTTAAAACGAATGAGAAGTGAATGAGAAAATTGAAGCTAAAGTTAGTGGTTCACCTTGAAAGGAAAAGAGTATCCCACATTGAAGAGATAAAGCCAATGTTGTCTCCTTATAAAGCTTAGCCTTGAGCTAAGGGATGGGCCCCTTGGGGGTACCCATGTTTTGTAAGGAGGGAGGACCTAGGTTGACCCAAGGTCCACCACACGCGCGCGCCGCCCGCCCCGCCCCGTCCCGGTCCGGTCCGTGGCCGTGGCTTGGGCTTGGGCTAGGCCCAATCAGGCTTTATTCTTTTTGGGACAAATAAATTTTATTTATTTAATTTCCTTTCCGAAAAGTTGTGACCTTTCCTTTCCAACCAACCAGCTGTGAAGAGTTGCACCCCCCAGTGAATACTCTGTGTATAAAACCGAGTCAGTTTACAGAAGTTATGTACGAATTAAAATCCCGAAAATTTTCTTTTCTTCTGTACAAGAGTCTGTCCCAGTTTTGAAAGAGTTCTACCATTGTTTGGTTCGCCGGGTCTGGAAATTTGGTGTGCTACTATTTTCAGACGTAACCGTTGTATCCTGGGAGATTATCGTCAAGAACCGTCAGCACCGTTGCGGGACGAATAAAGTCTTAAGGACAGTGAATCAAATTCACGCCTCGGCCCCTTTTTCCTTTGCTGTTCTGCTTTTCTGCAATCCTGTTGTGAGTTCATTTTAATTGTTCTTGCAAAGACTATATGTTCTGTTTACTAAACTATATTTCAGTATTTCGTACTTAATTGTTTTCTGCACAAGTATACACAAAGTATATATTTCGAACAACAAAATCAACCTCTGTGACTGTTCCAATTTTTGACCCAATCTTCTCCGCATTCTGTTTTGTCATCAAGTTTGGGGGAAGACCCACCACTCGGATCCAGAAGGGGGACCTAGAGAAATCTATTTCAGCTAAGGACAGCTGTGGTGGCCAATCTCTAACAACCACATGGGAGCTCATGACCGACCAAGGTCGGTGCTTCATGATACGGTTTTCTGTCCCATTCATGGTTGAAACTGATGCTGAAAATGTTATCATGGTGGAACTGGACTTTCATGCCTTGAGTAGGGTTCCATGATTTGTGAAGAATGGATTGGACCACTTTAGGATTTGATTTTTTTGAGCTAACAATTTTTGCCAGAAGAGTTAGACCATAGTCTATGTTGGCAGTTTCTTCATCTGCGATCAGACCGTCGAGATCTGTACAGTGCAGGGAGAGACTCTTGTTAATAAGTGATTCCATGAGGATCAGAAGGAACTATAGTATATGGAGGCGAGGGAGATGAGAGGGGAGCTGAAGGAAAACAGAGGTTTTATGAGATGGGTTTAAGGAGGAAGGGAGGTTTGGATGGTCAAATGGAAGGCATATGTAGCACGGGCAAAGAGGAATAAAGGGAGAGAGAGATGTGTAATATAGGTATACGGAGGTTTGGTTGAACCATTGATGGCAGATAGAGCTCAGAAAGAGAGGAGTAATGGGGAAAATACCAGGAGCTCCTGTTCAGAGGAGAGAAAATGCTACTTCTGGGAGGAGAGCATGGGGAAGTTTACCGTGTACTGCTTCTAAATAGGGTCCTGAACTGTTAACTGTTTTAATATCTGTTGGGTGATAAGAAGATCAAATCACTATTATAAGATCTTTGTGACATAAAACCGTTAAATATCTATTTCAGGGTGTTCCAGTTTCTTTGTTTTTCACTTTTGAGGCAATGAGTTAACTATTTGTTTTAATATCTCCATTCATTGACTTTAAATATCAAATACTATTTGTTAACTATTTTAGGATGGTTATATTAAGTTGTACTATATATCCTTTTATGCACGTTCTTAAGATTCAAATGTTCCCTACCTTGTTTAGAAATTTAATACAAAGTGTACATATTAACCACAAAAAAAAAGTGTACATAGTTGAAAAGGCGTATAAAAAATTTGTCGTATCCGTACTGCACATGTATCCTAAAATTTTTGAATAGGTCAGGTTCGTTTTCATGATTTTTGTATCCAATTTATGCTCGTGTACTTTTATCATTTTCACCAATATATATATACACACATTTTCTGACATTGAATTAATTTTGAATTGAAAAAACTAAAAACACCTCAGAAGTGTTTTCAGTTTTTTGACACTATGTAGATAATTGTATCTGAAACAAATATAAAAAATGATAAAAATACACGAAAAAAGCATCTTTTTCGCAATCATCATAAAAACACAAAATGAAAATGCTAAACATGTTGACATATCTGCATATCCGCACAAGTATCCGTGATTCATAGGACGTCACTCGCACCCCACGGAAAACGACGACGTTGGTTTCCCCATTTCATTATCTCTAGTCTCAAAAAAATAATCATCGGTTAATGGACACTCCCCCGAGCCAGTTGCTCATTTTCGATAAGGAAGTTTGCAGCTTCAGAATAAAAAAATTAATGAAACTAGTGACGGATCTTTGATGGCAAAGACAAAAGTGAGGAATCCCTAGCCGATGGACAGGCGATCGACAACGGGCATTGGTGGACAGTGGTTGTTAGTGGGGCTGCCTAAGGAAAAGAAGAGCAACGCTGTTCCATCAATAGATTAGCGACCGGAGATGGTAGTGGTCCAACTGCTAATAGATGGACTGTAGACCGGCGACTGGCTAAAGGTGACCGAAGTTAGTGGACATAATTAGGGGTGCGACGGCTTAAGAAGAAGAAGAGACAACGGGGAGAAATATGAAATGGCTAGGGCTTTCTAGTGTTTCTACATAAGGAAATATGGACGGTTGAGATTAAATCTTGATTAGGATATAAAGTTGAGTGGGTCGAGTCGGATAGCAGGGCAGATATACTTATAACCATACCCACCTCATATTCGCTACAGGTTATAAAAGTAGATAAAAACCCACCCTACGGCGCGCCCAGTCATGGTCAAAATTATCCGCTCCTCGGGTACAGATCCAATTGCCATCCTAGATTAAACCTTCTCTCACAATTTCTTTAAAGCTCTCTAGCATTTAAATCATGTATGTTCTCTGCCATTAATTACCAAGGCCAACAATCTCATTATCATCGAACAACTAACGCAATTAACCATTGCTTTTGATCTCAACAACGTTACTCAACCGCCGTCCATCACATTCGGCCACTTGCAATCACATCCCCTAGGAATTTGGATTGGTTGAGGTTTACATAAATTATGAATTGTAAGATCAATAAGTGGAGGCAACAACCAAATTAAGATGCCCCAAAGGTACATAATCACTGCAGATGCAAAAATGGAACTTAATCACAATATTCAAGAGAAAATTGAAGATCTGGGCACGAGCAATTCTCACTCAAAAATGTAATTAATGAATAAACACGCACATGCACTCAACAGAGACGTGTCTCTTATAGGGCTGCAGGTGCCACGTGTAAAAGATAACCATACAAGCCACCCAAATCTAGGATGTATCTAGATGGATTTCACATGTAAAACCAGCATTAAGATAGAAAAATCTAGCTTGCTGTTGATTGGGTTCATCACTAGCCAGTCCCAGAAAACATGTTCGACCCATTGTGGCCTGTGGGAACAAAGAAAAACTCTTCATGTTAAGAACATATCCCCTTAAAGAGAACATCTAAGTCAATTATTTGAGGCAAACACCAAGCAAGCATTCCTAAGTAACCTGATATTATAACCAAGTATACACAAGATTTCCTTTGCTAGGGCCTCAAAGCTTACTAGCAACAAACACAGTATCAAATCGCCTTCGGTAGTGGTGAACTCCGAACGTGTCAGGTGTTAAAGGTACGATTTCACCCTTCTACTTGTTATCGGCATTTCTCGAAACAAAGAGAGTGGTGACACTTACAAAGATCGCATACACACATTACATTGAACTCATTGCATACCGCAGGATTCAACATGTGTTTCTGTTCAACTAGAAAGGCTTGCTGATGCAACTGAGAAAGAAAGAGCGTTGTGCGGCGATTCATTCGTCAAGATGGTGAAAAACCTCAATAAATGGGATTGAGGTTCGTTTTTTCACTTATTTTATCGGTCATCACCACAGTCTTGCTTCACATAAAGGTTATTGTCTCAATAACCTTCTTTAAGCTAACTTTCTTCATTCACTGCATTTAGGCAGAATTCATTTAGTAGGGAAACAAGACACCTAAGTGAAATGTACATTAAGGGCTCACACTACTTGTTTAGTCTAATTCCACGCTCTTATTAACTAGGTTCCTATGTATTGGACAAAGGGATTTTGAAGCAATGCAGATTGATTCTCTATTCTTACGTGAATTAGATACTACTGAAATGCAGTTTCACTCCTCTATAGAAGGTAAGAATACTGTTTAAATAGAGAACAGAGAAAGAGAGAATATTCACCTCGATCGACCCAGGGTTGCGAATAGAAAAAGGGCAGAAATGAGAGGAGGCAGCAGGGACGGTAGCAAGTAGCTGCGTCAGCAAGGAGTGACGGCTGCAACGGGGACGGCGACGGTAGTTGGGAGTAGCGGCCATGACGATGTTGATGAGAAACTATGCCATCATGGTATCATTATTCAAGGAAGGTGCAAGTAAATGATATGCTCGAATGTAGAAATGGAAGAGAGAAGCAGCATTGTTTATCTTGTCAACTAATGTTGGACGTAAATATTTGGTGAAAACGAGTGAAGCATTAAGGAAGCTTCCACACTTGGCGGATTGGAGACATAACAAGAGAATTTCCAACGACGCGAATACATTACCAAACCATCCATATTGTTTGATGTTTTCTATACTTTTTTTTGCATAGAAGCTCAAATCTGGATGAAATTCCTCCCTAATACTTCGAGTATATGAAGAAACTTAAAGTTTTGGACTTGTATCCTTCCGGAATCATTGCACTCTCACCCTCTTTATCAAAGCTAATCGGCCTTAAAGTGCTCTATCTAAATGGTTTGAGTGATTGGGTAAGACTTCCTTCCTGAAGAGAAGAACTTGCATCTTGACGTGCTTGATATTTTCATGGCAGCGGAGTCAGTTGTCTACTACCTCAAATCCGTAGCTTGATCTATCTTAGGCGTCTATTGTTGTCTATCACTAGTTCTTCAAGACGTGAAACTAAACCCGGGTTGTGTCTTTGATTATAGTGAAACTTCCAAGCTTCCTAAGTTGGAAGAACATTTCATCAATGTCAAATGTCGGGACCGTGATAAGATGCTATCTAGTGTCATTACAAACAACGCTACAATGTAAGATGCTGAAGATATCAAAATCGTGGTCGCAGCTACTCCAAAAATCTATGTTCCAAAAATCTTCCGCAACGGAAAAGTCTTTTTTATTTTTTTAGGGAAATTTAGAAATTAGGGAAAATACAAATATAAAATAAAATATACCTTTAGCGATGCAATATTCCTTTGCTAAAAGTAATTAATTATGTTGTTAAAAGTGAGATTTTTTAAATATCTTTAGTTGAGATTTTTACAACAAAAGGTCTTTTTGACAGAAAATATCTTTAGTTGTAACATTGGCTTCAGCCTCATCAAGAAAGTAAAGTTGAAAATTTTTCATCTTCATCAAAGACACAACATTCATGATTAGTTTCACTTTCTGAGAATCAGTGACACACAACAACAGAAGCCTGAGATAGATCAAGTTACGGATCTGAGGTGGTAGACAACTGACTCTTATCAAGCACTTCAAGATGCTCAAGTTCTCTTGTTTGGGAAGGAAGTCCCACGAAACACTGCAACCATTTAGGTAGATCACCTTAAGGCCGATTAGCTTTGATAAAGAGGGTGGTAGAGCAAAGAATCCTGCACGATACAAGTCCAAAACTTTAAGTTTCTTCAAATACTCAAAGAATGATGCAGGAATTGCTTTCAGATTTGAGTTTCTTTGCAAAAAACAGTGTGGAAAGTATCAAAGAATCTAGACAGTTTGGTAATGTATCCAAATCGTCGTCCGCCAAGGAGGTTCCTCGTTATGTCTCCATTCTGCCAAATGTGACGGCTCATATAATGCTTCTCTTTTTCACCAAATATTTACGTGCAAAATTAGTTGACAAGACAAAAGTGTTGCTTCTCTCATCCATTTCTACTCTCTAACACATCGTTTATTCTCGCCAGTTGTGGTTTGCTCCTGTACAGGACTCTGCGGAACCACTTGCGTTGGGATGATATTTGCTTGTGCCCCCAGTCGTTTTTTTGTATTTCCTGTAGCTTTCTTGTAGGCTTTGTGTGGCTTTTGGATGGGTTAGTCATTCTTTTTTGCTGTACTTACTCCTGTACCTGTTTGAACACTTCTTCTGGACATGGTATATATATCTCTATCTTTAACCAAAAAAAAAAAAAAAAACACATCGTTCATTAGCACCTTCCTCGAGTAATGACACCGTCTTTAGATGGCGTAGTATCTCTTCAACATCATCATCGCTGCCAAAGAAATATTGCGCTGACCAACAGTCCAACAAACGATCTTCGTAGATGTCAGTGCCCTTGGGATATACTATACCATAAAGGAAGCAATTTTTTGGGTGTCATTTAAGTTGTCATAGTTATCTTGCAACCAAACGCTTATTTTTTTTTCATGGGATGATCTCCCTTTCTAGACCACTTTACTAAGTCATTGAATCCTTCTTTCCACCATTCCTTTCCAGGGCCTCTTAATTTGAAGGCATTGGCCGCCAATTCAATCATGAGAGGATGAAAATCATATAGTTCAACCACTTTGCGCATAAATCTCTGGATATGTGGGTTGTCACTGAGATTTGGAACGTTCAGGATATATTGAAACATGTTGAGCGCCTCATCGTCACATAACTTTTCCATCTTGATCATCTCCTCCACCAATAAGTTACAAACAAGGCCAATAGTAGGTGTTAATACTAATTTACTACCTCGAGTCTCAGGTATTCCAATTTGATTTAAATTTAGACCTTGCCTGACATCACCGAGAAGTACCAAATGGAGTACTTCTTATCTTTCAAGCTATCCATGATTCAAAAACTGGAGAGTTAGAGATTTTATCTTCCTTTGCAAGCTCTTTTCTAATGGACGAATCTTCCTCTCAAACAATACCCCCACACAGACTCAACTCAAAAAACATTCGCTAATCCTGTCATGACTTCTTTTTGTTGCTTTCTTTTGCAAAGGCAGTAGTAGGTAGGGCAGTCAAAAAATGTATTAAAAACTTGATGTGATGAGAGCCACCACCAGCTCCACGTAAAACAGATGTTCTTCCTGAACAATTATAAAGTAATGTGGACCACTTCCTTTTCTAATAATGCCACCACTGACTCAATTTATGCATCTCTTATAATGATAGAATGAACCAACTAGTACATAAAAGATAGATTTTTAAATAGTTTAAAAGACATCAGTATAGCATGTAGAAGTCTCATAGGATTCTCTAACAAGCCCTCTATCATGACATATCACCGCTGTAAAGGCCCGAGTTCTTTAAGCCACTGAAGTATCTATTAAAAATATAGTTCTAAACTCACTTAGAACTTCTCCTTTAGATGGCGAAGGAATTAGAGCATCTGGGCATTTGGATCCCCAAGGTGGGCTGCGCATTTTATAATTAGTTAACAAGACATGAATATAGCCTGTAAATCTCAGAGGATTCTCTCTCAGGCCCTCTATCGTGACATATCATCGGTGTAAAGGCCCAAATGTTTAAGCCACTGAAAATTCTGGTAAACAGATAGTTCTAAATTCGCTTGGAACTTCTACTTTGAATGGAGAAGGAATTATTGCAACCAGGCATTTGGGATCCTTGGGTAGGCCGGTTAAAATGGTTATAAGTCGGCTTCATTTTCAATGCAATTAAACTATTTGAGCTATCATTCACCTAATATGGAGCTATAATTAATGCCTCTTAGAGACCCCAATATTCCTTCCCGAACGGCCAAAGCTTGTAGATAAAATCCAGACTATGTTACATCCAACTGTGGCAAATCATGTGCTCCATATTCCAAGTAAATTGATCATTGCTAGGCCATTCGAAGTATGAACCCTGAGCCACTCCATGTTGCACCAGTTCTCCAATTCTGTTATTTAACAAGGTACTATACATATGGTACTAATCTCATATAGGTAATTAACCATATCAAATCTGTTGCAGCTAAAAACTGGATCGGGAACAACACCAGAAATCAGGCCTGCAAAAGAGAACACGGAGTTACCGCCGGGTGGGGTTCCGGCGGGAGAACGCTCCGATGCTTAAGTCAGAGAGGGCTAACGATGTAGAACTCTGAGAAGCAATAAAGACACAATGTGTATATGTGTGAGCTTAGGTTTACCTGAGGGGCATGACCCCTTTATATAGTGGTAGAAGGAGGAATCCTAGTAAGACTGGGCTTTGACTAACTCCAATCAGAATCCAATTAGGATCTTAGAAGATCCTTATGTCAATCTGAGTTGATGGAGTCAGAGTCTTTTTAGGATTCTGTCTGATGACCGATATGGTAAGTGCCATATCAGTAGCGAGTCAATACGGGTTACGTGTCATGACCGCCACGTGTCGTCCGTAGATAGGAAGGATATTTTTAGCTATATCATATGCCCCCTGTTTTTACCAGCGCTAATGAAGCGGGTTGAAGCACACTTTTTCCACTGGTGATAGCGGAATACGCCAAAAACAGATTTGAATCCGTTTGTCAATATTTCCAGATTTCAAAGAGTATTCTGCTCGGACGAGATTCTGTTCGGACATGAATCTGTTCGGACGATTTTCTGCTCGGAAGAGATTCTGCTCGGCCGTAAATATGCTCGGACGGAATTCTGCTCGGCCGTAAATCTGCTCGGACGGAATTCTGTTCGGCCGTAAATCTGCTCGGACGGAATTATGCTCGGACGAGATTCTGTTCGGGCAGTCTGTTCGGATAAACTTCTGTTCGGACGAGCATTCTGTTCGGGCAGTCTGCTCGGATGGAATTCTGCTCGGACGGAATTTTGCTCGGACGAGATTCTGTTCGGGCAGTCTGTTCGGATAAACTTCTGTTCGGACGAGCATTCTGTTCGGGCAGTCTGCTTGGATGGAATTCTGCTCGGCCGTAAATCTGCTCGGACGGAATTTTGCTCGGACGAGATTCTGTTCGGACGAGCATTCTGTTCGGGCAGTTTGCTCGGACAAACTTCTGTTCGGACGAGCATTCTGTTCGGGCAGTTTGCTCGGACAAACTTCTGCTCGGCCACGCTCACTCTGTTTGGGCAGAGTGTTCGGACACGATTCTGCTCGGCAACGATTCTGTTCGGCCACGTTCACTCTGTTCGGGCAGAGTGTTCGGACACGATTCTGCTCGGGCAAGATTCTGTTCGGACACGTTCACTCTGTTCGGGCAGAGTGTTCGGACACGATTCTGCTCGGGCAGGATTCTGTTCGGACACGTTCACTCTGTTCGGGCAGAGTGTTCGGACACGATTCTGCTCGGGCAGGATTCTGCTCGGACACGTTCACTCTGTTCGGGCAGAGTGTTCGGACACGATTCTGCTCGGGCAGGATTCTGCTCGGACACGTTCACTCTGTTCGGGCAGAGTGTTCGGACACGATTCTGCTCGGGCAGGATTCTGTTCGGACACGTTCACTCTGTTCGGGCAGAGTGTTCGGACACGATTCTGCTCGGGCACGATTCTGTTCGGACACGTTCACTCTGTTCGGGCAGAGTGTTCGGACACGATTCTGCTCGGGCAGGATTCTGTTCGGACACTGCATTGGGTTCTTCCACGTGTCTCCCGCTCCATGGATGTCTTTGAGCGGGAATTGAAGATTTTCAAGTTTCTCTATTCTTCATCATGTGACACGTGTGAGGTATATGAACCGTTGCGCTTCCCCAGGAACGGTTATCTGGGGTTCTTCTATAAAATGAAGATTTTCACTTCATTTTTCTTCACTCGAAAATTTTGGAAGCACACTACTCTGCAAGTAAGTCTTTTCTTCTACCATTTCTGTTCAGCACTTCAAGTTTGTTGTAGTCTCATATTTGCAGTAGGAGTACAAAACATGTCTGATAGTTCGTCTTCGAGTAGTAGTTCGTCTTCGAGTTCAGAACCAGTTGCAACTTCTGGAAGTGAAGTTGGGACTTCAAATCCACAACCCTTAGTACCTTCAACTTCTCAACCTTTCCAACCTTCATCCTCTCGACCATTACCACCTTCATCTTCACAGCGATTACCACCTTCATCTTCACAGCGTTCACAATATTTATCTGGGGGGAATCCTTTAGGAGAAGTAAAGGATCAGGCCGAAGAAAAGGCTAATCCAAAGCCTTGGTATACTGTTGACGAAAAGTCTAGTAAGATGTCGACTGAAGATTTGCAGGATCTAATTCGGGAATATCCTCTCCCCGAAGGTTGGTATGCTCGTCTTCCTGGTTTGGGTGAACCAGCAAACTATGGCACGAAGTTTGAAACAGGTGTCTACGAAGAGCAGGTGAAGTCTGGATATAGACTTCCTCTTCACCCTTTCGCTCTTCGTTTCTTTGAGCATTATCGTATGGCTCCTGGGCAGCTTGTTCCAAATGGTTGGAGGAAGCTTGCTGGTCTCGTATATCTGGTTCAGACTTCAGGTTACAAACCAGATGTAACCGACTTTATGAGAGTCTTCTTTGAAGTCTGTTTTGTGAAAGGAGTTGCCAACTGTCCCGGATGGTACTATATTCACAGTAGGCAACGACTTCTGAAGGGAGGCCCAAAGTCGAATAAAGGTTGGCACTCCAGATATTTCTTCGTTGGCCGACTGGACAAGGGGGACCTTCCTTTTGACAGAGTGTGGAACCCTTATTGTAAGGATTTCGAAAATCCTGGCAAGCCTACTCCCAATAGTCAGACTAAGCACATACTTAGTCATATCAAACTTCGAGGCGGTCTTTGTATAGACGAGCCCCTTTCGGAGGAACAATTGGAGTGGGTGAAGATGATACCTCCCAAGCCTATTCCAGCTAGTCTTCTGATTCCCCCTCTTCCTGCTATTCCTAGCGTGTCGTCTGCTGAGACTGTTCCTCTAGGTGTGTTTTGCATGACATATTGAATTAAATTTGACTTCAATATTAACTCCCGTATTGACTTCTATCTTCATTGCAGAAATGGCTAGCGGTAGCGGAAAGTCGCAGCAAGGAGCATTCCTCGGCGTTCTTCAGAAGGCTAAGGGGAAGCGAAAGGAGAAGCAGCCAAGTGTGGAGTTGCCTCCTGTTCCTAAGAGGACTAGAGTCACTCCTGCAGAACACTCTCCCCAGATACTTGATCAAGTTTCTATTGAGGATGATCCCATCTTTCGCCCGAGGTGGGCACTTAGGCGTGATGACCTTGGGATGCCGGACAGTCAGATCTCGGAGCAGCATCTTCGTCATGGGATTCTTCCTCGAGACAAGGAAGTTTTCCAGAATCAGACCCATGAGACTTTTGCCTGCTCATTTGCCCAGGCTGTCTATACGGTAACTTCTTTTGCTTCAACTAGGTTTTATGTTCTTGTTTCCCAGTTTCGTTCAGCTGCTGATCTTTATCCTTATTTCAGATGTACGCCAGTGGATCTGAGATGCTTTCTCGCTTTGAGATGGCAAGGCAGGTGGCGGCCGAGGAGTCCCAGCTGACAAGGGAAGCAGTTAAGGAAGCACAAGATGCTACCCATCGTGCTGAAGAGCTGAGCAAGCGTGAGGAAGATCATCTGGATCGTATTGCATCTCTGGAGAAGAAGCTGGATCGTGTTAAGAAGAGGGCTGCAGAAGAGGTGGTCAAAGCTCGAGACCAAGGCATCCGTGATTTCTTAGAGGGGAATGCGGGGGATGAATGGCTGAAGAAGCGGACGGAAGATGGCCTGGAGATTTATGAGCTCGGCTTTGTGAAGGCCAAGGAGATGTTCGCAGAGCGCTTTCCTGATATTCCCTTGGATGGCTTTGTTCTGCCTGCGGTTGGGTCACCATCCGGGGAGACTGGTATGCCTCCAGAGGCAGGGGATGCTGCAGCTTCTGATCTTCCAGGCGAGGGTCCTTCTGGTGATGCCCCCGAGGCTTAGACTTGTAGCTAGCCTCTTTATTTTGTTAAGACAAGATATCAATGCCCTCTTAAGGGCTTATATGTAAAACTATTATCTTTAATGTTTCAGCAATTTAGCCTCTACTATGTGTTTCTCATGGTTTTGTGTTTTACCATTCACACAGTATTTTTCATTTTTACTTTGACTCGTACTCTTTAATCGTCACTTAAAGAGTCGGCAAAGAGGTCAAGCACCCCCGCTTGGCTTATATTTCGAAGATGCAAAAGTTTTGGTGGAGTGACGATGCCCCCATTAACTTTTGTTACTTCACGGAGTTAGATCTGTAGCTAATCCGCCTGGCTTCTCTTGTATTTTGAAAAACTCAAGAGTTATACACTCTGTTCGTGCAGACTGCTTGGCCATCACTCTGTTTTTAAACAGAATGTTTTTGTTTAAATTTCTCACTCTGTTCGAGCAGAGTGCTCGGCCGTCACTCTGTTCGGACAGAATGTTTTGGCTAAGCTTGTCACTCTGTTCGGGCAGAGTGTTCGGCCGTCATTCTGTTCGGACAGAATGTTTTGGCTGTGTTTGTCACTCTGTTCGGGCAGAGTGTTCGGCCGTCATTCTGTTCGGACCGAATGTTTTGGCCGTGCTTGTACTTCAACAATACTGAGAAAGAATAACTTTATTAATAGAGTAGAAATAAAGTTTACATTGGATTGCTTAACAACCCATTCATTTGAAACAATCTGCTAAAGATTATTTTTAAGATGTTGGAGTTCTGATAAGGTCTGTGCCCCTTATCCCCCAAAAAAGGAAGTGTTTTGGCTTGTGTCGAGACACTACTGGTAATATCTGCGCAAGTTCTCAGCATTCCAAGTACGAGGGATGGGTTCTCCAGAAAGTTTCCCTAGTGCATAGGCGCCCGGTTTGAGCACCTTTATAACACGGTAGGGTCCTTCCCAGTTTGGAGATAACTTTCCCGTCGCTGCTTTTGGATCCGAAACTTCTAGTTTGCGAAGAACCAGATCTCCGTCGCTGAACTGTTTGGATCGGACTCTCCGATTGTAATATCGTGCCACTCGTTGTTTTATGACGACAGATCGTGTATGGGCTTGAATTCGAGCTTCATCTACCAAATCAAGATTTGCTCGGAGTCCATCTTCGTTACTTAATTCGTTGAAGTGTAAGGCCCGTATTGTTGGAACTCCTATCTCGACTGGTAACATCGCTTCTGTTCCGTAGCAGAGTAAAAAGGTGTTTCTCCGGTAACTGAGTGTGGAGTTGTTCGATAAGCCCATAGCACTTTGGGGAGTTCGTCTACCCATGCTCCTTTAGCATCATCTAGCTTTTTCTTCAACCCTTGCAAGATGTTTCGATTCATGTTTTCAGTCTGACCATTGGATTGCGGATGAGCTACAGAAGTGAATCTCAAATCAATTGAAAGATTCGCACAAAAGCTTCGGAAATTGCTGTTGTCAAGCTGTTTTCCGTTATCAACCACCAAAGCTCTCGGCACTCCGAAATGGCAGACGACATTTTTCCAAAAGAAGTCCTCACATTTGGCTGAAGTAATGGTAGCTAGAGATTCTGCTTCGGTCCACTTGGTGAAGTAGTCTATCGCTACAATCACAAATCGTCGTTGTCCGGATGCCATGGGAAAAGGTCCCAGGAGATCCATGTAATCGATACATATTCGCCATCTCTCGCCTGATTTAGGAACCATGACTACGTTGGCAATCCAATCTGGGTAGTGGACCTCTTCAATGAATTCGGCCGCTAGGAGTTTATCTACTTCTTCTTCAATTTTCACCTGTCTTTCTGGCGCAAAAGTCCTCTTCTTCTGCTTGACAGGTTTTTTGAATGGATTAACATTCAGCCTATGGGTAATAACTTCAGGATCAATTCCGGGCATATCTGCAGCTGTCCATGCGAAGATGTCCGCATAGGTTCTTAGCAGGTTCACCAACTTGAGTTTGGTGTTTTCCTTAAGATTTGAACCTCTCCGAACCGTCTTGCTTTCTTCCCCGGGATATACTTCGATGCTGATAAGGTCTTCAACAGGTTCTCCCCTTTGTATCTTTGTATCTTCCCGAAGGTCTTCTATAATGAGTGCTTCTTTGCTTTTTGATCGGCATGAAGTTACGTAGCACTGACGAGCTGTAGTTTGGTCGCCTTTAACCTCTCCAATCCCTTGTTCCGTGGGGAATTTCATTTTGAGGTGATAAGTTGACACTACAGCTTGAAACTGATTGAGTGCTGGTCGTCCCAATATTGCGTTGTATGCTGATGGGACCTTTACCACCACAAAATCGAGCATGAAGTTGGCTTGTGTCGGAGGTGTGCCGAGTGTAACCGGGAGCGTGATAATACCTTCGACTGCAACTGGATGATTGGAAAATCCATACAACGGTGTATCCATCTTTCGGAGACGGTCCGTTGGTATGTTCATCTTCTTGAACGCGTCGTAAAACAAGACTTCTGCGGAGCTTCCGTTATCGACCAAGACACGTTTCACATCGAAATTTCCTGCCTTTATCGTGATGACTAACGGATCGTCGTGCGGGGTTTTTACCTCCTTTAAATCTTCATCGGAGAAGGTTATCACCGGTGCGGGTATTGACTTCTGTTTCTTGTTTGGGGGGTGACTTGTTATGCACACTTCTCTGGCGTATGCTTTCCGAGCTTGTCCCGATGAGCCTCCTGCGGCTAAACCCCCAGATATAGTGTTGATTATACCCGCATTCTCTTCTCGATCGGCTCTGTTTTCTTCTACCGGTGGGGTTTGCTGTCGACCTTCTCTTGGAGCTATGAACTTTTTCAATTGGCCACGCTTGATAAGAGCTTCAATTGCTGCTTTAAGTGTCCCACAATTATCGGTTGTGTGGCCATGATCTTTGTGGAAGTGACACCATAAATCCTTGTTTCTTTTATTCGGTCGGGATCTCAACTTGTCCGGCCACTGGAGAGATTGGTTGTCTTTGATCTCATGGAGGATCTGTGATGGCTTGGAATTGAGGGGCGTCCAGTTTTCTGAAGCAAACTGGTTCCGCGGACGTCGTTCTTCACGCTTAGATCTTTTTCCCCCCTGAGGAGTTATCTCTCGAGATCTTTTCTTCTTGTCCTCCTTCTCTTCTCCATGTCGCCCTCTGTGAGTTTCCAGGTATTCTTCAGCTTGAATATATTTGTTTGCCTTCTCAAGTAGGGCTCTCATATTGCCTGGAGGACTTTTGTTCACGGAGAAGGCAAACTTGGATGTCGGACGGAGACCGCGGAGAAAGGCGGTGTATTTCACAGACTCGTCTAGATTATCGATCTCGAGAGTCGCTGCGTTGAACCGTCCGACAAAGCCTGCCAAAGACTCGTTTTTCTCTTGCACAATGTTTAGTAAACTCACCGAATTCTTCCTTCGGGAGCGACTACTTACAAAGTGTTTTTGGAAGAGATCCGATAATTGGCTGAAGGAGTGGATGGATCTTGGTTGAAGAGACTTAAACCATGCATGCGCAGCTTTTCTAAGAGTAGTGGGAAAAGCTCTACACATGACGGCATCTGAAACTTGGAGGAGTAGCATGTTGGTTTCAAATTGATACACATGTTCTCCTGGATCTCCAGTCCCGTCGTAATGGTCACACTGAGGCATTCGAAAGTTTGGAGGTAACTTAGCTTTTTCAATCGCGTCGGATAAAGGATATCCAGATTCGTCCCTTGGGAGAGATCGTTCTGGGGAACGATATCTTGGTACCACCTTCCAGGAATCTCGTTCTTGGGAACGAGACTCAGGCGTCCTCTTTCTGTGGACGGATCTTCGAGGGGTTGCAGCTTTTGCAACGTTCCTGGGAGAGGAGTTGGTACTACCTTCGATTGATGGATCTCGTCGATAGCATGATCCACTCCTGGTTATGTGTTTTCCGCCTTTCTCTTTAGGATCATAAGTTGGATCAGCCGTTGATTTGTACTTGCGGCCGTAACTTGATCTGGAGGTAAGACGAAGACGAAGGTCGTTGGGGTCAAGGTGAGAATGGTGAGTGGACTGCGGAGCCACTGCCATGTCAAGCTTTCGCTGAAGAGTGTTTACAACATCCTTCAGTTCATGGATTTCCTTGGTAAGGTTGTCATGTGGTGTTTTGAATAGCCGACGGTTCAGGCGATGGCGAAGGTCACCGTTTTTCAGAGTAGACGTTGGAGATTGGTTTCTCCGAGGTCTAGTTTCTGATTCGGGAGTAGTAGATGTTACGTTGACGTAATTATCTTCAGAAGAGCTGGTGCGACGATGACGCAAAGGGGTCGAGCCTTGGTCATGAGAATGACCTGGTTGACGAGAGCTATTAGTTCGCGCACGATGGTCTGAAGAAGAAGTATGATTGGCCATATTCCCTGTAGTGGTCCCACGGATGGCGCCAATCTGTTGCAGCTAAAAACTGGATCGGGAACAGCACCAGAAATCAGGCCTGCAAAAGAGAACACGGAGTTACCGCCGGGTGGGGTTCCGGCGGGGGAACGCTCCGATGCTTAAGTCAGAGAGGGCTAACGATGTAGAACTCTGAGAAGCAATAAAGACACAATGTGTATATGTGTGAGCTTAGGTTTACCTGAGGGGCATGACCCCTTTATATGGTGGTAGAAGGAGGAATCCTAGTAAGACTGGGCTTTGACTAACTCCAATCAGAATCCAATTAGGATCTTAGAAGATCCTTATGTCAATCTGAGTTGATGGAGTCAGAGTCTTTTTGGGATTCTGTCTGATGACCGATATGGTAAGTGCCATATCAGTAGCGAGTCAATACGGGTTACGTGTCATGACCGCCACGTGTCGTCCGTAGATAGGAAGGATATTTTTAGCTATATCAAAATTGTAGTAAGAAACTCACGAGGAACTAATGGCAAGAAACCTAATTAACCAAAATTGTCTTAAAAGTTTACCTGTTTTCGACGCCTCCAACTGTCGACGCCTTCCTTAGCCATAGTAACCCCAATAACTGAGAAAGAACACTAACGGCGGTGAACGGCGCCAGTGGCTGAACGAGACACAAGCCACAACAAGGATATACATATTTGCAATCCTCCTAAATGACTGTGGCGGGCGCTGTGGCGGCGGGGGTGGGGGTGCGGGTAGAGAGGGAGGGGACGGGGTCGGGGTAGGGGACGTGGGAGGTGGGAGAGAGGGTGGGGAAAGGTGAGCGGCGGATTAAATGACCTTTAGCGATAAAAGTCCGTCTGTAATTTAAAAACATTCTTAAAAACAAAAAATAATAGAAAATAATCAAAAATCTCAATTGGAGATGAAATTTTTGTGAATAAATGTCCATCGTTAAGACTTTTAACAAGAGATTTTGTTCCCCCGCTAATCGCTAAAAGTTAAATTTTTTTTTTTTTTTGGCAGTGATATGAACAAGTCCTGTTAATGTAATAACAGGAATACCTATAAACCAATCAAAACATATACGGCAATAACTAAAAGCTTATGTATCATAGATGCTAAAATGTTTTTTCTGCAAGTCCTGTTAATTTAATAATAACAATACCTATAAACTAACCAAAAGATATATGTTAATAACTATAAGCTTAACATAGATACTAAAATACTTTTTCAAATTACTGATGATGTCTATCATTATGTCGCTTTGACATAATTATAATTATATATCTTTTATGAAACCCTAGAAAATATAAATGATGTCCAAACGTCTTGATACTTGACAACCATAGAAAACTTAGAATGTCGGCTAAACTTGGTTTATGGACACAATAGTAAAACTAACTTGTGCAAGCTCTTAATTTTGTAATGCCATGTAATAATCGTTTGTTAAGTTGGTGAATATTTCACAGTTTTCAATATCATACAAGAGTGTGTACCGATTTCAAATGTTATGTACCAGTGTCAGTACCGGTATTATCTCAATACCATCTCGGATCTCTAATCAATGTTATATTTATACATAACCTTGATAAATTCAAAGATGAATATAACTTGATAAATATGGTGGTTAAAAATTTTGGTCAATAATTTTCTTACTCTAAGGTTTTGCGCTATCTTATTCAGTCGCATTGGTTAAATGTAAAAATATCATAATATGTAAATTCCATATGAGATATATTTAAAAAAAATAGCATAAATTAATACTTTAAGCATGTGAGCATTTGTTAAATTCAACTAATTTTATGTAGGAAATTTTTTGAACCAATTTTTTTGTGGTGCTTTTATTGTGAGCAATTAAACTCTTAAGCATTATAAATTATGCATTAGTAATATACCAATATATTATGATTTTACGTTAAGTTTTATAATCTTAAAGACTTTTTCTTATATGAAAAGAAAAAAATAGATTTTTAAAAAAATAGAATTGCATATAAAATCTAAAGGGTTATTAGTTATATTGTGATGAATGTAGTCTAAAATTTAGAATGAAAACCTTATTATATTCTATGATAAATCTGATTAGTAAGCATGCTTATAATATACTCTGTGAAATGTTGCTTACATTTTGTTCAATAATTTGCTTATTACGAGGTTTTAAGCTATCCTATTTAGTCATGTTCGTTAAACTTTTTATACTTTATATAATTATCTCATGCAATAATTACTATTTTCGATGTATACTTCGTTAGTGGATTCCATTTGCTTATAAAAATGATACATTATCCTTATTTAATTAGTGGTATTGATTAACTTTTATAAATCACATACTATGAACAAATATCTACACCATAATTTTCTTTTAAAATTAAACTAATATGTAGTTAACATTATGAACAATCCATTAAAATGTATAAATTATTTTTAAAAGATACTTAGAAAATAATGAAAATATCTTGTGCAATAGCAAATTGATCTCATAATGTTCTCCGCATATTTTATCAGTGGAATTTACTTTTTTTTTTATTGTTTACTAAATAAAAATTTTAATTTTTGTACATATATATGCTTACCAAATTAGAATTAGCAAATATGCACAAAGATATTACTTATTGATATTTTACAAGAAGGGTTAATTATTTTTATTGCAAGAAAGTTCAACCCAAAATTTAAAGTGACTATCTTTGATGAAATGACAATGAAATCATAAAATTGTGCTATATATTTTATTTGTATTTTAAAATTACTAAAATAAATTACCATCTATAAAATCGTCTTATGCTTGGCACGGCTTTCTGGACTAGACTTATTAATTATGATAGTCATAATATTCAAATATATTTACTGACAAAAGTGGAAATGACTAGTTTAAAGGGCGGTGTCATACTCCCTTCATTTGTTAATTTGTCTCATTTGACTCCTCATATAATCCTAAAACAAAATTTAAACATGTTAGAATTGGGTTTACTGATTTTTTTCGACCTTGTTTGAATTGTCAAGCAATTGTTATTTTAACTTTGACTACTTTTTTTTTAGTTCAATCAATATTCAGGCGTTAATATTCTAACCTAAGAATTTTGTGAAGTGTTATACAAAATGGCTACAAAAACTTCTTTGCTCCAAGATTTCGTATGGGACTTTTGTTAGCATCAACATATTAACACGTCTTGTGCTGTGGTAGTTTTGTTTTCACGGTAATTTTAGCAAGGCATCAACTTTGTTGATTCTTAAGAAGTAGGTCTAGAACACCGGAAAGGTCTATTTATACTACCTATAAAAGTACGAATCTTGTAAATCTTTTTATTCCATTTTTGTCCTTCGTTAATCACTCTAATAACAATCTTATCCTTTAATAATTACTACTCCATTATTACCCTACCCTTTCATAAATACTATTGTTAATTAGTAATTGTGTAATCATTTTGGGTTTTACCCTCCGTCAGTTATTTCAATAACAACTTTACCTTCCCTAATTAGTTTTTTTGTACTGTGTTTAAAAAATATTATGTTATAAATTTAATCTAAATCAATATTTACATATTGGGAAACAAAATATGTAGTTGTTAAAAATATATTTATATATATATGTATGCGTGTGTGTGGGTGTGGGTGTATGCGCTCGCGCACTACCTCTAAAAGTATAAATTTTATAAATTATTTTTTGACGAATATGTCTTCCATTAATTACGTTAATTACATTCTTACCATTGTTTTATTACTCCTTTTAAATTTTGATGAAATTAAAATAATATTGGGTAATGAATCTATTTTATACATTGATTGAAAAATGAAAAGTGTGATGAGAAAGAAAAACATAACAAAAAAGTTCCTTTATTATATTCTTTTAATTTAGTTAAAATAAAATAAATATTAGATATTGACCTGGTTAATGAGAATTGTAATTTTCTTTCTTCATTTTAGGTTAGTAAACAATTAACCAATTGAAAAACTGAAAAACGAAAACAACATAAAGAATCTTAAAGGGTTAATTACACCTATGTCCCTAAGGTTTAGGTGTAATTACACTCGTGTCCATAAGTTTGGAAAATAGGCACTTAACGGAAGGGTTAAAATTACCCTATTGCCCATAATTAAAAATGATATCCCTGATTTGCCAATGGAAAGCCAAAAATGATACCCTATTGTTCATTCTCTCTCCCCGGCGTCTCTCTCTTTCTCTCTCTCTCCCGCCCATCACCATCCATCTTCACCGGCAACCCACTCTAAGCTGCCACGCCCACTGCCCGCTACCGAGTAACGGGCTACCACCGTAGGCACCAGTCTCCCCACCACCGCCGGCCGCAAACACAATTGATCAGACCACCATGACCCAACAACGGGCCACCACCGTAGGCACCAGTCTCCTGCTCGACGCCTTGCACCATTTTCGACGAGGGCAGATGGCCAACAACGACCACTACTAGTCTTCACCGGCGATTGCCACCAACCAAACACCAATGTACATCCCCATCGATCGGCCCACCCACGATCGACGACCGCACAACCACAACTGCCCGCTTTCACAGATCGGCCCACCCACGGCCGCTGTCGAAGCAGACCCACCACCAGACATCGATGCACGCCATCGTACGACAGCCAACACCATCAGCCACCCACGACCCCCCAGTCTCCGTAACCACCGCCAATTGCCAAATCACACAAAAACCGCACAACCATGTTAATGGAGAAGGGGAAACGCAGAGACATGAGAATGAAGATTGGAAATGTAGAACATAAACTCATGGTTCGTGAGTGGTTCATTACAATCTCGAGTGCGTATGCCCCTAAGCTCCATCTCTGCAGCCTACTTTAATTTGCAGATTTAGAAAATTAGGGTTTGGAAACCCTAATTTTCATATTTAGAAAATTAGGGTTTGGAAACCCTAATTTGCAAATCGAGAATATTTTGAAGCCCTAATTTGCGGATTAAGATAGCTTAGGGTTTTGAAACCCTAATTTACAAATTGAGAACATTTTGAAATTGCTTCTTCAGATTTGCATTTAAACTAATCGGTCCAGTTTTTTCACTTATGTCCAGTTTTTTCACTTATGTCCCTTTTAAAAAGTTGTCGTACAACTAGAAGAGAGAAAAAAAAACACGTGGGTTTGATAGCAAAAATGATTCTGTATATTTTTTTATTCAGTATAGGGGTAGTATTGCCATTTTAAAAATACGTATTGATGACATCACAAAAAAAGTACACTTTTTGGATGGATCCCTAACGGCTGGACATAAGTGTTATCTTTTTAACGTTTGTGGACACGGTTTGTTACCTTTTGAAACTTTGTGTCCTTGACTGTAATTACACCTAAACCTCAGGAACATAAGTGTAATTAACCCAATCTTAAATACGTGAAAAATCAATTAAGAAACAGAAAATTGTTAGGAAAACAAAAAAAAAATGGTTAAATAAAAAAACAAGGCTCAAATATGGTGCAAATTTGAATTAAAAATATGTTCGGTGATTACAGTTGAAGACTGAGTGTTTTGTGTTTCTTATTGATGAAACATAAATGACCCGGTCTTGAAAATTACAAATCTTAACCATTAACTAATTTAATAATTTACAAAAATAAAGACCGTAGATTCATTCTTTTAAGTTCTCTATTTGCTTTTATTTTCAACAGTACATCAAACATTTCTTCAATCCAAAGCTTACAAAGAATATTTTCAAACATTGAATTGATTATAATTGCGATCTTCAAATAACATATCTTCTGAAAAATTCACAAAAAGTTGAGAACATAATTGAATTACATTATTTTTTATCCCAAGTATGATAATAAATCACCTTAAATATTTCTCTCGGCTATATTCTCGTGCAACGCACGTGCTCTATACTAGTTACAAGAAAAAGGGAAAAATGTGTTCGCCTGAAGGGGATTTGTAGGGGCACTTGGATCCTTAAGTCATAGAGCAATTACAGACGGGTCTAGTGGGAAGCAAGTGATGCCTTGGCCCATGAGTTATATCAGAAAATGTTTATGAGGGATGCCTTGGCCCATGAGTTATATCAGAAAATGTTTATGACGGAAACCTTTTTATAATGCTAGACACTGTTAAAAGTTTAATCCTTTAAAGTATGGTAAAGTGACCACCTACTTTTTCTATTCTCCTAAATTAATTTCGGTTGATACATATTTGAGCTATAGCTATAAAATTAGTTTTCTCTATAGAATTAGTGAAAATACAACTTTACAAAATCACCACTGAAATATGAGATGATGGACGCTATTTAACTGTATACTTGAACTTTTGGAAAGGCTTGTATAATACTAGTAATTTTTTATGTTAAATGTATTACTTCGGCCTAGTGGTGTCAATGGACCAGCCCGGCCAGGGACCAGCAGGCCTAAGTGGAAGCCCGGGCCTTTCGGGCTTAGGGCTGTGAAAAGCGAGCAGGGTCTGGGCCGGGCCCAAGACTCGGATATGGAGGCCCTGTCCAAACCCAAGCCCTAGGCCCTAACTTTTTGGCCGGGCCCGAGCCTTATTATTTTTTTTTCATTTTCTTGTCTTGTGTTGCAAAAATATCTACTCTATTCTATTTTTTTAAAAGTGAGGAAAAATATTTATTCTATTTTTAAAAGTGAGGAAAAATAGAATAAATATTTTTCCTCAAGTGCATTGTTTATTTTAGACACACTTTTTCATGTGGCACAGTGAAGCTATGTATCAGATGTAACTTTACTCGTATCAGGGTAGAAACAATACTAAGAAAAGCAGTTTTCGACGTTGAGGTTGTCACGCCCCCGATCCGGAGGCGGACCTACACATACTATTTCAAAATATTCCTGCTTACCAGAAATATAATACCCAAAGAATTTTACCAATAACATAACCTCAAAATGATAATCAGAGCTCTAAATGTATCCCAAATCAAAAGCATTTGTATTTATACTCAAAGTCTAATAAATGCAGCGGAAATTTAATAACAATAGTCACTTCCCAAACATTGGGGTTACCAAAAGCTACTTAATCAAACTATTACAAGTTCTCGTTTTCAAGTCACTAAAAAGAGTCTACAATTAAAGAACAATTCTGACTCATGCTTATAGATAACTCCTCTACTGATGTCTCAGCTTAAATACCTGAAATGGGAGGAGAAAGGGGGGGTGAGCACAAAGCTCAGTAAAGATCACACGCACACACCCACAGAGTACAACGCAGGTATCCAATAATATGTAGCTGAGTCAAAACGAAACATATGAAAACAAGGTGCAAAGACGATAGTAAATCTTGGCACGACAAATCTCATTACGGGATATTAACCCATCAAGGTCGAATCAAATTCAAAAGGTCATAATCAAATAATTGAACTAATAATCAAAACAATACAATCATGTAACACGTCACTGTAAAGCACGTTAACCTAAGCACGCGGAGGTTCTAAGTCAAAGTTGCATACCGGTAGCAATTGCCATATCATGTCATGACATCACGTTAACCTAAGCACGTGAAGGTTCTAACATTAGTTCAATTCAAAGGGGTCCAATGGACTTCAAAATATTTCAAACGTATAAGAACCGCAAAACATCAAAACTTTGTAATTCAGGTAGGATAGCTTAACTGTTTCAGAAGATAATTGATATTAGACTCAAATCAAAGAGGTCCAAAATTCAGGTTCAACAGAAGTTGAATCGCTTCAATCCGAGTTCGTATGAAGTAGATATGAGAAACTAAAGAAAATGAGTGCTAAAGGAATAAACCAATCAAGATCCAATCAAAGGTGAATTATGGCTGCCACGTAGGCAGTTCCACACGCCTGAAAGGCTGGAAAGTTGAAGCAACATGGATTTTGAGCTTTTCTAGGCACAAGAATCAAGACACATTGAAAAATATACAAGAAAGGACAAAGAATGACATGCACAGATACATTGATGGCATGTGGATTATAGAAAGAAAGAGTAAAGGCGTTGTTCGTGAGAGCCAAGAATCTTGAGAAAAAAATAAAGAGAAAGACTATTAGACATCTGATAGTACACACACCACGTAATCCAAGGAGTGCCGTCAACCACAATCGAAATTTCACACCAATGTTTAATAAAAATTTGACACCATTATCGATAAATAGAGGTAGATGCTATGAATGAAACCCTTACCTCAATTCACGCTACGAGATTCACAAAATTGCGTAACCTTCCGAAAGTATCAAACCTAATTAATAACATCAACCACTAAGATTAAAATTTTCAAATCAATTGTATTTTGATTAAGGTTTGGGATCGATCACTTACCAATTGTGAGTAGAAGGTTGAAATTCGCAAGCCCTAATTTTCTCTTTCTTCTCCTCTACTGAAAGACCCAAACTCAATCTATCGATAAAAAAAATAACTGACTAGTCTTTATATCTCTAAACTTGGTAAATAACCTAAAAGACCCCTAAAGTTATGTTACTTAGTCAAAAGTATTCTAAAACATTATTAAAACTACAAAGTAGCTCAAAAAATTAAAATAGTTAGCTACGTATTATTTGGGGTCTTACAGAGGTCCTTTGAGGAAGTTGACTATCTAGATTCTCCCAATGTCATTGATGAAGAGCTAGACCATAGAGAAGACGCGTGGCATGAAAGAGCAATTAACATTTCTAATTGGGAAAATATCTTCCTACTTCTCCAATGATTATGTACTTGATCAAATATCTGCTATATCATGCATGAACTTTCAGGTTCTTTGTTGTAGTCCATGTAACACCTAATCAACGTAATTATGCAAGCTGCTAGCCAATTCTGTAGAAATTTTCATGTGCCGAAAATCAAAATAGACGAACAAAGAAGTCTTCAGCCCTACTCAAAGATGTTCATCTATTTCTGTGTCTCACTACTTCTTACATTTATTCCAATTCCAAAAGGGCCGTTTACATATGAGTTGGGCCTTAGTGACTACATTTGCAAATTCATAGACCTTGGATAAAGGAAATCATCTTAAAATATAGGTGAAAATCAAATAGGGCATGGGGAGGGCCAAATTTAGGGCCAAAGGGCCGAGCCAGAACCAGGTCGGGCCCGAGCCTGCCTTAAAAAAAAGGGCCAGGCCCTAAAAACACAGGTAGACCCGGGCCTTTTAGGGTCAGACTGGGCCGGATAAAATTATGAAAAATTAAGGCTTGGCCCAGTTTAGGGCCAGGTCCATCTCTACTTTGGCCCTCTCAAGAAAACTCTCTGGGTTCCATCGTTTGATTGTGTGCGAGTACTTAGAGGTCCCTGTAGCATAGGTGGAGATTTGGAATCCTAAGCAGGATTATGTCTCCTGACAGGTCTCGCCTTAGGCTGCAAGTTGGGTTGTAATTTATAGTTTAACTAACTAAATCCAATAAAATGTGAATTTTACTTAACTCACTTAGTTACAAAGTGAGTTAGGAAGTTTTGGTTCCATAATATAATCAATTATCTTCTGTATAGCTTTTAAAAACCATAATGTGAAAACTTATGTTTCTTAGTAACTTACATAGTTAAGAATCACCGTCAGCCGCCACCACCTGTCGTCACACCGTCTATCACCACGTCACTGTTGACTACCACCGTCGATGACTGACAACCTCCACCACCACCGGCCACTGCCTCTATGGCTGGCCGCCACCTCAAGCTACCTCCACTACCGACCGCCGCATCCACCGCCATCTGTAGCCATTGTCATTGTCGGAGACCACATGTACAGCCAACAACCTCCGCCACCGCCTCCACTGCCGGCCACCACCTCTATGGCAATCTGCCACCTCAATTGCCGGTTGCCTCCACATTAGCCACCATATCCACCGCTGTTAGTCGCTACTTTTGCCTGTTACTACATCCATTGTCGGTAACCACCTCCACAACAGGCAGCCGTGTCTTTCGTTAGCTGCCTCCACTATCGACCATCGTCCTCAGCGCCAAGTACCAACAGTACTACCAGTAGCCAGCGACCATGAGAGTGTCATCACTGTCTATCATCGTCGCTCTGCCGCCACCGATGCCTCCTCCGCTGCTTCTTGCCATCCCCCAAACCATCTTCACCACCACCCTGCCTTGGCATTTGCTCGCTGGCCATCACTTTCACCACTTCCGGCTCGTCACTAGCACTGGCCATGGTCGCCTACCACCGTAGGCTGCCATCATAAATAAGTAAGTTCGTTTTAATTTATTAGTGCATTTGATGCTAAAATTAAATAGTCCATAATATTATGTATTTAACAAATTTATGTTCAAGTCGAATAAAACGTCAAATTAGCATGACCTATTAGGCCACTTAATTTTTATTTATTTTTTGTTAAGAGAGAAATATATTACATTAAACAAGTCGTTCCAGCCATACAAAGGTTTTCCTGCAATATTTTACAAAAGTATTACAATATTTTATAGACATTAAACAAGACTGGAAGCTAAACATTCTCCATGTTTACATGATTTTATCTAGAAGTATCTAGTCCCTGGTGCCATGTCATATAGATTTCCGATCTAACCTGGTAAGAAAAAATGGCAAGTTCAGCCGCTTCAGTCAACAGTTATTTGCTTTCTACTAATATCTAAGAGTAGTGAAAATAAGCACAAATCGAGCAGATATCGTTTATGATTTGTGCAGCTACTCCACTGATATCATCTAGTCCCGTCATCTGGGATAGGTAGATAATTTAGAGAGAAGTTGGAGGATTAATTAGAGAGAGAGAGAGAGAGAGAGACACTTGTGATTGAGTGAATGTTTAGCCGAGAGTTTATATCCTTTTTTTCTCTTAATACGTTTAATGACATCTATTTTTTCTCATTTTTTTAATAAGAAATAAAAAGCCTTACAATGTTAACTATTGGTTGGCCGAGATGGAAAGGAGCCAGTACACATTGTACAAGATAAAGGTCAACAAAGGACTAGGCTTGACAAGGCCAAGCTTAAAGTGGCAGATGACTCGAATTGGTACGCACCAGAGATGAGGTGAAATATTGAAATTTATGGTCAAAAGTATCTAAGAGGCTATTGAAATTCACCAGTCTTGTTAGATTATCTATATTTATATAATATATAATAAGCGAAGCGAGAAAGACATTGATAGCTTCTTTGCGCGACACATCATCGCTTCTTTATATGACACGTCATCAGATTCTTATTTTAAGATTAATTGACTTCTATATAAGTAAGTATTTTTTAATTTAAGAGTAATTTTAATCATTCTAAAACTCAACCAAATCAACATACTAATCTATTAAGACTTCTTTTGATAACTATGTCCTTAAAATTCGAAGATTAATTTTAATAATTCTAAAACTCTACCTTATCATCATACTAACTTTTAGGAGTTAATATTGACTATTATATCTTTAAATCTACTATCTAATATGAATATAATAACTCATATATATATATATATATATATATATATATATATATGTATATATATATATACATATATATATATATAATAATTTCAATTTAGAAGAAAAAATTAATTTAAAAACTAATTCTAATCATTCTAAAATTTGCACCTAATCAATATACTAATCTATTAAGACTTAGTTTTGACAATTATGTCCTTAAAAGTGTTTTCTAATATGAAAATTAAAATTCATAGACCCAAAAAATAACTTATGATATTTAGAATAAAAAACATGATCAATCATTCTAAAATCCTACCTAATCAATATATTAATATATTAAAGCTTCTTTCTAAAAACTATGTCCTTAAAATTCAAAACTAATTCTAATCATTCTAAAACTTAATCTTATCATTATATTAACTTATTAGGACTTAACATTGACTATTGTATCCTTAAAACTACTCATATATATATAAAAAATGAAAATAATACTTTTAATTTAGAAAAAAAAATAATGTTACAATTAAGATTAAACAACTTATGAGACTTAGGAAAAAAATGATCTAAACGTAATTTTGATTGGTGCCTTTCAATTGAAATTTGATTAATTTTGCAAGAATAATAAGGGTTGTATAATTTAAAATTTAATTCTAAATATTTTAGAACTCAACCTAATCCATACACTAACTTATTATAATTAATTTTAACTATTGTATTTCTGAAATTACTCTTTAATGTGAATATAAAAATTCATATATAGAAAAAGATGAAAATAACATATTAAATCTAGAAGGGGAAAAATGACGTTCTAATTAGGTCAAATGTTATATATATATATATATATATAACACAAGATAGTCATCTTTAATAATGTGCTATAGAGATTTAATAAACGAATTATAAGTCAATATTTTTAAATAAGACATCACGACCACAAAACTGGTTATATCCCATATATAAGAATTTAGAAAACAAATCAAACTCTTTACTACGATTTATTGTTGAAAAAATCATGGTATAATTGTCGTGATATTTGTAAACCTTATAAATATCAATTGTAAAACATTCAAACTCTATGCTACAGACATTTTTACGTATTAGGTTATGATTTTGACTATTAATTAAAACCTTGATTAGATTGTTATGCAATACTTGCGTAATATTTGCATACGCATATATGTTTACTTTGGTTCTTTTGAACCGTAAGTTGAAAGAAAAATGAGTAAATTGTGTTATAGAACCGCCTGATGATGTAAAAAAAAGTGTAGAGAACGCAAAAATCTAGTCACGGCACTGTAAAACATACTCATTATTCTTTAATAAAACTTGTTCAGAGGATCTAAAGCAAACATATATACCTAGCAAATATTTTGCAACAATTGCATGACCATGTAATTAATCAAGAAAATAATTTTAGAAGTGTATGAGACGAAAATATTCTACTGGATATCATGTTTGTATCTTAATAAATTGGTGATTTCTTGAAGCAAGGATTCATGAAAAAGATAAGAACGGACTTTGACATTTACGATTCCAAAGATTAAGAACTCTTAACCTAACTTTTGAAGATAAGAGCCTTGGTTTTGAGATGTTACATGTTGAACCACTAGAAGAGCTTAATAATAATATAGTATTGACAAGTTATTTGAAACTTTTATAAATAAAGTATTAAAATTGTCTTACTAACAATTATAGTTTTAGCAAAAGTATAAGATAATCGCTTTTTGTTTCTTGAATGCGGTACGTATTGATACACTTTTTGTAACTTTTAAAAATATTTTATTAATTTACTCGAGCTAGATTCAGGATCCCAAATTATAATATCTAATAACTGAGGTGAGAAATGTAATTATAACTCATGACACGTCTTTGCATTGTGTTTATAATATAATAGAAGTTATAAAAACTAAGATTGAACATACTAATGTTGGTAAAGATCTACAAATATTATTTTGAATGTGGTCCTTAATTTTACAATTAATTAACTCGGGTAAATATAGTAAACATTTAAATAATAAGCCTTATGCAATTCGAAAAAACAATTTGAAACATTCAAAATATTCTAAACAATATAGTAAACAATTATAACTTTATTTAAATATTATATATCGAAAGCTCTCTAGCATGACATATTTACCTGTAAAAAAACATTAATTAAAATATTTAATAAGAAGACATATGTACTATTTCAAATTCATATCCAAGTTTCTTGTAAATTTAGACATGAATATAACTAAATATATTGGTTAATAGTTTTGGTCAATAATTTCCTTACTCTAAGGTTTTGCGGTATCCTATTTAGTCGCAATGGTTAAATGCATATTTACCATAATATGCAGATTCTATATGAGATATATTAAAAAAATAGTGTAAATTTAAAACCTCAGTTACGTGAGTATTTCTTAAATTCAATTAATTTTATGTTGGAAAAGTTTTGAACCAATTTTTTTTTCTATGATATTTTTATTATGAGTAATTAAACTCTTAAGCCTTCTAAATTCTGCATTAGCAATATACCATTTATGATTTTATGTTAACTTTTATACTTTTGAATAGAATTGCATATAAAATCTAAAAAGATATTAGTTATGTTGTGATGAATGTAAGTTAAAACTTACATTAAAAACCTTATTATCTCTGAAGATAAATATTACTTAGTAAGCATGCTTATTGTATGCTTTGTAAAATCTTGGTTAAATTTTATTCAACAATTTTCTTACTACGAGGTTTTTGAGCTATCCTATGTAGTCATGTTAGTTCAACTTTATATAATTATCTCATGCAGTGATTACTATATTCTCTGTATACTTTGTTGGTGGATTACAATTGCTATTGAAAGTGGCACATCATCCTTACTTAATTAGTCTATGCTATAAATAAATATATGGACCAAAATTTTCTCTATCAAAATTAAACTAATATGTAATTAACGTTATGGGTAACGCATTCAAGGTACAAATTATTTTTAAAAAGTTCCTAGAAAATAATAAAAATGTCTTGAGCAATAGCAAATTGATCTCGATATGTTTTTTGCATATTTGTATCAGTAGAGAATTTACTTTTTCTTTTTTGTTTACTAAATGAACTTTTAATTTTTGTTCATCTACATAGTTACCAAATCAGAATTAACAAATATGCACAAGGACATTCCTTAATGATATTTCACCATAAGGATTAATTTATTTTATTCCAAGCGAGTTCAAGACAAAAATTAAAGTAACTATCTTTAATGAAATAACTATAATAAAATAATAAAATTGTGTAATATATTTTATTATGCATTTCAAAACTACTAAAATAAGTTAATGTTAATAAACCGTCTGGTGCTTGGCACGGGATTCTGGACTAGTATATATTAATATGGCAATTACCTTTTCCTTATTATCCTATGTCTAGAACATTCTACAATTCTCCGAACTTCTATAGGATTCTCTTTTCTGTTTCTCATAGGATAGTTTTCTCTTACCTATATAAAGGCCTCGTTGTACTTAGTTTTATAAGCTCTCTAATATTATTATTTTCCCCTTCACCTTTTCTATCAAGCCTGTTGGTAAATATGGAGAAGGGTTTGAAGAGAGGTGGTTTATCAGCAGTTTCTGAAAGTGAACAGGAAAAACTGAAGGGAAAGCAAGTATTGAAGCATCACGTGCATCAATCACATAGTAAGCAGTGGGGTTCAGGATTACCAGACGACATCTCCTTTATTCGACTCATAATTCTAGATCTGTCCTACACAAGCATAAAATTTTTTCCAGCATCTATTTCTAGCTTGGTTGCACTTCGAGAACTTTTCTTGAGAGGATGTGCACTATTGATGGAGGAGCCTTCTGAAATTGGTGGGCTTAAGAATCTTAAGGTGTTTGATTTTGAAGGAACTGAGGTCGTATGTTTGCCCAAGGAAATTGCGCAGCTAAGTAATTTGGAATACCTCAAAGGTTCCCTGTGTGGATATGCAGACCATTACAAAAAAAGTAAGGGAATAGTGGCAATAATACCAATGACGACATTGTCAAAACTCACTCAATTGAAGGTACTAAGCATTGATGTAAATCCTGATGGTGAGTGGTGGGACGCTGAGGCCAAGACTATTATGAATGAGTTGTCAAGCTTAAGTAACTTGGAAAGTCTTAAGTTGTATTTGCCAACAGCTCAATCACTGGAACAATTCCTGCAACTTACTAGGAACCAACAGTTTTTATGCTCGGCATTATCACACTTTAGATTGCTCGTTGGCTGTCATGAACAATATTTTGTATCACATATACCAGATGACCTCGAGAAGGAGTTTGAGAAGTTTGAGAAATGCCTAAAATATACAAACGGTGAGGGCAACGCAGATGTAATTGCCAAGGCACTAAAACATACTACCGCTTTGTTTTTAGACAGCCATTGGACTATGAGGAGTCTATCTACATTCAAGATTGATGACTTGAATAAGCTGAAATTTTGCTTGTTGAGAGAATGCAACGAGATGCAAACCATTGTTGACGGAGATGAGTATTATCACGAAGGCCGAGATTACCAGCGAGAAAAATATGCACTTGGATCTTTAGAATACTTGGGAGTTTACTACATGGAGGTGTTAAAGAGCATCTGGAAAGGGCCAATTTGCAGCGGTTCTTTGTCTTCCCTGGGGACCTTGGCCCTGCATACATGCCCCAACTTGACTACCATTTTCACCCTAGGGTTACTTCGTAATCTCATAAACTTGAAAGACCTTCTGGTTGAAGACTGTCCCAAAGTGAGCAGCCTGGTAAGCTTGGATTCTTCCTGCTTGGAGACTAACCATTTTCTACCCGGCTTGACAAAGATGTCACTTTTAGATCTGCCTGAATTGATGAACCTTTCTAGTGGCCTATATATTGCCCCAAAGTTAGAAACGTTGGTTGTCATTAACTGCGCAAAACTTAGGAGTTTTTCTCCCACGGAGGTGCTGAGTGAAGATCTAAAGGAGATCAAAGGAGAGAGTGAATGGTGGGATGGTTTGATGTGGCATGAATCGAAGTGGAGCAGCGGTCGACCTGATTATTTGGTTCGTGCCTTCCTCCCGCTTGGAAGCGATGGATATTTGATGGATAAATCAGAGAAAGATGGAGACTTACTGCCAGAATTAATGCAGGATGCAGAGTCTCTACCAACAGACAGGTTTTTTCCTTCTCTATGATTGTTTCTTCGAGCATGATTCCGTACACGTGCACCGTTAGTTCTTTTTACATCCTACAGTGACATTTATTATCTCCAGTCTTAACCCCTCGTCGGAGTTCACAATTCAGACGTCAGAACACCAACCGGCAAGAAAGGTGAAATTTCCACCAATACTCCATATCTTACTTACTACAACGCTTTCCTAACACACTTTTTGTGGAAACACACACCGATTTTGAATCTTCATGTGATTAACCCCAGTTTGCTTTTTGTATAGTCGGCGTTGAATAAATTCGTACTGAAATTACACAATGAAAAAGAAAAGCGAAAGGCCATAAAAAGTGTAAATCTCCTTCCAGGTAAAGAGGAAGATTTGTAGTTTTATAACTCTCTTATATTGTGTTATAACTCATTAACTCTCTTGTGTTATAATCATAGGAGTTGAATCCGTGTCCTTTGACATGAAAGAGGAGAACTTAACGGTGATCGGAGACGTTGACCCCCGTTGCAGTTGAGAAAATACTGGCGAACTGAAATATTATCAATTGGACCGGCAAAATAGCCGGAAAAGAAGTAAGGATGAAGTGAAAGAAAGATGAGATGATAAGAAGAAGGATCCAAATGAGCAGATGACAGAGCTTATTAGAGTGATGCGGACCCCATTTGTAGCACTGCAAGCCTTGCAATGCTTACAAGGCTAAATCGCCAGCAGTAGCTCTGCTTATAATTTCTACACTGTTCTAACTGTAAAGTTAAAAAAAAAAAAAAAATACTGTGGATAGAAACCACTTTAATCTGCTTATGATTTCTACAAGGTATCCATGCTGCTTTTGAATTTGAAATTTACATGGTACTGAAAATTGTTTGAAACTACTTTTACTACCTGAGGCAATATTTTGATGGATCGATTAGCAATGATTGAAAACTTCCAAGAACAGAGCATGCAAGATGGAAAAGTTCTCTTGCCAGTGAGGTATTATCTCATCTATTCACCGTTTTTAATACTAGCTAGAGCGCCGTGCTATACACGAGGAGGTAAGTAGGTAGTAATGGAGTGGGGAAAGGGAGATCATGGAGGAGTTCATGGGTTAGAGGTTATTTTGTGACCAATGAAAATTTAACACGTATTTAGTTTATTTTTAAAATTTTAGGGGAAAGTAGGGAATGACCCCCTCTACTTTACACGTTGTGCGATTTGCCCCCTTCCATGTCAAATTTAAGCACTAAACCACCCCACAGTTACAGAAAATGGGCACCTTAGACGGAAACCGTTAAATATAACAGCGCGTGGTCAACACGTGCGTTGACTAACGATTTTTTTTGTAAATTACGTTGTTGCACAGTCTGTTAGGGGTAATTAACCAAATACCCCCTAAACTATATACGGTGTGCGATTTCTCCCCCCCCCCCCCCCTACTTTAAACAGAACCGCTAACCCCCCCCCCCCCCCCCCCACACACACACACTTACAAAAATTGGGCACTTTAGACGGGTCTGTTATGAATATTCGTGAAATGACCAAAATACCCTTATTTCCTTACCCTATTTAAGTTTAATACCATTCTTTCAACTTCTTTTTCTCTCCTTTCAGACTTTTTACTCAATCCCGCATACACACACTCCACGCACACCCAGCACGCACACACACACAAAAACATACACACACATACCCTAAACCCACACACAGACGCGCACCCACTGCAAACATACACACACCCTGCTCGCATGCGACTGTGGCGGCAACGTCATCGCGAATCTGGTGTAGCCCCAGCGGCGTGTAGCCAGTCACGGTGGTCATGTGACGCTGTTTGGCGCGATGTTGCGGATTGGGGTGGCACGACGACGGAGGTTAGACCTGCGATTTGGGGACGTGGTCGTCGATCTTGGTGGCAGGGATCTGGACGGATGTGCGGCAATCAGACGCCGATAGCCTGTGTTTGTGGGGATTGATGTTACCGGTGTTGATTGCGCCGGTCGGTTGGTGGCCGATCAAGAAGCCCCACTGGCTTGCAGACGCAAGGCAGTGGGAAATGGCAGCGAGGAGGCAACTCACGACGATGTGTAGTCGGATAGTATAAAGTTGGGGGAGTTGGCCGGAGTGGTGGTTACTGTGACGCTGATCATGGTAGTTGTTGCGCCGGTGATATACCAACGGCAATCGTGGTTCCTTTTTTTTTTTGTAACTCCCTGGTGGTCGGAGAAAAAGACTAGTGGTTGTGTTCAGTGAATCACCAATTGTAGCGGGGTTGACCAGAGGAGGAGGTGCAGATTACGACAATCCCTTATTTGAGGTGAATCTGGTAGCGCAGAATGGGGTGAGGGACTGGTCTGACTGGTATGGGGGGGGGGAGGAAGGGGGAGGGTCATGGGCAAAATTGTAATTTAAATTTAACGGTTTCCATCTAAGGTGCCCAATTTATGTAAGTGTAAGGGGGTTTAGTGGTTAATTTTGAAGTTGAGGGGGGGAAATTGCACACCGTGTATAGTACAGGGGGTCATTAGCTAATAAAGAAATAAGGGTATTTTGGTCATTTCACGTTATTAATAACGGATCCATCTAAGGTGCCCATTTTTTGTAACTGTGGAAGGGTTTAGTGCTGAAATTTAAAGTGGAGGGAGGCAAATCGCACAACGTGTAAAGTAGAGGGGGTCATTCCCTACTTTCCCCAAAATTTTAAGAACTTAAGAAAATGAGTTTAGAGGTTTGGAAAGCATATAAGATACCAACCAAATTCAAATATATATACTAGCTAAAACCCTGTGCTATGCACGTGCGTTTATAATTTACATTAATCCTCAACCATACAACAATGCAAAATAATTGTAAACCAAAGTAGTCAAAATATCCAAACTTATAAACAGAGTAAAAGCAATGCTCAGCTAATCAAAGTATACAACCCAAAAAATGGTTAATAAGTCTAGTTTGCAAACTATAAAAAGGGATTGAAATGTCACATAAATGTATCCACGGTCTTCTTATTTCAAATGAACTTAATCTTATTGCGAGAAGTCACTTACAAAAATCAATCATGCTATTAAACTAATAAGAGAGTAGAAAGTAATCTCAAAATTCAAAAAAGAATGTAAATTATAAAAAAGAAAGAAAGAATTTTTAATCTAGTATTTGGCGATCTACGTTTATCAGTATTCTTAAGCAAGTGTACCACCTCAACATTGTTATGCTATACCCTAGACACTGTGTTAATTATGGAAAATGACATATGAATTCCAAAAATTAATGTAAAAACAATTAAACTACCTTTTAAAAAAATAAAATAGCTAAGGGCAACAAAGAGGCGGTGGATTACTGGATTTAGAGATAGAAGTGCATTAGCCAAAGGAGCATTAGTAGTGCATATCCAAAATATCCAAACACCCTACAGTATGCCCTAACAGTTGCCTTGAATCCTTTTGTTTATGCACCTAGTGCACCACTTGCAACTTTATCTGACAATACAGAACCGTTAAGTGGACTTATAGTAGTCCTTTTTATATTTCTTCGGACATATTTCACTCCATTAATCCTGAAGGAAATTTAAAGTTTGACACTTTACAGTGTTGGTGTTTGATCACATGCATGCCACCCAGACTTATATAACAGCTCTCTGTTGCTATCAAACAACACACATTTGAAGGGTATGGAACCAACCAAAGAGAAGAGTATCCAGGAAGTGGCATTAAACCAGTTTCTTCAGAGGTCTGGGTTGAAAACTTTGACATAGTAATATAACTTTTAGTACAGGGTGCTAACCACGGGCTTGCTTCTGTATAACATTGTGAAACCGTTTTAAAAGGCATGGTAGTTGAACCCCCGCTCGCCTCCCACGACAGATACCGCCCACATAGAGACAGGCCGTGTCATGTGCCAGTGGAAATGAAAATTAAAGAATGGCAGGGCTATGTTCAGTTGTTATAAGAATCAAAGTCAAGTTATAATGTTAAGCTGTTAATAAGAAGCAAAGGCTAATTTGTGAGAAACATTAGGTAAAGCATGTACTACCAAAATTGAAAGAGATAACTTCCATGATATGTAGGTTAATAAAAGAGTAGTTATGAATGCTATCACAGTAGCTTCTTCCCACATGAAACAGCAACTTGGATTAAACAGATGAGCATTGTGCTTCTGGTATACATTGCAAGTGTGGGATGACTGAAATTCCGAGCCATGTGGAAAGATGGGGATAACAGGGACTGTAAGGAAGAAGTAGAAAGGAAGAAGAAAGAAAAAAGGAAGCATTTTTTCTTTTAGACAAAAAACTGGAGGAGTTAGGCTTTCCTTGGCTTATAAAACTGGAGGAGTTGAGTAAAACGTGGGTTTGTGGCTGAAATCTAGGACGTGAAAGATAAATACATCTTTATCTCCTAAATTGAGGTAAAGTTAGTCTCTATTATTATCTCTATATAAAAGTTAGAGATATCGAAGAAATATAAGTGACAGACATAAGTCACAAGACAATCCATCTCTCTGTTGCACTCTTTCTAGAGCATCACCGAGCTCTAAGATTTGGTTAGTAAACGTAAAACTCGACTCTAGTAGCCGTCTTCGTACCTGCAAAAAAAGATCAAGCGTGTTGGAGGCTCATAAAAACAAGTATCATTCATTGAAAAAAAAATTCGAAGACTTCGTACGATATGTTTCTAAACCAACTACGTCTTACGTGGTAAACACATTAATTGTTTTAACAGATGCCATTGTTCTCTCCTTGTTTTCTGATTTACATTTTGATGTTCAATTAAGTTCACGTACCAAAAAGCATATTAAATTCGAACGGTGGTAGACCCTTTCCTCAACTTTCAAATGACACCTGGGTTATCGTCTAGCTTATGTTACAACTTGAATAGAAAGATCTTGCCCAAGGATACTAGTAGCTTGTGAGTAATGCTTCAATCCTCTACAGGAATTAGTCTGTGCATACAAAAAACTACTAGAAAGCAAGTATATTCCTCAAAATGTTTTCTGGCACACGCACACACAGATCACCATTGCAACGAAAGGCTGTATATATGATCAACAAGGTAGGAGACAACTCCTTTGTAGATTGACAAAGATAAACATTTGGGTGGTCCTAGAATCAACTACGTAAATTGAGGAATATCCTTAATTTACTCTTTGTATTATCCTTAATTTACTCATTGTATTTATTTGCTAGATCAACTGTAATACCTATGTACACAAACCTCTTATGTACTCTGAAAACATATAGAAGTATACAAGCACTATATAATGGTAGCACGGCATCATCAACATGTAGACTTTCTGGGGTCTTAACAGTAAACTATCCACAACTACTTAGAGTCTGTTAGAGATTGATTCTAAAAAGTAAAATTCTAGATTTAATTCACTTTAAGCAAAATCACTTTATTGTTTGGCAAAAGTAGTTATAAAAGTACTTAAATCAGTTCTACTACGACAAAATGACCATAGATGACACTTACTCAATAAAATTATTATATTCATTGAGAAAGGTGATGTTAAGAGATAACTTCATTTGTAAATAACTATATTACACAAGTAAATTATTAAAAAGTTATTTTCATCCACCTACAAAAGTTGTTTATTTTTTTACTTTAAATTAAAAACACCATCGATCTCACATTAGTGATTATAGTATAATAACTTTCACAAATTAATTAAAGGGTATGAGATGTCCTTTTATGTGGAATGTGGGGAGAGTATGGTAAATTAAAAGGTCAAACTTGATTCTGAGAAAACTGGTTATTTCTTAATCCTCACATTCGAGGATTATAGATTTAATTAGAGGCCGTTTGAGATTGATTCTTAAAAGAAGATTTTGATTAAATCAGAATTAGTTTCCAAAATCAGCTTTAATCAATTTTAAGCATAATAGATTAAAGGGTAAATTACACTAAACACCCCTGAGGTTTTACGTAATTACACTCTACTACTGTTATCTTTAAAAATTACATTCCGTCCCCCCGAGGTTTGTACCCGCATTACACACAACTACACACATTTAACGGCAGGCCCAACTCCGTGAAAAGATTCCCTGACACATTACTTTATGCAATTTTCATACCCAAAATACCCCCATTTGTCCTTTACTCACTTGTGTGGTTTTTCAAAATTTCAGTCAACTCCACAAACTTTAAGTGAATTAGGGGGTTTAATTTAGCCAATTTAGGGTTCAATTAGCTCATTTCAGGGTTCAATTAGTTCAATTTAGGGTTCGATTAGATTAGGGCATTCAATTTAGGGTTCAATTAGTTTAATTTAGGGTTCGATTCGATTAGGGTATTTAATTTAGGATTTAATTAGGGTTCAATTACTTTAATTTAGGGTTCAATTAGGGGGTTCTATTAGTTTTATTTAGGGTTCGATTGAATTGGGGCATTCAATTTAGGGTTCAATTAGGGGGTTCAATTAGTTCAATTTAGGGTTCGATTGGATTATGGCATTCAATTTAGGGTTCAATTAGTTTAATTTAGGGCATTCAATTTAGGGTTTAATCAGGGTTCAATTACTTCAATTTATGGTTCAATTAGGGTTCAATTAGTTCAATTTAAGGGTCGGTTGAATTGGGGCATTCAATTTATGGTTCAATTAGGGGGTTCAATAAGTTCAATTTAGGGTTCGGTTGGATTAGGGCATTCAATTTAGGATTCAATTAGGGGTTCAATTAGTTTAATTTAAGGTTCGATTCGATTAAGGCATTCAATTTAGAGTTTAATTAGGGTTTTATTACTTCAATTTAGGGTTCAATTACTTCAATTTAGGGTTCGATTGAATTAGAGCATTCAATTTAGAGTTCAATTAGGGGGTTCAATAAGTTCAATTTAGGGTTCGGTTGGATTTGGACATTCAATTTAGGGTCCAATTAGTTTAATTTAGGGTTCGATTTGACTAGGGCATTCAATTTAGGGTTTAATTACTTTAATTTATGGTTCAATTATGTGTCTAAGTGAATTAAGGCGTTAAATTAGGGTTCAATTAGGGCATTCAATTTGAATTAGGGTATTCCCTCCAATAATTTCCAAAAACAAGTTTTTCCTCCAAAATTCCAAGAAAACAGTCTGAGGGACATTCATGTCTTTTTGCACTGCACCATTAACACTGTAAGAGAAAAACTTACTTTTTGAACTTAATGTAATTTTTAAAGATAGCTGTAGTGGAGTTATATTACGTAAAACCTCAGGGGTGTTTAGTGTAATTTACCCTAGATTAAAAGTTGTTGAAGGTGTTTGGATAAAAAGGGATTAAAGTAGGTTTAATTTAGCAAAATTATCATATAGTGTATTCAAACTTAAATTAAGCATTTAATGTTGTTTATATGTGAGGATATTTTGGTAAATCTCTTGGTCAAACTTGATTCTCCATAATTGATGAAATCTTAATCCAAGAAAATGAAGATTATGGAATTAATCAGTTTTGAGAACATTGGAGCAAATTACTTTTTTTTGCCAAACACTTCAAAACTGATTTAATCTGGGTTTAATCAGGTTTGACCAATCTAGAATCAATCCCAAACACCCTCTTAGTTTTGAGCTTTTTGAGGAAGATTAAATCTCTTAATCTGTTTTGCCAAGCACCCATAATCCCAAACGGTCTCTGAGATTAGACAATGTAGCCTTTTTCCCAACTTCCTTGTCAATTTTTTCATATGGCATGCCAAAAGCAACATTTTTCAGATAAGCATACTTTATTAATTTTCTTCATATTTCTTGCACGATCTGCTCTTTGGTTTTGCTGATGGTGCAACATCAGTTAGATTGGTGCATGTTGGCATTTTTTTCCCAATCTCCTCATTTTCTCTTAGTCATTTCTTAAATTTCCTGCAATGCGATGCAATATATATCCTTGGATGGTTATTCTTGTGAATGGAGCATTGCAATGACTGACGTCAATAAGCAGATTTACCATAACATAAAGTATTACCCAAATACGACCTTCTTTCTCCCCATCATCCTCCCCAACCCATGCGCACAAACATAGATAATAAAGGCTTAAAGAAGCTTGTGACCAAGGAAGAAAAATTTAACAGGTCAACAGGCAACTATTAAACGGCCGAGATTGCAGAAGTGAGTTAAACAATTGCGACCATAGAACAAATTCTGCAGGCAATTACTTTTTCTATTTTGGTCCGTATGTATCAAGACAACTGGAAGGTATTTATATGTATTTTATAATGGATACATAATTATGACACAATGACATAATAATGGACAAACATTCTAGCATCTATGCTAAGTTTGTAGTTATTGTCATATATGTTTTGATAGGTTTATAGGTATTGTTGTTCTATTATTAATAGGACTTGCTCATATGTTTTGGATATATGACCAAATAGTTTATTATGAGCTAATTGTAGTTATTGCCATATTCATTTTGACATTTCTTAGGTGTTGATATTGCCAAATTCGTCGGACTTGTAGGTACGTTCCAAATATACAGATGAGAGAGAAAAAAAAATCCTAATAACATAGTCGATTGTACATGGGATCCAAGCTCATGAATGACATGTGTCTAATGTTCTCTTATTAAGAAGGTCGATCGAGTTGATTAAGTTATTGCATTTATAAGTTCAATAATAGTTTGTGAAAGTTGAGCTTATTGAATATTGAATTGTTTAAAAACATTGTTAAAGAGATTTGCTAACAAGACACAATCAGCACACTTATAGAATCCGAAGCTCAAGGTATATATATATAAAAGAAAAAAAAAGTTAAAACTTATTCATATGGATAGGCCCTTAATATGTTTTTGTGGAGATTTTTAACAAAAGGTCAAAAAACACCCTTAGTTTCAACAAACACGAATGTTGAAAAAGGTTAAATTGAGGAAAAAAGCTTAATACAGTATTAAAAGACACCCTTAGATTATCGAACTCGTATATTAAAAAATGGTATTTTGAGGAAAGAAACTTAGTAGCGTAATATTTTAGTATCATGTTTTAAGAAAAGGGGCATAATAGCACACTCAAAGTCCAAAATATCCCTAATTTATAACAAAATAAACCCTGCATTAAATAAAAGGGTACTTTTTAGGGGGAAAAAATTTAACTATTAAACCATATTCATGCTTTTGTACATAATATAGCTACAAAAATGGATAATCAAAGAAGAAGTAACTATTTTACTTCCAAAAGAAAAATCCATATCACGATAGATGCCCATTCTTTATTCCATAACATAAACACGTCGATAAATTTCGACGGAAACATTACCAAGATAAGCTCACTTGATGTGTTAAGTTCTTAATTAGTGCCATAATATACGTGATTTACAAACTGAATACCAGTCACCAGTAGGGATGGCACCAAAACATGTTACCTCGCTTCTCTCATGGCGTTACCACTTCCATTGCCAAGAACCCCTAAACCACAAGTTTTCTTCTTTCCTTTGATCTTCAAATTTAGGTCCTCTTTGTTTTACGGAAAATGTTTCATGGAAAATACTTTTCGGAAAATGGCAGACTCCTGAAAATAATTTCATAAATTTGTTTTCCGTTGTTTGGGCGACACGGAAAAATGATTAAACTACGTGTGACCCTATACCAGAAATTTAATGTAGAATGAAAACAGTAGAAACGCGATAAAATCATCAACAAAAATCAGTAAAAAAATACGACGACCTTGTCCAAGTTATGTACATGTTCTTAGCCGAAGAAAAAAAAGTAAAATAGATATGTTGTTGTAGACGAATCTTTTTTGCCTTTTGCCGCCACCTCATTGTCATTATCTAACGGTGTCGAATCAACCTGTGGTTCTTCTAGCTATAAATCACCATATGCCTTCAAAAACCGCTTGTTGCAATGTCTATGCCGGTAACCAAAGCCATCTCATTGTATATGTCAATCTTTTTGTTCAAACACATCTCATTGGCAGGACATTTATGTTCAAGAATCAAGTGTAATCAATAAAAAGAGAGTATTGCACTGCAATACAGCAATAGAACAATATAATTTGTGTAATCAAGTGTCATCAAGGTTTGAACAATACAACAACCCAGCAACACAGTAAATGAGTGTAATCAACAGTAAGCAATACAGTAATATAACTTGTGCTGGGTTCCTTTCCATCTAGGTTTTTAGAAATTAGAATCCAATGAATATTGCACTACATCAGTACTTCAAAAATGTATTAGCCGTGTAGCAGCATAAGGGCACTGCTTAGAACAGCCCCAACAAAATATACAACCAACAAAAAGCAAGGTGTTGAATTTGATGCACTTTAACATAACCCTAGGGACATATATTAGTTTCTGCGAAAGTTGAACACATTCTTAGCTGTAAAGTTTCATTTGTTCTACTTGCTTGGAGATCTCTCACGTTAACTAAAGACTACGACGGCCGGTGGCTAGGGCTGTAAATGAACCGAGCCGTTCACGAACGGCTCGTGGTTCGTTCTCTATAGAACTCGTTCATGTTCGTTCGTCTATTATACGAACAGAACATGAACAAGTTTTTAGAGCTCGTTTAATAAACGAGCCGAACATGAACACTCTAAAATGTTCACAAACGTGTTCGCGAACAACTCGTATAAATAATTAATGTATTATAAATTTATAATATGTTTAAATAAATAATATTTACATAAACCATAAAATTTAAATTTAAATTTGTAGGCCCTAAAGTCAATTACCAAAACTCTAAGCCCACTTATTAGCTAGAGCCCATGATTATATATCAAAGCATAAGTGCCTTACCAGTGGTGAAGCCCAGTCATTTTGGTTGGGCTTGTTGTTTGCTGACTTGCTGCAGCATATGGAGGCCTTATAATTGGGCTTTTTGACAGGCTTGCTGTTTAGCTTCAAAGCATTCGGAGAACAAATTATGTTGGACCTTTTAATGGTCACAGATTCCACAGTCCAATTCCTAAAGGGCCCAGTCTATGAAGCCCTAACTATATAAACTAAGACCTAAATCTAAACTTCTCCCATCGCCTCCCTTATTTCACACACACATACCACCGGCAGATTGCGCCGCACCTGTCTCAAACACTCACACCATCGACAGATCACGCCGCACTTGCTCTCCCATCGCCTCCTTCATCTCAAACACACACCCACCTCACAGATCGGTAGATCGTGTCACACGTAGCGCCTCTCTTCCTCACAGATTGGCAGATCGCACATCTCTCTCTTTACACGGACATCTCGGCTTGGAGCTGTCATCGCCTATCTCCGACGCCAACATCTCCCCATCGCCGGAATCTGCTTTGATAGGAATAGAAACCCCTATCGATAGCTATGGAGGGGTTGCTGACCACTAGAGGCAAAGCCGCAAAGCCAAGGGCTCAACCTCGAATCTGCATCATTTCTTGCATCTTTTGTATTTTTTTTATTATTATAGCTTGATTGCATGAAGGATTTGAGATTTTTGAGCAAATTTTGGGATTTGGTTGAATGTTCAACTCGAATACGAGCCGAGTTCGTGAACTCGTGTTCAGCTTGTATTGTTAAACGAGTTGAACGAGTCGAGCCCGAGTTTCATAATCACGAACTCGAGCAGAGTTCGAACATTGATTTTTTGGCTCTAAACGAACACGAGCCGAGCTCGAACATACTAAAATTTAAACGAACCGAGTTCGAACACACCCATGTTCGGCTTGAACTCGGTTCGTATACAGCCCTACGGTGGCACAAAAATAAAAAACATTGAAATCTAATACATTAATATATAATATATTGGCATTTTACTAAATATTTTAAACATAATTACTCATTATTTAAAACAACTAAAAAAATTTCTCAAACTTTGGGGATGCCCCCACCCCAAACACCCCAACTCCGGTCATAATTGTGCTTCGTCCCTAACACCCGCTTATGTCAAGCTTCTCCAAAGAGGGCCATTCTAAAAACTTATCTGAGCAAATTCTTTTCAAATTTGGCTTGACATGAAGTATTAAGTTTTCACTACCATAACGATACTGAAAATATCAGACATTTTGTACCATTTCTGTCTACTTATGGTAATGTAACCTTTTACATTTTGTACCAATCCAAGTACCATTCTGTACCGGTTGTACTGGCCAATTCGGATAATACCAGCAGAGGCCTATGCACTGGTCATGATAATGTGTTTTGTACTCTTTACTATAACACATCAAAGTTACAAAGTTTGTTGGACAACTTAGTAAATTCACCATGTAAAGACTATACAGATAAAAATCTTAGGTTTCATTATGTTGTTCAATACCTTTTAACCTTTTTTAAAGTTCCAACTTGCCTCTCTTCATCATAATTTTTATCATAATTTGCAGAATATTTCTTGGTAAGTCTCGACTCTCTTAAATCTTCATTGAAAATTTCAAGATCTTTTTACTTAATCTCTTAACTTTTCATCACATCCGATCATTTGTTTCAGCACCAACAACTTATTATTGAACAAAAACTTTATTCTTCTATAAATACTCGCTAATAAGGTAGTTGAAAAAGGGGGGTTATTCCGTTAAATAAGTTGTTTTTTCTTGATATCGTTGTAGAAAAAATAGCTAGTTTTAGAGCAAACAGCTTTGTTGGACAATAAATGCCAGACAATTTGATTGGTACATACCTTCTTAGTCACATCGAATAATGAGTATTATACATGTACATAATTGACGTACAACCTGAGATGGTACCGAGATGGTACCGGTACCAGTACGTACTATTTTACACAGAAAACTAGCAAGTATTCTGGTATGGTATTTATAACTATGTTTCTTCAACTATGGAAGTTCACCATGACCTACTCCAGCGATCAAGGGTACACCGGTTATTCTTCAGTTCCATAGCATTCCCTAATTTCTAGATGTCGAATCTCGGGAAGTTGTTCAATTACACTGTGAGAAAGAATGATAATCAAATTCAGGCATATGATCAGAACTAGAGTCTTCAGCTTGGACAGGCTTCGAAACTGCCTCGTTATAAGACCCATCCAGATACTTTACTATTCTGGCAAAATCCTTTATGTATACTCGCTCCTGTCTATGAAACCGGCCACAATGCTTCTTATATTCTTGCAACTTCCAGCTAGGGGTTGAACCTGTTTCATGCCAACTGTCTCAAATCGGATAGAAAATGTTGTTTATGATTAAACAAATAAATCGCATCTGCTTTATCAAGTACTTTAGAAATTGGAGGATCCTTCCATTTTCCATTGAATTATTTCACAAAACCTATTATACCTGTCAGGCTTAGGAATTTGAGAGTTTGAGATCTTGCGGTCAAAGAAAACTTAAAGTTTGTCACACGGAAGAGTCTCGTCTATTTAAAATGATGCGGCACCCCCTAGGAGTGAGTAAGTTCACAAATCAAACTCAACTGAGAGCGACAAATTTCAGTACTTTAGAAACTTGTAGCCCAACAACCCAATATTAAGCGTTCAAAATTGAACTATATTTGGTGATGGGGGTTTCTGTTAACTTTTTGCGATGGATGCTTTGCATGTCTCAAACTGTGAGGCGTGTACATTCATTTATCGCTAATTGTGTTTTAAAGTAACTTCTTGAGCTTTAAAGTTATAATACACATAATGCGTGTCTAGCAATAAAGTTAGTAAAATGAATTTCGTTAAAAAAAATCAAGCATCATGTATATGTGTTTATTGTAACATTCAGTAAAATGCATTTTATATTGTAAAAACCAAACATCTGTTTAAGTATACTTTTTAAGTTTATTTTGTGTCATTTTTCAACAATTTTCTTAAGCCAAGCTTGACCTTTAGAATCTATTTTAACTATATTTCTTTAATGAATTTAAATTGTGAAAACAAAACATGTTTTTATGTGTCACTATTGTTATTTAAATATTTTATATTGTTTTACTTTTTAGAAGTTTTCTTAGAAGAACACCGTTCTAGATAGATAGTTGTGTTACACCAAAAGAGGTGCTACACCAAATTGGGTATTTCCCTTAATATCTACGAGCAATTGTGACACATGCTAATAATATAAATTATGTTAAAATAATCAAGTATCACGTTTAAATGCTTATTACCAAATTCTGTAAAATGAATTTAATAATCAAAACCAAACATGTTTTTATGTGTAGTTATTTACCATTTAAGCTATTTTTTGTGTCTTTTCAAAGAACTGTAAAAACATTATAAAAAATCAAGTGTCAACATGCTAGACTCTTACTTATGTAACACAAAAAAAGGTATTATACCAAAAGGTCATTTTTCTTTATAAAGTGTAGATACCCAATTGTTGTAGTTTTATTTTATTTTCTTACTGGATTTTATTGATAATTAAGTTTATTATTATTATAGAGTTTAGCCTAATAATATAATAAACATAATTTACTTAATTAAGTCTAATAATTAATCCAGCCCAGACTAGTCTAGTAATTGGACCAAGTCCAATCAAGTTGATTAAACCAGTCTAGTTAATTAAGTTCAACCTAAGTTAAGGAAAATATATTTGTGATTGATTAATATACTTGAAGATATTTTGTTATTCTTGATTAATCCTTGATACATGTGATTAATTCTTGATTAATACGAGATAAGGAGATAATTTACAAATCTGGTACGTCTCATCTAATAAAATCAGAGATAATGATCGAATTAGGGTCAGATAATGTCTTGAAATTCTGAAAAATATATTATGAAATTATGGGATTAACCCGCCAATTTCCGACAAACTGGTCAGTTCGTTGATTTTTTTTCAAGATCACGACTTTCATCAAATATTTTGCTCCATCACCAGATATGACTGGTATAGTCATCCTTATCATTTCTGGCGCTCAGATCTCTATACATAGGGCCTCTGGGTTACATTTTCAAGGATAAGCTTTTTCTCTCTAGAGCTTTTACCCAATTTCTTCCTTAAAAGTGGTATATCATCTCTAAGAGAAATTTAGCACTTCATACTCCATTTGTAAATCACTTGTGTCGTAGATCTTTCACAAAGTTTTCACAGCCTTCTAGGCAAGGCATTCTAGACGTGTATTTACTTCTTTATAGATTAGTTTAAATTATAATAGTGTATTGTGTTTCCCGTTGAGGTGATCACATTTCTATGATACAAACTATTAGAAAGAGTTTTTCATTTCATTTCTTAGTTCAAGTCTAAGATCGAATTGTACGGCGCGTCCCGTAGGATTCGGGTCAAATTACGACATTTTTTATTTCGGTTAATCCGACCAGATATGTAGGTTATTCGAACCCTGATGTCGAATTCAAACTAATAATATAAAATTAAACTTAGGATTAGGTTGAATGTTTTATTACATATTTATGTGTTATGTTTTAAAAAGGTCAAAAAACAATAGAAATGAAGTACAAACTGAAAGGGTATGGCGGCTGCCTAACACCACCCTGTCGTATAACTTAGTCCCCGAATCCGTTTATTTGTTTTCAATAGATTAGTAGAGTTTTGGACATTTTTAGAGTCATTTTCAAGTTTTTCTTATCTTTTTATTCTTAATTAAATAACATAGCGACTCCTAAAATTTTAGACCAACTTTTCGGGTCCCAAGGGATTTTTTTCGAGGCGGTTTGGTACAGTGATGACTCTGTTGGGGACTAAAAACTATGAGGACTAGACTTGAAAAATCATCTATTGATTTTTAGCCTTTTTGTATTTTTTTTTCTAGTTATGAGGTGAATTCAATTGCACCGTCAGCTTCAAGGCCTCACACTAAAGGGACCTCCTGGTTTCTTCGCATATTGAACAACTCGTACACGTACTGGTGCTTACCCATTAATAACTACTTGAGTTACAAGTGAGAGATATAATGTACAAGTCAAGTAGATGGGGTGAACTTACACCGGTCTTGAGAGAGAAACCACATACACGAACCATACAGTGTTCTACTCTTTTTTGGGAAAATGCCTGTTCTGGCCTATGGCATATTGGCAGGGAAACCAGACAATATTCTTTAAGTTAGCTAGTAATCTTGCAAAAAAGGGGAGTCTAACTCACCAGCTGCTTTGTCGACCTAGCAATCGGACGGTTAGTCAATAACTGTCATACTTACAAATTTAAACGGGCTAATTTATACCCTAGACCTTCCAAACCATTGACCAACTGGCCAGTTAAAGGTTACCAGAAGGTTGTTCAAAACTCTGGCCTTCACAAATTTTCAAACCCTAAACTTCGAACCCACTGACCAACCGATCAGTTAACCCCTAAGGTTACCGAACACTAGCCAGAACCCTGACCTTCCCAAAAATTTTCAAATCCTAAACTTTCAACCCACTAACTGGGCGGCTAACCCACAAGGTTATCGTACAGTTAGCTAGAATCTTACCTTCTAATGATTTTTCAAAAACCCTTACTTACCTCACCGACTAACTGGTTGTTTAACTCGCTGGGTAACAAAACGGTTAGTCAGTACCCCACTTTTCCAGATGTTCTCCCAAAATCCACGAATTACCCACTAAACAATTAGACTGTTAACCCACAAGATTAACCGATTGGTTAATCAGTATCCAAGTCTTGTACGGTATAAATCAGTCGGTTTAATGTTTTGTATTGCACTGTACTCTGATTATATGGTCCCATCTAGGCTATCATTTTTTAGCTTGAGTCATTTTTTTGAGTTCCCTTTAATCCGTAGGGTATAAGAAAAATTAAGAACTTTCTTACAATTCAAAATATTTTCCTTTTCTCTCTTAGAAGGTAATGAGCTCTAGCATTGGGTCCACACTCTGGTATCGGGACCAATCCAGAGAATTCTCTCAAACTCCAATGGCTAAAGATTACCCTCCGATCCACAATCTTGCCCGAATCCTTGGAGATATGCCAAAAGGTTCCCAGGAAGGTCTCACTACCTTGGCCGCTCAACAGCCAAGGATGGTTATGGAGTTACAATTGCTCAAAGAGGACATCGCCGAACAGAGAAGATATATCAATACCATATTCATGGAACCGATAGACTCTCTCACTCAAATGAAAACACCATCAACACGGCAACAACGATCAAGGATAGGAAGCTAAATCACAACACTAGTCAAAATACTTCTAATACCCAGCGGAGGATGTTTGCGGATAATGAAACGGTTAGATCAAAAGTTCTTCAATCTGCATGCCCATATAGAAACGGTGTTTGAATAGCTACTCAGTAAAAATATAATTCCCAAGTTACCCCACACTCCCACACTTAAAAGGGTCGACATGCAAGCTTGATGTGAATATCAACAAGCATTTGGATACCATTCGAGGAAATCTATCACTTTGAGGCACACTACTCAAGACCTCATCGAAAATGGTTTGATCATTCCTCCTGCTGAGTCCAATGTGAAAGAAGAACTTCTACCAGTACACCAAGGAAACGGGAGTCGGACATTTCTTTAGGGGCTAGATCTTCCTACTCTTGACCAGAAGGAGGACATCGTTCATTTAGTTGGCCAGATAGTCTCAGATTAACTGATGGACTAAGGCTTTCCCGATGTCGAGCTGAGCACGATGCCTAGTCGGAACCTTAGATTTAGTTTTATCTCAATTGCTTTTCCTAGTAATTCCTAAATTATCTCTTTTGGATTTGTTTTTATTAGTAATAAAATGATCAAAATAAAATAAAAGTAAAAAAGAAAAGACATGGAATTTTCAAAAATTTTGAAAAAGTCCAAAATTCTTTTTTTGAAAGGTAACAAGGTTTGGCATCAGTACTTTAAAGCTCTGGAATTGGGATACCTCTAAAAAACATAATTGGGTTTCAATGGCCGAAGGATTCCCTCAACGTAATGATCTCGTCTAAATCATTGGTGATCTACCAGAGAATTTTCAGGCTAAGATCATTGCCCCCTAGCAGCTCAACATACCAAAATCACCTTACACGTAGGATTACTCATCGGAAAAGAGAAAGATAAAGAATCTGGAGATAACAAAATAACAAAGAGAAATAAGGAAAGAAAAAGGGGAAAGCCCGTACTCGAAACCGACGGGCACTATGAACCTATTAACGAAGGAGAGACTATTTCCCTGGGACAGAAGGAAAAATGGGCTATGCTTGAGTCGCAGATCACTAAGGTGAGAAAGACCAATGACTGTCAGTACCGTCATCGTGAGCACAGACGATCGACTCCCTTTGAAGTTTACGTGCTATATATATGGACAAATTCGATGGGACGACAGATCCATGGATCCATGTGAAGATGTATATCCGAGCACTAGCTCCTCATGGAGTTAACCAGAATCAGTTGGTTTAACTTTTTTTCCTATACCTTGACCAGTGCCGCTGCTCGATGGTTTCTCACCCTCAAAGATTTAAGAGTGCAAACATGGGAAGATGTGGTGCGAGAATTTGTCAATCAATACAAGTACAATGCTGATTTGCATATTACTCAAAGAGACTTGGGGGCTACCAAACTGGAGACTAAGGATTCAATCTCAACCTTTATAATGCGATAGAGGAATAAGGCCGCTCAAATGGTTAATCACCCATAAAAAAAGGAACATGTTAACATGATAAAGAATAACTTGCTACCGGTGCACCATGAGTATCTTTTTGGGCACTATCACTTTTCCTTCAAAACACTAATGGGATCCCCGATATAAATTGAAGATGTTATCAATAAGGAAACCATACCCTAAGAAACTAAGCCGAGGATGCCAAGTCGGTGGGGGGAATGCCAATACTCTGTTAAAGCCGGTTAATATATATAAGGTCAAAATTGCGAGGTCTCAATAAGTAGTGTCACGGGAAGCCATTCCCAAGCCACAACAATGATTTAATCGTTTAAACGCCCTGCTAACAAAGGTCTTTGAACATTTGCTACAAGGAGGTCTGCTTGCCAAGTTGCCACCTACTCATGCATCAGTTATTTTACCCGAAGGATACGAAGCCCAACCTCATTGTGCTTATCATCAAAGAGTTGATCATCACACAGAGAAGTGCACAGCCCTCCGTCATGCCATCTAAAATTTGATTGATAAAGGTAAAGTAATCCCTTGTGGTGGACCCAATATGAAGACCGAATCTCTAACGGCACAATAAGTGAGCATAAGTGAGACAGCATCATCTATATACATTTTTTGTTTGAGGGCTCCCCATGATTCTTCTCTCGCTACAGTCAGGATAATGTATGTGTCCTTATTGTATTTACCTAGGACCTTCATATGAGTCTCTTGTCCCGATAGTCGGAATAGTGTCTATCCTTCGTGCATTTGTGTTTCTACTTAGGGGCTCCCTATGAGTCCACTTTCGTGACAGTAATGATAGTGTTTATTGCATGGTCAATGTTGTCTGTATGTATCTTTGTCTAGGAAATCCTTGTTATTCCCCTTCCTAACAGTCAGGATAGCATCGGTCTTCAAATTTGTACGGTTTAATGCATGCTCAACATCATCTGCATGCAATTTTCTCTAGGGGTTTCCTGTGATTCCCCTTTCACGACGGTCATGATAGAGTCTGTCATACTCTAATATGTTGCATGGTCTGTTTTGTCTACATGCATTTTGTCTAATGGTTCCCCATGATTTCCCTTTCATTACAGTCATGACTTAGCCTATCTTTCTCCAGTTCAATGTGTAGTCAGCATTCGTCTACATACATTTCATTTCCCGTCCATCACGTGGTTTGTTTTGTCTACATGCATTTCGCACAGGGGCTCCATTGATTTCCCTACCCTGTCAGTCAGGATTAATTTCTGTCTTATATCGTCTAAGTCTAGGTCATAAGATTCTCTCTCCTGCCCTTCGTCTTCAAAAGATAAAAAGTTTTGGAATATATATATATATATATATATATATATATATATATATATATATATATATATATATTGAAAATAAATAGAAAATGAAATCTGATTCTTGCTGTTACTTTTCAGCCATGCTCCTATTTCTCAGCCCTTCACGTGTCATTCTATCTTAGTCCAGGTTTATCTCTGAGGATATTTGACCCCTAATCCAAGTAGGTACGTGTAAGGCACTTACATTTTTCTTTCTGAATGTGGTTCAAACTATATTCAGCTTGATTCTTTCCGAATGAAGGTACGTAGGCAATCTTCGTTGGGTGCAGCCATTTCTAATCAAGGTCTATGCCTGAGGGTAGTTAACCCTCAGCTCAGGTCAGCACGTGAAGGTCACTTATGATCTCCATTTCCTAATCCAGATTTATGTTTAAAGGTAGAAACCCTCAGTTCAGGTTGAAATGCAGATACCATGTACCTTGATCTATCTAACTCCAGTTTTTCCGTGTCCATAGACGACCAACCGTTGTTACTATTTAGCTCTGATTTTTAGGGGTGCGTTCTTATGGCTAAGCGACTAATCGTCGTTACTATTTGCCCCGGCTTAGTCATAAGCATCCGGCATATCTAGACGATCAATTGTCGTTACTATTGGCCCTGGATTCTAGACACGCTTTTTTATTAATTCGTCTAAGCGACCAATCATCGTTACTATTGGCTCCAGCTTTTAGGCAGTGAGTTTTACAGTTCCAACTTTAGTTCCCAGCCCAAGTTTTATCGTATCTCAAGAAGACCAACCGTCGTTACCCTTGGCTCCGACACCAAAGGATACATTCTTATGGCTAAATGACCAATTGTCGTAATTATTGGCTCCGACTCTTTGTCATAAGCTTTCGGTGTGTCTAAGTGACTAATCGTCATTACTATTGGCTTCGTCTTCTAGACATGTTTTTTTACCAATTGTTGCTACTATTGGTTCCGGCTCTTAGGCAATGAGATTTCCAGTTCCAGTTTCTGTCACAGTTCCAGTTTTTCTGTATCCCTAGATGACCAACCGTCATTATTATTATTATTGTTGGCTCCAGATTCTATAGATGCGCTTTATGGCTAAGGGGCCAATTGTCATTACTATTTGTTTCGGCTCTTAGTCATAAGCCCTCAGTGTATCTAGACGACCAGTCCTCATTACTATTGTCTCCGATTTCTAGATACACTTCTTTGCATATCCCTAGACAATCAATTGTCATTGCGTTCGCTCTGACTTCTACGGATGTGACTTTATGGCTAAGCGACCAACCGCCATTACTATTGGGCCGACTCTTAGTCATAAACCTTCAGCGTGTGTAGACGACCTATCGTCGTTATTATTGGCTATGTAGTGACAATTAATAGTTACTAAATATTTTTAAATAACTTTTCTACTAACATTTTTAACGAAAAATTCTTAATAGTATTTTTTAGTGTTACTAATAAAAGTCGCCGAAAATATCGAGCAATCATTAATTGTCCCTGTATGAATTTCTCCGGCTAAAATTTTCATCCCAAGACTACTTTCTGTCCGTTGCAAAGACGAGCTGGACCCAAGGAGAAGTCAACCATGGAAACCAGCAGGTTGATCTGCCGAAATCTGGGAAAATTAAAGGGGGCGCAAACCCAACTCTTTTTTGGGCAGAAGAATCTGAAAGATAATTTCCTCAATGGCAGTTGCCCCAGAAGCGTCGGCCTCTGCCAAGTGTCATGGCTTCAAGTATGATGCATTTTTAAGTTTCAGAGGCGAAGACACTCGCACCACTTTTACTACCGACCTCTTCCAAGCTCTCAAGGCTGCTGATCTGAAACCGTTTATGGATGATGACGGAATAAAGAGAGGAAACACGATCACTTCAGAATTGGAGGAAGCAATCCAAAACTCGAGGGTTTCCATTATTATCTTCTCCGAAAACTATGCTTCTTCCAGCTGGTGCCTCAATGAACTGCTGTACATCTTCGACCAGTATCGTAGCAAAACAAAAACTCATGGGATATTGCCCCTCTTCTATCACGTGGATCCGTCGATCGTGAGGCTTAAAGTTCGAGCAGATGATAAGCGTGAGAACCAGTTTAAAAAAGAACTTGATGAGCATGAGAAGAGGTTTGGGAAGGAGAAGGTGGATCAGTGGAGGGAAGTCCTTATATCTTGTGGATTAGTGGCCGGCTTTCCCTTTCCAAAACAGAAATACAGGTAATACTGTTTGTATACTTTTTGGGGAATGTCTATTTCCACATGTTATGTGCACTTTTTTGTGAGAAAGCTCGCGCCTAGGAAGAAAGGTTAACATAAAGCTTGATAAAAAATAGATGCCTACTACCTGCTACTTCAATTCACTCCCAATTGGTTATCAGCGTTGTGTTATGGATGCTTATCCTCAAATATAATTTTTTGACTGAACTTCAGCTTCCCGATAGACTTTATCGATGATATTGTGAGAACTACTGGAAAGGAAGTTGGCATCTCCATAAAAGAAGCCCCTGTGTTCAGATATGATGTGCTCTTAAGTTATGAAAGCATGGACAATCGTGAGAACTTCATCGAGCTCCTCGATGGTGAGTTAAGAAGCTCAAACTTCATCCCTTTTAAAGCTGAGAGCAACGGGATGGATAGAGAGGAAGACGATACTTCAGAACTGATGGATGCAGCAATCAGCCGGTCGAGGAGTTCGATAATTGTCTTCTCAGGGAACTATGCGTATTCCCCGCGGTGCCTTGATCAGCTCCTCAAGATGTTCGAATACAGCAGTGAAACAAAACGGCTTGTCATTATACCGGTCTTTTATCAAGTGAGCAAGGATCAAATCAGGATGCAAGCGGAGAACCTCGCTGCATCACTTCGTGGAATGTACAAAAAGCAGTTTGAGAGGGAAAAGGTGGAAAGGTGGAAGGAAGCAATAAAAGGAGTTGCACAACTTCCAGCAGCAGAAGCCTTCTCAGGTGCAGCTACTAAGAGGTAACTTCTCGCCCCAGGGCCCTTCCGTCTGCTCCTTTCTTTATTTATATGCTTTTGCTCTGTGAGTTCTAGACATTGTTAAAAGAGGTCACAGCAACCCATAGAAGAGAAATATGTCGCCCCAGGGCTATTGGAATGGTTGTTAAAGATAATTAGCGAGTATTTTAGGACTTTTGATGATGGAAAATTATGGTAAGAAAACATTTTAATGATTACTCTCTTTATGAAGGGTGCACATTTTTAGTCACAACAGCACTTTAAACGACAAATAAAGAAAGCCGACACGTCACTGAGATTAATTGGGTGAAATCTTCCAGGACACTTATATTAAGTTGCGACATTAAGTTGTAAAAATAATTGAGATGCTTTTGCCACCACACAAATTCCAACCAATGTAAGGTCTTCATACGGCGGCATATACTTTCCAAAATACAATTTAGATATAGAGAGTATACTGTAGAAGGACTTCTCAATTTCTAAAAGACAGTATGACCACCCCTAGGCCGTTGCATCAGTCTGAAAATGGCATTTTGTTTGCTTAATGTCATATGGTCTGTCTGCTCACAGTTTTCCACTTTGATGCATCTTGTTAGGCACCTCAAACAGATCGTCAAAGCAATCGAGGAGAAAGCTGACCGCCGCCCTCGCAAGTTACCGCCCGTCTAATCGCCCCTTCATAAAATGCAGGAGCTCATTGTTGAACTGGGAAGCAGGCTGCTGTAATCTACTTATTGTTGTTGCAATGGTTTTGAGATCCATAGCGGTAACGTCGTGTTTGTGGAGTTCAATTTTTTAAGTGCTGGCCTTTCATCGTTTTTGGCTTTAAAAGAACTTAGAGAATCATATTTCACCTGTCCGCCTTGCCTGACAGATATCTAAGCCACTTGAAATCATCCATTTGAACGGGACTACGGTATGATGTTAGCAGCAACATAGATCTAATTGCTAATTTATCTCAAACATGATGTAAGCTCTGCGCCCAAACCTACTATAAATGCACGTACAACGCAGATGTGGCTCAGCTCTGATTGGAGTGACGAGCAGGAACCATGTTTAAAGCCTTCAAAATGAAAGCATAGTTGAAAGCATCTTCTTGGAGCTTCTCGAACCTGAACAAAAACCAACAAAAAGATAAACAGCTAACTTCACCAAATCTTTTCTACTCAGAGGTCCATGGATAGGATACATGAGTGCATTACTACAAGTTGACATATTTTGCAGAAGGCAGCAACAGAAAGGTCAACTAGCACCACTGCCAACGTTCAGACCCAAAGGGTAGTTTACATTGCAGAAGCTACCAAAGCCTAAACAAGAGTACCATTAAGCATGACAATGAGCCAAGCTTGAACCAATATTGCTTCCTTTCAAACTAACCATCCAAAAGGAAAATTATAAGCTCGGTCCACAATATCATTAATCAAGTTATCCTCATCTTGGAATTGTTGATATGTTCTATTTGCCTCCTATTAATAAATAATGCAAGATCTTTTTTAATAGTTCAATACTTAGTAAGTTGGATTTGACAAAATAATATAAAATTTATAAGTGCAATAACATACTCAACTGCATACACTTAATGACATAGTAGCACACATCCATCTTCATAATAAACGAACATTGATAGGTTTCATATGTATGAATATACATATGAAACCTATCAAAACATTCGATTGATTTTAACATTTACTTAATGTACAAAAATAAACAATATGGATAATGAACGATATTGAAAGTCTTATATGATGATATTTTTAACTTTAGTAAATATGCTTACTGGAAAAATAACCAAAACTATAAAAGTGAATGTAAAAAATTTAGCAAGATTCTTAAAAGTTACAGCTATTATATTTGTTACCTAAGCAATTGAGTTTTGATATGTGCCATGCTAGGTTTCTTAGGTTCATTTGATTCTCGATTTTAAAGATATAACATTAAAACTCCTAAGTCCTTCTGTTGTAAAAAGTTTGTTATACGTATGTTAATCCTAACTCTTTCCCATCAAACACTTCAGTTTTTAAGATCTTTTTTGGGTTACAAATTTTGAACTTTTGATAATATCACTTAATTATGATTCAAATTTCTTCTCACTCCCCAACTTTTATCTCCCACTTCCTAGACTTACATACATAATATAGAATTACATTACAAGAGATCAGACAATTCCAATATATACACTTCACATTATATTTTATGTGCATCAAACTTTTTACTATAACACTTTCTTCATCTTTATTACTACAATGCCAAGCTTATAGTATTAGTTGAGAATTAAATATTGATGGAAGATGTTTGAAACTACTTTTTGATAGCAGTGTATATAGGGAAACAAGATGTAAGATAAAATAGTCAGAATTCTCTTTAGTGCCAACTTGATGTAACAAAAGAAACAAGTATGATAAATAGTGATATACATCGTTGGTAATTGGCATTAGCAATTTGCATTTTAAAATCAGACCATATTTTCTGTAGTAAATTTTTCATGATTCGAATTTTTTGTTTAGCAAATCACAGTTGATATACTTATTACGGTTTCGTTAAAATAGTTATAGTATTTAAAAATTATGATTTTTTTTTTTACTACTCTCTGTAATATTTTTATTTCAAATCACTATTTAGTTCTATCAAAAGTATGTATTGTTGGACCACAAACATACACATATTATCAAACAAAACAAAGCATAATGTAGGACCCAATCAAAATTACAGTGCATGTTCTTAAAACAAAGTGAAATGCATTTCTAATATACTCGAAGTTCGTATCAACATTATCTAAACCCTAATTGATTCATTAAAAATTAACATATTTTCTCCATTTTTTTTAATAGTTATTGCCGCCCTTAACACAATTACTGGACTGGCTATTTTTATCAAAATAGAAAATCAACTCGTGTCAATCAATCGTATTTGTGGAACAAGTAGTATAATCATTTCATATAAGTTCTAGTATTCATAAATTAATTCAAATGCCACATAAGTAAGGTATGATCATGTGCACAAACATAAGAAAGTAAAGCCAATCCAGAAGTAGATTGATAAAAATTCTAGTAACTCATTGATTCATTTGGCATCCAAGTACATGAGTCCATTAGAGGATTACTAGATTGAAAGTTTATGATGTTAAAAAAGTATAAATTTTGATTGTTCGAGCGTATTTATGACAAAGACAACTTACTGTATAACAGAATTCCTTGGACATTCCATTCAACAGTGGAGAAGTGCAAAGAACAAAGATCTAAGATTGAAGATTAAAGATCAAGGATGCGGTGGCAAATACGGTTACAGATATGCTCTACTCCAATTTGTATTGGGAATGTAAACTAAAGGAGAAAAGGCCAACCACGTGAATCTACTTTTGACATTTTTTCATAAAGACAGTCGTGTCCCTGAAATTTTTAACGTCTTATAACTCCAGTTAGCCTTCGAATTAATTTGGTTCAAAAATAAGTTTTTAAGTATTAATTTGATACTTTTCAAATGTTAGGTGCTAGAACTGTAGTAATACTTTAAGAAACAAGTTTTGCATTAACCCTTACTGTTTTGGTGTTCAATTAACTTGTTTTACCAAAAAGACAGAAAACGATGTAGCTGGGATACAGCATACCGTTCGAAAAATCTTTTGTGCTTGTGAAAAGCAAATAAAATCTGACCGGTCGACTGGACAAAGTTAGACAGAATCGTAGACCCCGTTGGCCAACTTACAAATCACATTTGGGTTATGGTGTAAACCAAATACAAGCTTATGCTGCAACCAGAATAGCAACAAAACTACTACTAGTATCTTACCCCCCAAGGATAAGTTCATGTTTAGTTTGTGCTACTACTGTGCTGTGAGTAATGCTTCAAACCTGTACAAGAATTAAACATATGCATACAGAAAACTGGTGAAATGCAAGTATATTCCTCACACTGTTTTCAAGAGCGCGGAAACACATATTACCATCATAGCGGAAGGCGTTACATCTGATCAACAAGGTTTGAAAACGCAAACAACTCCCTTGTAAATTGCAAAAGAGAAATATCCGGTTGGTTCAATAAACAATTCAGGAATGACCGCAACAAATACTGTGGACTTCAATAAACAATTCAGGAATGACCGCAACAAATACTGTGGATCTTGAGTGAAAGAATCAAAAAAATTAAATAACAAGGAAGCATAAAAAATGCAGTCCCTTTCACCTCGAAGTGTACTGCTAAATCTACACCCGTGATAATAAAGAAATTGTGCACCAAATTAATCCTTGTCTGAGCCCATAGCAGGGACCATGTTTAAAGCCTTCATGATGAAAGCATAGGTGAAGGCACCTTCTTCGAGCTTCACAAGCCTGTCGTAATATAAAGAGAATGTATAGAAAACAAGGAAAACCAAAAGCCGTTCCGAGCACTATCAACAAACTTACAAATGCTTAGAGAATGAAGAAAGCATAAAGCAAGTCGAGGCCACACAGGTTCTGTTACTATGATTTCAACTAGTTCAGTGTACACAATTATCTTAATAAAAACATGATATGTTTGCCGTGGTTCTTGATTATATATAAGAATTAAGATATATGTGGACCAATCGACATCTAGCAATGGATTGACAAAAATAGAATCAGTGCATCTTTAGCTGAATCATCAGCCAAACGGACGGTCAGATCTTAATTTCTTTCTTCTGCAAGTTTTAAGGGAACCGCTTTAACACCGTTCTCTTCCCAACAATAAGCATCAAGGTAACCAACCACCCAAAAGAGTGACAGCTGGTAAAGTGAAGTGTCCCTTCCTTTATGCCTTCTTACTAGATACCCCTCTTGCACTCCCTTGCATATTCTTCCCAGATATGAAAAGAAAAAGTTATCAGAATCAGAAGATCTATATAACAATCCTCATTCTCAACACCATTCAGAAGCATGTTTTTGCCGGTGGTGATGGGTTAATACTAAGTAAAAAATGGGAAACGTTCATACCAGATCTCTTCAATCTATGTCCTGTATCTGCACATCAAATAATTTCAGAAAAATGACAAAAAGAAAGTCCCGCAGCCCTTTTCTCACGGCAAATGACCAAAAAAGGTCGGAAAATGAGTTTTTTGAAATCTGAGTTCGAATTACCCGCCCATACAAAAAGACAACGTATCGTCCGTCTTCTCTCTTACATACGAATTGCCGATACAAATGCGATACAGGTCGATATGGATGCACTGCAGAGCTAGTTCCAAGACATTGCAGTATCGTTGTATGATATGGTATGTATTGCTTATCATCGATACTAACGACTACGATAAACACATAAAATGGTCATCCCACAGTGCTGATTAATCTATTGGAAAATGAATGGTATGTAAGATGATAAAGCAATACACAAATTTCAATAAGAGAATTCCATCTAAGAACTGCCTGTTTGGAAGTCACTAAATGATTTATTGAATTGTATGATTTGACCAATACTTCCAAAGTGACTGCTTCAGGTACCCATTTTAACATTTTCTCTACCTTTTCATTCTGCTGCGATCTCTGTTACACTCAGATGCTACTCAATCCTAAGAATCCACTGATCTTATATGTTATATAGGGCTTCTAGTAACCATCAGCTCACTCGTATCGAACAGCTCATACACAATAATGAACATATAATCAGCAAAATGTTACTACTTATGCATAAAGTGAAAAGCAATAGTAGATAGATTTTGGCAAATTTGGAACCAAAAGAGGAAGTTACCTTCCGGATTTCGAAAAGTGTCCTGCACCGAGTTCACATTTAAACAATAAGACATTACCATCGGTCTTCATATCCCTCAACTTTGCCACAAACTTGGCTGGTTCCGAGTACATAACACGTGGATCTGTTCAAAACATACCAGAGTTCAGATTAAGCACTGAGAATAATAAATTCTGCATCAAAAACATGTAAAGAGCAAGGCTGATAGAGCCCAAAAACTCAAAACCTCAGTATCACCACATCACTAGGAAAATATGTCCACCAATATCAACAGGCTAAAGGGAATCAAGTTCTAACAAAGTTGTCAACACAAAGGACCAACGGCAAGAAGAAAATCACTATTTGCCATGTATCTAGGTTTAGCCAGTTGACTAAAGGGAACCAAATTTTAAATAAGTTGTCAACACAAAGGGTCCACAGCAAGAAGAGAATCACTATTTGCCACACGTCTAGGTTAACCGAGCTAAGATCCTTTTCCACAGGTTCCTTTCAAATAGAAATACAGAATGAAGTAACTAATAAATATTGTTAAAATTACCCTCTTCTCAAGGGATCATCAAGAAAGCGAGTCATTTTTTATTATATTCAGGTCAAGAACATCACTCAAATGAAAAGGCCAAGACAGGAATAACATCACAGGACCCACATCAAAGAAGCCCGTATCCTCTAAAAACTGCTAGGCGCTAGCACTGCCATTCTGGATCGGACGAAACAGAGGACTATTGGTTAAACTTATAGAAGTCTAAAGCCTACATTAATGACATACATAGCACTGCTGTCAAAGGTGAAAGGCGGTCTTAAGGTGCTAAGGTCTCCAATTGCCAGAGCGAGAGGCAAGAGGCGAGGCACTCGCCCAAGCGAAGTAAGGCAATCTTTGTAGAAAAAGTGCAAAATATACGTGTATAACGAAAATAAATCAAAAAAAGGGTTTGACACCACCGGAAGAAAGAAAGATAATAACATAGAATATTAATACATCGATCACTATAAATATTGGAAGTCGCCAGGGTAACAGAGCAACAGCAAATGGTGATTCAAATGACATCCTCATCGTCCAAAAAGTGACCATCTATAACTTGAAGGAACGTCTTCCTCTGCACATTCTTCCTCCTTTTCTTCATCATCTGCTTCATCTATAAGGTTAATGGTAGAAACAGAACTCTTCTTCTTCGCCTCCTCTGCTAGTGGCTGCAGCTTCTTCGTTTTCTCTTAGAGGCAGTGGCTACTACTTCGGTTTTGGCCGATCTAGGGTCAGGAGTCTGACTTATTGCCTTTTTCTTTTCTTTTTTTTAGATGCTTGACCCTTTGACGTTCTGTTAAAAAACCATTCACCCTTTTAAGTTACGGTTTCTCCCCAGGCGTGCCTTTTTGCCACCTTAAGCCTGAAGTCGACTCATGCCTCTTCTAGAAAGACATACGCCTCTTTGAACTCGCCTCGCCTTCGGGTGGGCAAGGCGCTACAGTGTCATCAGAAATCGCCACCTTGGATGCCTTTGACAACAATGAACATATAAATCATATGCAGATTTTAAATTAAACCACAATCAGTTTTGCCTTTTGGCATAACTGCTGAATGCCAGCTAAAAACTGTAGAGGGTGTTGCCTTTTGGCATAAACTCGCTAAATGCCAGCTAAAAGCTATAGAGGGTGTTAGTATTAAAGTTGCTGAAAGCAGTTTAACTAGGGCAAAATCAAAATCAGTTTCATGGGCTACACAACGGAGGGTAGCCTCCCCCTTTACCCCAAATATCCGGTCCCGATGAGGCTCAAACCTGTGACCTTACACAGGAAAGGGAGAGGCTCTCACCACTGGACTATCACCTTACTCTGTTTAAGAGGTCCGGTTTCTTTAAGCAATTTTGTTCTTACATACCATCTAGGATGTAGAATACATATTATACTATAATAATAATTATCAGGAGCACATCTTAGTTAGGATCAAAGTGGAAATTATGTTCTGGTACTCCGTTTCTTTTGAATCATGGGCTTTGAGCTCATTCCTAAGTGGGGACCGAAAGGACAAAAACAAACAGGGATTGTACTTTCGATATATTCTAATGGGCCTCGAATCTGACAATTGCAAACACATTGAACACTCTGGTAAGCAGGTGCATGAATCATATATGTGACAACATATCTCCCAATAGAGAAACTTAGAGAGTAACTTTCGACTGTCAATTGGAATGATTATTCATGAGCAAGGTAGCACGGACACGGTGTCGGACACCGACACCGATGGGGACACCGGACACCGCAATTTCCAAAAAATCAGATTTTGGACACCGCAGGACACCGCTATTTTTTTAATATATTTTTATTTTATATATATATATATATATATGTATATATATATACATATATATATATACACTAAATATCTAAAATTAAGTAATAATAAATACACAAACAACATCTATACAAGCAACATTTATTTGGTCAATAACTCAATATTTATTTAGTCGATGTACTGTAAGTCACCCAAACTTTCACGAGTTTCTCGAACTGAGGACAAACATTTGGATTATTCTTCGTGGACCGTCGACTCTACATGCAAAGACGTTGACTCTAGAGAAAGATGAGGTGAAGAGAGGGTAATAGTTCAATAAATGAGTCAAATACATGATTGCCGTACACTCCTCGGTGAAGACGGAAAATTAGACGATACTGTCGGAAAGAGAGACTAGAGATGAGAGAAAGAATACAGCATGAGATCAGGAGAAAAAGATGGAGGAGAGGAGGAGGTTAGATTGGTAAGGATGGAACATAGTAAAGCGTTAGCCCATGAGAGCGCGCTCTCTGTCTAGAAACCAGAAGCCCTAGCCTATATACCGGGATAAGTGGGCAATTTCTTTAATCTAACCTAACTATGGAAAACAGAGATAAACTTCATACTAATGCAACATCACAAGCATAAAATGAAGATCCAAATTATCCCATACCTGAGGTCCTATACAGGAAATATGCCTCTACTGTCAACAAAAATGAAATGCATTATCAGAAACTGTTGACTTACCATATAAACCGGCTGTAACGAGAATAGCAGGATATTTTCGTGCAGCAATCTGTTGAAAGCACAAAATAATTACATTAATCTTTAAGCAATCTTCATATTACGTTAAACTACAAATCAATTCCAAGGGTATTAACTGCTGGTCAATGTTAGCTTGCTGGATTGTAGAACTCTAGTTAAAATGAAAGAGGAAAAAGTAGTCGATCTGGTGCTCACATTATCAACAGGAGAATACGATTTCATATAGAAGTAGTATTCGTCTTTACGAGGATCGCCCCATTCCTGCAGTAGCAAAGTGAAAGCAGGTTCAGGAAAAAAAGTGTCAATCCATGATGTTCCTGTTTCGCCTAAGAAAGTACTGCAAGCACGATAAAACCACGCAGGTTATTATTACTCCAGAAAAGGGCCAAAGCATAAGTCAGAATACCTTTTAGACAACATGCCCTTTTATGCACTTGGGGCTTGGGTTAACTAAGACACCTGGATGAAGTAAACCTATAGGTCTTCTAATGTTTGCTATCTTTAGAGTATTATCAAGTTGCATCAATTACATCTAATCAAGTGTTTTTTCTTTCATGGAGGTCGGCTTGTTAAACGATATTTCCAGAAGCACAAGATGCAATGGTGTTAGAAGAAAAGCAACTACTCTGAACATTACGGACACATTAGATACATATGTCCTCTGTCATCATTTGACACTCGCATTTACCAGCTTTACTCAAATCAGAAGTGCAAATAAATCACCCTTTATGTCGAGAACCCATTTCAAAATATTATCAAATTCAATTTCCCACACTCGTCAGGAATGTGGTGCCACGCTGCCGCAATAGAGAAACTGCAACAACTCTAGCATCTTGTTGAATTGCTGCCATAAAAGGTAATTGCTAGGTGCATTATACGTGTGGATGGCCATACTTATAATGTAATGCTTTTCAAAACAACTAGGATGACCCAACTACAGGAAATGACTGATGATCAACAACTTGTGTCAAGGTTCACCTATTGTGAGGTATGAACCCGCAAATTGGCCTTTCATGCCAAAATGATACCTAAATCAGATGGTGATGAGATCATATTGCAATCATCTGATTTTCAGATTGTATCTTCACAGGCTAGAAATGAACATAAAAGAGAAAAAAATGCAGCAGCAAGTTTTAAAAGTCGAAATTCTCAAAATGCAAAAGAGATGACCTCCCACTCAGAAGTCGTAAGAGGAATGGTTGGATCAAGCATTGTAGTCAAAACATCTACAAAAGGTACTCCAGCTACAGCAGCTGTAAACAAATCAGGCCTCATGTTAAGGACAGCGCCAATGAGCAATCCCCCAGCACTTCTTCCATGAATGCACAATTTCTCCTTTGAGCAGTATTTTTTCTCTATCAGATATTCTGCGCACGCAATAAAATCCGTGAAAGTATTCTTTTTCTTATGCAATTTCCCATTCTCGTACCATTGTCTCCCCATTTCACCACCCCCACGAATGTGGGTAATTGCGTATACAAAACCACGGTCTAACAGTGACAATCTTGACGCCTTGAAACTGGGATCTATACATGCCTGTTGAATACATTACATGTGCATTATTATCTAAAGTAAGGCTCCATACCAGCCGGAAACGGCTTCATACCAGCAAGAAATATACTAGGACCGCCTAACTAATTGGTTAAACAGTGGGCAGAAGATAACACCATCCATCTCTATAGAATTACAGAAAGATTATGTGGATATGTATAGGTTATAACTAAATAACTGACTACTCTAGCAGCATAAGTACTAGAAAGCTATATTTGCAGCATAACCAACAGAAACTAAAAGTTGGAGGGGAAATACTTGAAACAAAAAAGACCTCTTTCCAAATTAGGAGCTGCCCAACAAATTAAGTAGTAAAGGAAAAAGAAGTCATTTTTTTAAAAGAAAACAAGAATTAAAGTTCCATGAAGGCGGCCAAAACATCTGCACTTTTCGAAGAAATATTTGCTGGCGCAGTAACAAACAACTAGTTGAGAGCACTTGCTCAAACATAAAACCGCAGTATTTTTTATCCAGAGAATCATGCATTACCTCATACGAACCATAACCATAAAGGAGTAATGGATCAGACCCGTCAAGCTTCACAAGATCCTTCCGATAAGCAACTGATATAGGTATTTGGGTACCATCTGCAGCAGTGGCCCATTTCCTTTCAGTTACATAATTTGAAGAATCAAATCCTCCCAATACCTGAATCAATATATAACCGACGTTACAAAATAAAGTCAATTATAAGCGGTTTCTATTGAACCAGAAGGGCAGGATAACACCAGTTGATACTCCAACTTTACCATACAAGGCAATAATAGCCAATGGCAAAAATTTTAACTTACTCGGTGATAAGTGAGATAAGTTGCCACCAACCTCGTCCTTATAAGTGATGCAAGAGGAACAAAAAAGAAATTAAAAGAAATAGAAGAAGAAGGAGGCTCAGCATGTCATTTGGTCTTCCAAAAGTTAGTTAATTGAACTTGAACTGAACTTGCTTTAGAAAATAAGATGCTGATCTGTAGTCTGTAGATTACCTTCCTACTTGTGCATCTAATAAATTTTCATCTACCGCTTGTTTACCATCCATACATGGCTGTGTTATGTGGCAGACAAGGACATAGATAAAATACTGCATTGAAAGAATAGTTCTATATTGCGTGTGCATATAATCTATTTAGTCCATAAGAGAATTTTAATGTGACATGAAGACCACTAATTGTATCAGTAAGCTAAGATGACAAGGTCACATTATGAAATGCTATAGGAAAAGAGGGATGTGTAATTCAGACCTCTTGGCATGTTTGTGGGATGATCTGTATAATGCATAACAAGAGGAGTAAAAGAACTTCCAGAAATATGAAGATGAGAAAATAGATAAAATTGATAAATTATACAGAAAGCAAGAGAACTGAACAGAAATTTTATAATGAACATACAGATCTCAAGAAGGAAAAAAAATCCCAAAGTCAAGAAAAAAACATGCTCATTAACGTAGCCAAAAACAATGGAAGCATTATACAGGCATGTTATATAATATCCAATGGAAATGTAAGATAGTAACGTCTTGGATAACTTACAGTTTCAATCTTCTTCACAACTGAAATTCCAGTGTTCATATCATAATCATATACAGAGGGAGGAGATCTCATTGAGCTATAAGAAAACCGTAAAACACTGGAAGAAAATTGTGATTCTGATGGATCCACTGAATATACAGGGTCAATAAAATCGACAGTGAGACCATCTTGAAGGCTTTCAAGTGGTTCACCAACAGCTGGAAGGCGATAAATCGTTACTCGTGGCAGACCATTTTCACGCTCATATGCAACAAGGTGGTCACTGAACAAGCGAATGTCCTGAATCTTGACACTGTATAGAAAGGGAAACAGGTAAACCTCTTAATCTTTAGATGCTTCTTCAAATAACCAATAGAATTATAGCATGGATTTCGAAACATGTTATGATTAGCCTACAGACTTAGCACACAAACATTGACAAGTAATAATGGCAATGCATGTGCCTGATAGAGTGATAGAACGCATCATACCAATTCTAGTCTTCTTTGAAGCATCAGAAGAAAGACCAGGAGACAGAAGGCGTTATTACGAATCATTATAGGGAGATTAACACTTTGATTGTGAATTAGAATTTAAAATCACCGTCGTTGAAGCAGACAGCATAACAATGCAACAGTTGCACCTGGTAACCCTTAGATTGAAGTGTGGCATTCAGCAAAATGAGTTTTCGACGGGAAACTACTCAAATATGGGCAGTCAGAGTACTACTGCCCAAAACAGTTGCAACTGGTACCTTAAGCTCGTATAACAATTTCAAAGGTAAAAAGTGTAGACTGCTCTCTGCTGTGTTATGACATGATTCAATTGTCACAAGTATATTTAATGTTTCCTGCTATCCTGGTAAACTAATCGTCATTACCAGCAAACCTTTGTCCAGATTAGTTGCTTAGGCCAGAAGAATCATTTCGGACTTCTCTAGTTTGCCTTTTCTTCCTTCCCTTCAGTCCCTCATAATCCAGCAATTTCATTTGGGTGCTTAGTACAAACGCTTATTTAATCAGTGCCTGCTCCGTGTCGATTTCTACTGGTATTACCTCATTTTTCACTTTCCTTGCATTCTGAAGTGCAGCAATAAAATCTCAATTTTATCGCTGAATGTGTATATGATATAACCAATGAAACTGCAATCTGCAGTAGAATTGTTATAGGTTTTGACCCGCATCAAATTCTGTGTGATCATGGTGTGGGAATGTTTCTTTCAAGAAGACAGAAATATCTTCTTTTACCAGAAACATGAAGGCATGTCATCCTCTTCAAAAGCCTTGAGAACCTTTAAAAAGAACATGTCTCGAGAAACCTTGGCATGACTGGAATAAAAATACTCTAATATATGACAAACAAATTTAACCATAAACATCTAACAAATCCCCAATTATTTAGTAACTAGATTACAATACAATCTCATTATCAGAATAAAAGACATCCAGTACAACCCATGTGCAATTCAAGTCAGTGATAGCATGCTGTATCAGAAAGCTAACATATTGCCACTATCCATTTTTAACGAATTTGAGATTAAAGTAATACCTTTCACGGTGGGGAAGAAGAACTGTGGTTGCAGATGTGTTGTCCAGTTGGCATGCAAGTAATTCTGAATTGAAAAACTCCTCACTTCTCCTTTGTATGAAGAAATGATTCCCACGATGGCTGACTGATGTATCAATGCCATCCAATCGAGGTGTCAAAACTGTAAGCCCTTTTCCCGGCTCTGTAATATCAATGTAGAAGACAAACCTTGTAATTTTACTCTCAGATGCAACAAACAAATATTTCTTGCTCTCAGAAGCCTCAAGAACCAAAGAAAACATGTCATCCTTTTCATGATAAAGGCAAGTGTCGCTTGACTGGTCTGCTTCAAGCTTATGTAACCACACCTATTTATAGTAATATAAGCAGCAAAGAGCAAGATATTATTGAGCACAGGTGAACTGCCAAATGAAAGTCATGGTAACACCATAAAAGAAAATTAATGATCCAGATAATTGCCAATCATGAATGGACAAAAGTAAAAGAAAACAAGAAGAGAAATGGCAGCATAAGAATAACCAGATACACAACAAGAGGACAACGAAGAACTCCTAATTCAATCACAAACCCCCTCAAAGGATAGATATGATGATTTGATACTTGGTGTTCTTTCATATTCTGACAAGTGGTAAATCATCTCCAAGGTAACAGAAGGCAAAGGGGATAAATGTTCAATGTGGAAAAGATGATATAGATAATCTATGAGGCGACAGTTCATGATACAGTGGGAATTCTATCTTGGTTAACAATGCAACATAAGTGTTGTTTTCTTAAGCCAACTAATGTCCTTCTCAACCCCACCTTTCAAAAGATAGAAAGGGGGGAGGGAGGGTGTAACTGGAAAGTTAGGAATACTTTGTTGGTTTATCAAAAGAAACCCATAAATCACCCTCCTAGAAACACAGGTAGCATTGCAGAATGGGCTAAATCTTTCCAGTCGAACTACAAAAATATTAGGCAGAAGAGTAAGCAGGCACATAGCCACAAGCCAACTTCACATCTGGAGAGAGTGAAACAGTTACAAGGTAATCAGGAAAAGAACAGTTTTCATTCATTTAACCCGATTTAAAAATATGTACCTTGTCTGGGCGAAGGATCTCATCCATTGTGCTGTATGCCAAGGCGTCATTGCCTGCCCACTCAATATCAGACGTTACACCAACTAGAGGTTTCCCCACTGGTGTTCGAGTCTCTGCATCAATGACAAAAATAGTATAGATCTCATCTCCTTTAGTGTCTTCTGCATAAGCTACCAACTTGTTATTCGGACTGACCTGGAAAATGAGAAAGTGGGAGAGAGACACAAAGCATGAAAAACTGCTTGGAAGGAAGCACCCAAAATAAGATAAGCACAACTTCTCTTACTCTAAATGCACCAATGCGGTAGTAGTTATGGTCTTGAGCCTTAATATTCTCATCGAGCATAACATGCTCCGGAGAAGCATCAGGACCAGTCTGCATAACATCGTGAACGGAGGCCGGAGCTCCATCATTGGATACAAGGCACCGACAGTGCTGGACGTATTCCTTCCCCTCCAAAGTACGTCTGTAGTAGTAGTAAGGCCCCCTGCGAACGGGTGCAGATATATCATCCTCCTTAATTCGCCCTCTTAACTCAGCATAGATCTCATCTTCTAAGCTTTTGGTCCCTGAAAAGGTAAGCAAAGAATTATACATCAAGTCATAGAAGGCAAGGTTAAGCATTTAATAATCGCTGCACGTAAGTGAAACAAACGGTGGTGGTTAGCCCTACTTCACTTGCAACTCCTCAATTTAAATAAGAAGTTTGAACATTTAAGAGCCAAATTCATCTTAAGGCCGCTAACGCGCATAACACTTATCCCCTTGAACTCTTTGCGGTTCTGCTATAGAGAATTCAAATATCTAGACATCGAATTGAACTAAAATTAGTTACTACATATTAAACGAGTACTACTGACAAGCCAAAGTAGGCGACAACAACATGTACTATTCTAGCATTTAGCAAAAAGTTAAAGAGAACAGAAATAACATAACGGAGGGAGTATGAAACAAGAATTAAACATGTAACAGAAACCTGAAGAAGGGAAATATGAAATTACGCTTTGACAAGCCAAACTTGGGCAGCAACAACGATTAAAGTCAACGCTTACAGGTTCTCAAATTCTACTCTCTAAGGAACTCGCAAAAAAAAGGGCAAACAAGATAGGAAAAATAACGGAAACGGAGCGACATTGGGAAGCAAAGAGAAAGAGAAGGAATTTTTCCTCACCAGACATGACGGAATCGGTGTAAGCGTTTTCCTGGTGGAGGTAAGAGAGGACCTCGGGATCGGAGCGGGAGTCGTCGCGGAGCCAGTAGTAGTCGTCGATCCTGACGTCTCCGAACATCTTCATCTCGTGCCTCACCTTCTTCGCCACCGGCGGGAGCATGGACGGCGTCGCTCCGGCGGAAGTCATGGGCGGCGATGAGTGTGGTGAACGGAGAGGGAGAGAGTGCGAACGTGAGCTGCAGTTACGATTGGAGGGAGACGGTAATGCAGCGGTAGAGTAAGAGGAGGAGGAGGAGTGTTGTCTTGATGTTGATGTTGATGTTGATGTTGATGTTGTTGGGTTTGGCTTTTGGGTGAAAGCGGGTGACAGACGTACGACTCCGCCGATGCTCCAACTCTGGTGGGCAACCAATTCCAATTGCCTTGGAATCCCTCTCGCTCTCACTTTCATTTCTCTTTTTGTTTTTGTTATGTTATTTTCATTCATGCAAATTTGCTCATTTTTGTGTTTGCCTTTTGTTGGATGTATTTGGACCATCTTTTCCTTAAAAGCTTCCTCTTAAAGTATTATTATTATTTCATATATTACATAAAACTCCTATGAGAATCGAGTTGAATATTTTTTTAATCGGCAAAGACACTTGTTCAGGGTTCACTATTTTACAAA